>OY725351.1:4960919-5448232 GCA_963243735.1 Neocrepidodera transversa | reverse complement strand
GGTAACAAAAATTTTTCTAGGCGTATCAACGCCATCTTTAGTAATAACATTAATACTTATTAACTCAAATTCCATATTTGCGCTTCAATTTATGTATATTCAAACTTTTGTTCTTTTAGGTTAAGGTTCATAAGTTAACAGAGGGACTTTAGATGAGTACTGTATACAGTGCAAAAGTACGGTAAAATATTAATAAAATAGTTATCAGGGCGTAACTGGTGTTTTTAGTTTAAGTTCGTCCTTTTTTCTTTAGTAAAAGTAATGAAACTAACTATGATGTGGCCATTTAAGCAGGTTTTTGCAGTTGCAAAAAGGCAGACTTGGAAGTTTCTGCTAAGATCAAACTGCTATTTTGCATTTCTTTGGAGACTGGTGTACTAATGCGCCGGCAGCCTTTTCGGGAACACGTCTTTCGATGGCTAAACTTGTCTTTGGCGACAATATCAAACCTCAGTCGTTTTATGAATAGTTTGTTTCAAAACCATCAACAAGTGACGTTGTAACCGAAAGCAAAGAAAATATACCTCAACAATAGTATATTTTGTCACAAGGGCATAAAATGGGCTTTAGCAGCCCGCGGCTATTAGATGCAGCTAATAGCTAAGGTCTCCATAAGGCCATCTTGACTAATTGTATAAATCCTAACCCCAGTCGCAGCACTGACAATTCAGGTATTAACTAGTAAATTTATTAGACCCGGTGCATGAGTCTTTTTTTAGCTGTTCGGATTGACTTCGTATAGACTTTAGACAGTACCGAATTCGTCACACTAATCGGTTAAAGATCGGATCTGAATTCATGTTGTCGGAAATCATGTACGCCCGTTATGACAATAAATCTGTTCGATGAAATTTGCTAATATTTTATTTGTTTTCCTTTCCTTTTAATTCTCCCCCTAAAAATTAAAACCAAATTTTAATAGAGTAAAAATAGAAAGATGACAGGGTCGGGTATGCCACGCTTCAGTAGTTTAAATAGTTGCTACAATAAATTTTAATATCAAAAATTACCTTTTAACGTTTTATAATCTTGCTTTCTTAATTTTTTCTCTTTAACAATTTTTTTTATTCTTAATTTTAGGATGGTATGACAGAAAAAATATTGGAGATTTTAGAACAATTATCGATATCAACTTTGTGGCGTCAATGGGACCTCCAGGAGGTGGCAGAAATCCTGTAACTGCTCGTTTATTAAGACACTTTCATTATTTAACATTTCTTGAAATGGAAGATGACAGTAAGGTATTAATTAATGACTCTATTTGATTTTTAATATAAATATAAGAAAATCTATATTTTACGTTAGTGGCATAATAGAGGTTGCTTAATCGATTTTATGGATTTCTTGAATTGGGATTTTTTTGTTTATTTTTAGACCTGTATTTTTATATTTGACAGGCATATTTTATTTACTTTTTTTGAATCAATTTATTTGTAGCTAAAATTAATATTCCTGTCAACAACTTGTATATCAGAATTGTATTCGCAAAAAAAAACAATTTAAACAGTTTACATTTCCAGAAAAGCTGGCACGAGCTAAAAAATGAAATTTACCCTCAGGTAATGTTTCACGCGCGAGCTATATATTTCAAACCGAATAAAAGTACTGTAACAAATACACGACTTGAAAATACGCCCGACGGGATAGCTTTGTAAATAATAGAATAAGCACTTTTCCAGTAGTCGAGTTGTAATTTAAACGACAATTTTACTATAACAACAATTTTTGGTCACGATACATTTAATTAAGTTCAATTTTCCCGGTATGTTGAAAATGCGTCTTTATGGTCTATATACAGGATTGTTCAAAGCAGAAAAAAGTAAATATTGATAGCTTTTTATCTGAATTTTTACCAGATTTTAGTATGACCACCCCGGAAAACGTCGAACAAAATACATCATAAAATGTAAATGAGCAAACCCTAAGGTATTAACCAATACTTTTATACCTCAATGACACACAGACATACACACACATAGACAGACATCATGTTAAAAATGGAAAAAATGGATTCAAGTGACCTTAAAACGTAAAGATCCGTTAAAATCTGCGGGTATGGCCAAAAAATCATGATCGCAGTACTTTGTTGGGTTCGAAAAGTAAAAACAGTAAACTGTTAATATTAAGTACCCACATTAATTTTTTTAAAAATAAAATACTAGATATTAGGACGTTTCCTTAAAATTTAATAATAAATATACACACAACCAAATTTATATAGCCCTCGTTTTCGAGTTATGGGCCTTCAAAATTGGAATTAGTTTTTTATTTTTTATTTTCGTACTGTTTATTTGATCTTTATAAAATTTTCTGTATTGGTTATAATGTACGTGTATGTTTATTCTAGAAGTGTAAACAGATTCACAGTATTGCCTTAAAGACAGGGACGTACTAGTCGTAATAGTTAAGGATCCAAAATGTTTGTACCGATGATACACCCTGTATAAAAATTTTAAAAATGGCTTCCTCATACCTTAAGCTAACGAAAAGATACTCTTGTTGGAATTCGATAAAATTAGTCGTTTGGCTTATATTTGCATTTTATTAATGCACTGCATACCAATTTGCGCATTCGCCATTTTTTGTAAAGATTTACCTAATGGAATAGAAATTAACAATTTAGTAATAGTAAAAGGTAACAACATTTACAAGTCATTAATTTGAATGTTGCTAAAAACGTTTTAATTTTTTTTTATAAATGTCATCAAGTGGCCTTAGGAATAGCTATACAATTTTTTTCTGTTCTGAGTTTTTTTGATTATAATTTAATCCTCAAAGCACACTTTTAGTATAAAAAATTCGTAATTATTCAATTGCAGACGACAAAGATTTGTTGGTTGGTAAAATCACACACTTGATAAAGTTTAATTTTTTATCTAAATGGCGAAGAAAAAAATATAACGTAATCAACCATTTGTTCAAATTTTTATAATCATTAGAAAATTTTAACACCTCACCCGCTAACGTTAACGCTAAATTTGGTTAGAATATAGAATAACGTAATGTAGAAAATTGAGTTTTAGCAAAGCAATTTCGTTTTTCTGCATTTCAGGTTATGCCATGTGGCAATGGACTCATCCAGTAATTTTTTTAATATTTTTATTTTATAATTTAAGCCTACCACATTGCAGCTCTTCTAAGACCGATACTGCGCCTGTAATTAATTCTTAAAATTTGAATATCGGAGCTATAGTGGCTTATGTCGTGGCCCAATTGAAACAGATTATATTTGGCTATGTTGTCATATCGATAAAACTGGCAACTCTCATTCTCATTTGTTATGATTAAAAGAAGGAAAGAACTATGTCAAATTTTTCTACAAACGAATAAAGCGAGAATCTTGGCGATGCTGCAGAAAGTAAAACGTTAATTATTGGTCAAGAAGCAGGGCCACTTTCAAAATATAAGAACAATGAAAATCAACATAATCAACTTGGCTCTTTAAGCTATTCTTTCATTAATATAAAACCAATAAATTCGTTCCTGCTGGATAAGTACATTATCACAATTGGCTTCCTGCTTTTTCAGAAAATTTACCGCATTTTTATTTTTACATGCGCATGCTCAGTCTGCTCGAAATGATAATTAGCGAGTGAGGTGATACACTCTACTAGTGGACAAATTTCATGTTAATTTATCCAGAATTAATTTTAACAATATTTAAAGAGACAACTACAAAAAGAAACGCCGATATAGTAAATAAATTTAATCGTGGGATTATGAATACAAACAATGTCACCAACTCAGGACCCGATAACGAAATTATTTTAATATAGAGGTGAGACGTAACGAAATAAAATATCCCTAAGATTTACGGTTGGAACGAAAAAGATAAAATAACTAAATATATCAAAAATTTTATTGTGGCTAATTATAACGCCACTGGAGTCTATCGTCCCTAAAACCAATTATTGTATGTATTTTTCGGTAGACACATTTTACATGTTTGATACCAGTTTTATAGATTATTTCACTTACCTGCCAAACCACGCATTTCCGAGAATCTGATTGGAATATCACGTCCAATTAGATTGAATAAAATCGACTATTGCCCTGCTGGGAAATATTCACCTAAAATAGTCACTGTGCGTAGCTTCAGGGCGATCTCTACTGTGAAAATAATTAAACATCAAGTTTGACATATAAATTAAAAATGAATTTAAAATGAATGAATCAGTTCAGGAATATCTCATTAGAATTAATTGACGAAGGATAAAATGTTTGTTGTTCGTTATATTTCGTTATATAATCGTACCGAATACCACGCCAGCATACGAAAATAATATTTATACTGCTGTCCCTCTCACTTAACGTATGTTTTAAACACCACTTGAGCTGCGCTCTCGTGGTGTTTCGCAAAAATACGTTTCATGAGTCGGACGTATAATCGATTATTTTTGATGCTCTTGTGATATTACTGCTGATAATTAAATTGATAAGTTATTGGAAAAATAAGTTTTATTTAATTTAAATATCCCACAGTTCTTAACGGTTACGACCGACCCGGAGCAAAACATTAAAGTTATATAGATTTTTATTACAGTAAAATGTTAGAGACTTTGAAAGTTAATTAAAATTATTTTTTAGATAAAAATATTTGGAACAATTCTTCGTTTTTGGATAAATAGAGCTAACCCGAAGTTCAACCAATTTTATGATTCGATTTTAAACTCTAGCCTGATCGTGTTTACCACAATTCTGCACGAACTCTTACCAACTCCTGCTAAAACTCATTATACATTTAATTTGAGAGATTTGAGCAAAATTTTCCAAGGGATGCTAATGTACGATCCAGAGACTCTTAAAGTAAGAAATATTAATAATATTAGTCTATAATTTAATATTAAAGTAATCCTAATATTTAGTTATCAGGTGAAAATGTAAGTTTAATTTTAAAGATATTTCAGTGGTTTATGAAAATAATGAAATAATTTTTTAAATATTTTTACTTAAGTCAATGTATAGTTTGTGCAAATAAAATGTAAATTGGTATCGCTCAAAACTTCGACTTTAAAATTTTGATTAGGTTTATTAATTTTTACGTTTTGATGATGGAGGTTAAAATTATTCATGAGTAATAAAGTAATGACATCGAACCGGCAACGTCGAATAGTCCGTTGACTTATCATTAGTGGCATCTGTATTTACGTAGCCGAACTGTCTTAAAAAGTTCCTGTGTCTCACCTAGACGGCACTCCGCAGACAAATAAATCTAGCCCGGGAATTTTAAATAATATTAGTCTTATTCGATTTTTTTTAAACAAACCTAACTGTATATTTTTTTATCTAATATTTGATTTTTTCAAATAGATTTCAACAAAATGTATATAAATACACAGAAATAAAAGATTTAGAAATTTTTAAAAAAAAAAATTTCTCTTGAACAAAACCGTAAATTTCAAAATTTTTAAAAAATTTGTGGATGTTTATTTCAACAAAATAAAATATTTCACAAAAAAGGTGATATCGAGAAATTACTTCTTTAGCTTATGCTTGGAAAAGAGTTTTTCTTAATTTTTTCGAAAACCACATTGCTTAATTAACTGAAAATTTAGGAAAATAGTGTATTCTCCAACTAAGAAGAGATTAAGCCGCGCATTATTGGACGGAGTACGACAAATTCCGGGAACTTAGTTGAACTTTGCATTTGATATAATTTGTTAATTTAATAAAATAAAATACATTTATTTTGAAAATACTAAAATCGTATTCTAGGAACTTTAAAACGTGTTTATCCATTAAAAACTCACCACCCAATTTTTAGCATGATTATTATACCTCTCTTATCTAAAGGGCGAGAGGTAAAAAGAACTTGGTAAAAATTCGTTATTTTTTAATTTCAATAAAATGAATGTTATTTTTTTTGCTCTTCGGACATTTAAGTGACGTGAACGAAGCGAGCGTCTTAATTGTCGAGATAATTAATTTCTTTTTTATTCAAAAATTTTCCGTCGACTCTAGGGTTCAATAGTATCGAGATATCGATATCCAATTTCAACTTTTACTATTAAAAATAATAAATTTAATAGTTGCAGATGACATAGCGACTAGCGGCGTCTTGATGAGGATTTTTAATTATGTGTATATACTAACATCATTTATTAATATAAAAATTATTCATTAATGAAACAGTTGACGGAAAAAGTATTTATAGTTGAATGATTTTTCTGGCCAAAATAATTAATAAACTAAAGGAAAATCACAAGACTATCTCTACTAAAATGAAAGAATAGGTTAATTTATTATGGTAAAAAACGATTAATCAATGAGGATCCCTCACTTCTCTTATGGATAATGGCTTTCGGCTAATTTTTTTAAAATTTTAGATATTTTTAAAATTGCCATAATACTGAAAACTGTTAAACCTCAGTTTTGATCAATTCCTAATAAATTTGAAACAAACGACCAGATTTCTTTAAAAAAACTGTATATATTACAGGTCATTAGTCAAAGAAAAACTGCACCATGTAAGGTTTAAAACTTACCCTCTAATTATTTTCCAAAATCGCCTTAAATACGATGCTTTAGCAGTACAGTTGTAACAGATTTGTAGCTAAAAATGCTAACGCATTTATTATTACAACTTGATGTAGAAGATATTGTGCCTTAGAAGCATTAATTTTTATATGTCTATAGGGTGTTTCAAATATTAGGTACCCGCGATTATCGATAGTCACGATACCACTCGTTGTATTATATATGATAATTATGTGCAATGCCACGTAAAAATTCTATTGCATTTCTATTTTGGTAGTTTTCAACAACTTTTTTCATTGGCTGTTCATTACTAGCAACTAATTATTCATAAAAATCATGTCTACCTCGCTGAATTTTTCTCAAACTGATGATCAGCTTCCAAATCGTGGGATGGTTGATCAGTAACTCAGTTGTAATCGACCGTTTGCCGCTTCGGCATGATTATTTGTTCTGTCTGTATTAGACAAAACACGGTTATAAACCGACCACATTTCTGAAGTAAATATTGCAGGTCATCTTCCATTGCCACGACGATTTAGATGTCCTACATAATTGTCCTCAAACCATTACAGCAGAGGTTCCAATCTTCTATTGGCACAAACCCCAGATAAGTTATCATTTGTCCTTACAATGCAAAATCGGCTTCATTATTGCACCTCCCCATTAGAAGTTCGACCATATGTTTCCTCATGTTTTTTGTTAATGAGACAAACATCCTTGAATTTCTACATTTGGAAATTCATTCTTATTTATATTTATTTACTATTTTCGAACTATTAATCGCCACCCCACCTCTAGGTAAACCAATCATACCCTTACGTCAGTTATCTGAGGAATAAGGGTTTAATTAGAAACAAATTATGTACTTATATTAAATTACCTGTATTAATTGTATATTTTACCTAGAAGAATGTTGTTATTGATCTGGGTATTAACCAACACATTATTAATGTCCACCAGGGTACTTTGGTCCTTAAATGCGACCTTGCGATATGTCCACAATAGCGGTCATATAGGGGGGGAGAACCTGGGGATGGTAGCAGACATTTAATCAGAATGTCATGATTTACAACATACTAAAATTTTATTAATGGCCGAAATCCATTTTCCATGCGAGAATTGAGTGGTCCTTTATTGTTGTTTTTTCCGTTATACGTTAAAGGGTCATTTACGATTATGGTCTTTAAGCATTTTTTTTCTTTCCATATTGTTTCTATTAGTTTTGTATATTTTTTCTTAGTTCCTCTTTCCGTATTTTATCAGTTCCATGATTATTCTAGTGCTTTTCTGCTCTTACTTGTGTTTATAATTTCCTTTACTTCTTCTCTTGGTAATAATTCAGTTGATATCTCTTATTATTTATATTTTATCTGCTTTTTTATCTTAATTATATGTTATAATAATCAATAAATAGTTGTAAATTTAATAAAATAGTTCTAATTTCAAAATTCTGATAAACTGAAACTCTGAACTTCAAATCCGTTATAGAGGTTGTTATTTTGAGGCTCTGGAAGAATATGTATGTCAATTTTTCTTGTTAATGCCTTGAAAAAAAAATCTCTTGTGTTTCATAAATTACAAATCAATAAATAAATTGTGAAAATAAAAAAATACTCTATACCATGATTAACAATGAGTGATGTTTTTTTATATACTTCAGGATCCAAGTGATATGATACGATTGTGGTATCATGAATGCTGTCGAATTTTCCAAGACCGTCTAGTGAACGATGAAGACAGAATCTGGTTTGATCAATTATTAAGAGATCAAATTCAAAAACAGTTCAAAAAGAATCCAGAAAAAACTCTAGGAACTGGTAAGAAATTTATGTGGTCATATAATGTATAATTTTTGTAAACATTTTATTTTTAAATTTAATTTCAGTACAGACGTACTCTTTTAGGAGCGGAGATAAAAAATATTTACAATTTTGCCATTTTCATTCCAAATGGGGAGAAGGGCCTTTTTTATGTAGTTGTCTATATCTGATATACCAAACATGTTACAGACTTGAAAATTAGTATTTAGATTATTCTTGAAAAATTAAAAAATACGTTGTTTCAGTTCAGAATTTAGAGCGGGGAGGCGTCATTAATAAAAGAAAAAGTATGTGTGTCGGTCAGATTTCGCGGAGGCCAACCAACATACAGCTACAAAATTTAGCACATTGCGATTTTTTTAAATTTATTTATACTTTTTGTTTTTAAGTATTGTATCGAACATTAACGCTTTTTTTGCATATTTTTGCTTAGAGCGACCGAATTTCATATTGATGGAGCCGTTGGCAAATACCTAAAAGCCTAGTTATCAATTAATTACCTACTAAAAGCTCCAGTATTACCCTGAGTCGAACAATCGTACATTTTTTTTAACTAGCCATCATCTTTCTGAACCGATTATCGAGACATACAGAAATAACTTTATGACCCTATTGGCAACATAAATAACCAGAATTTTTTTTATTGCAAATAAGCAATTTTCTATTATAATTTTAAAAAGATTTCGTAGCGAAGCATAATATTTGGATAAAATTAAATAAAATGGAAACTTACATCGAATATGGCATTTGGCTTTACAGTACTATCTTAAAACAAAATTTATAATTCACTCATCCATAATTTATTGGCACACTTGGAAACAAGTAATTGTTAATGTTAAAGGCAATTTACAGTATTAATAAATATTTTTTGCATACTTTAATTTGACCAATCGTAAAAATTATTTTGTTATGTTCATGATTAGAAACGGAAATTTAATCTATGAAACTAAACCGATAAAGTTCTTTTTTTTTCGGGAGCATTCTTTACAACCGGATTCACTGTAGGCTTGTGGGCTTATTGCGTTATCTCCCATCTGTTTGTCTACTGTACCATAGTAAAATGATTATATACAGTATTTGTACTAAGCGACTTTTCCCGGTTTTAATTATGAATATACTCGTAGAAGCTGGATGGATATGTGCAGAAACCGAAAAGCATTTAAAGCTTGGGTGTCGTGATATTTGCAGTGTTGTCAATGTCAACTATATTTTGATACAGGTTCTTTGATTTAAGGAAAAAAATACAATTTAGTACTAATAAGTAATTATTCCGAAATTATCCTAAATATATGCCTGGTAACAACATTACAAAAAAATCACAACTCTCCTGAAGTTATCCGTATATGTTTTATCCAGAATAATACACAGAATTTTAAAGAAACATTATTGGAACCCTTATTTTTACACATTTTACACTCAAGAAAATGAATATTTTACACAAAACATAATTTGGACTAATGAGGCTACGTTTACGAAAATGGACTGGTTCACCACCATAACAGTTATTTTTAGAGTGACGAAAATCCTCCCGTAACATGGGCTAGTAAATTTCAAGTGACTCTTTTGCGATGTGAAATATTCGTTCTTATGATTACTGACGAAAATTTGAAAAGTGAAAGTCACTGCAATATTTTGGGGCAAGTAATTTTATCAGCACGGTATTTACAATATGGTGAACCTGCTCACAATAAAGGAGGAGAGGTATATTGCTGCGTGCAATATCTGAAGATATCTAATAAAGGTCCATTCCGCTGGCCACCAAGATCCCCACAATGGACTTATCCAGTAGGAACGAATTTATTGTTTTTATATTAATGAATGAATAGCTTAAAGAACCTTGTTGCTTGTTCTTATAATATTCATTAATTAATAAAAATCAATAAAAAGTAATTAATATATTTTGAAAGTGGCGCTGCTTCTTGACCAATAATTAACGTTTTACATTCTACTGCATTGCAAAGATTTTAGCATTGTTCGTTTGAAGAAAATTTGACATACTTCTTTCCTTCTTTTATTCATAACAAATGAGAACGAGAGTTGCCAGTTTTATCGATATGACAACATAGCCAAATATAATCTGTTTCAATTGGGCCACGTCACAAGCCACTATAGCCCCAATTTTCAAATTTTAAGAATTAATTACAGCCGCAGGATCGGTCTCAGAAGGGCTGGACCCGGTGCAATGTGTTGTAGGCCAAAATTATAAAATAAAAATATAAAAAAAATCACTGGATGAGTCCATTATCACCTTTTAATTACTTTTTTGGGGGATACGTTAAAAATAAGATATTCTCTGAACCAGTTACTACCAAAGAAAATATGATAGAGTTCTTCGTGTTTTTTACGAAATTGATAGAGAATCAACATCTAGGGTTACTACTGGTAATCTTAAAAGAGTCGAGAAATGTTTCACAGCTAATGAACAGTTGATGGACACCATTAACTCCATTGTATTGTGTCTCAAAGGATTACTTTGAGTTTAAGTATATTAAAATAATAATTCCCTCTTTTTCAATTGGGCTGGGTTCAGGCGCCTTAAAAATATGAACAATACAATATTATAAAAAATAAATAAATAATTTTCTTTTTAATTTCTCTCTTCTTTCTGCTACCTCTTCAGATCTCTTAGAATATTTTCTCTATCTCCACATATCACTTCTGTTCACTTTTAAACTTTGCACTAATTTTCTTTGTTCCTTATTCCGTACGACCTTCTTTTATATTAAATAATATTGTTTAATTTTTTTCTTAAACATTCAAAAAAATGGTATACATTATAATATTTAAAAAAATCCCGTTTCAAACTCCCTTCACCCAATATTCACATAATTCATTGACAATTAAAAAATTCTTTTCCTGACAACAATTTTTTTTTAATCCGGATCAATAATCTTTCATTTTTTTTATTCTAAAACAAAATCCCAAATTTTGACTTATTATTTTCACAAACTCCGAAGAAGTAAGAAGTTAAGTATATGTAACTCCGTATGTGTAACATCAAGATATTTCAAATCTGACTTCAGATTCTTGTTTAGGTCGAAAATGTATGTGAATAAAGTGTTTTTACTTTTGATGTCGAACGAAGAAAAGTTGAATATGGAAAAATCTATGGAAACACAACGAATGAGCATCTTAAAAAAAAATATATGCACACAGATGCTTTTAATTTAACTTGAATTTTGACTGTACAACAACCCAATGACAAATCATTTCACCTGATAAGAAATCTCATCTAACCTGTCACAAGGAATTTCATACTTCAAATGGCTTAACAAAAATTAATTACATCTTACTTTTAAATATCATTTACTAAAAATTTCTTTTTAATTCATATTTTTTATTTTTTATCTTACAAATAAGGGAAACTGTTAATTTTGCTTTCAAATCCTATTCATTTCCTTTTTCTTCAATCAATCCCTACTTACTATTGATTATAAAAAGTTTCATTACAATATATAAGGAACAATTTCACCTTACGAGAGGGAGTTACTTCTTAATATTCGGTGGTATGCGAATAATTGTTGTAATCATCAGCTGGAACGATGCATATCCGAGAGAAAAAATTGCGTTATGGTGAAAACTTAATTTATGCCCAAAAAATGGGACGCTATCCCAACAAATTGTTCGTAGCCAAAAAAACTCATTTCATGAGATTCACAACGTAGTTTTAGATCACTAAAACTTTCTGTTACTCATCCGCCTTATCCCATAGATTTTTTTGGTAATTTAGATTATATGATAGAGCAAATTTACTGGAAATTACAAATATTACCCATTAGGAAAGAATATTTAACAAGGTTAGTAGAATCTTCTATGGTCTGTACTCTCGATATCTCATATTTAACGGACCAAATACATCAGTTCCCACTGACACAAATATTTTTGGAGAATGACAGGTGACTTTAATAGTTTTTTTTAAATCTAACAAAAAGTTTCAACAAAACAAAGCCTTTCGTATTAATTATTGACTTGACAAAAGAATAAACTCCGCAAGCTATCAGTATCTAAGTGGGCAGTTATAGTTGACTTAGGTAACTGAAAATAGTATATGGACTAGCTAAAAACAGAATTCCAAAATTCAAAACCGTTCCCAAGTTATCGCTTTGACAGACACACAGACAGACAGGCAGACAGACGGACATTGTAAAGTCAATAAATACCTTCGCTACTTAATAATACGTTACTTGGAAGTGTTTGTATTATGTGAAAGCTAGAATTATCAATTAGAGATTATTTTAAAGTAAGATATTTAGTGATCAAAAAATGTAAGACACCCGGTATAAGTACAGCATTCTGTATAATAATTGAGACAAACTCCCTATATGCATGACAGAAAGAAAATTGATAACTAATCAATTAGTACCACTTTCCAAATCGCTGTTACACAATTATTTAGAAATTTCAACACAATTACTCGATTAAAAACTTTATTTTTATAATTCTAGAGAATATTTTATTCGGAGATTTTATCGATCCTGCTGTAGGAGCAGGACCTTACGTTCAGATCAGGGATTTTGAGAAACTATCCGAGGCATTGGATATTTACCTTCAAGATTATAATCTACAAAGCACCAAACCTATGAAGTTGGTACTGTTTCAAGACGCTGTGAACCACGTCTCAAGAATTTCAAGAATAATTAGACAACCGATGGGTAATGCGTTGTTACTAGGCATGGGTGGATCAGGTAAATTTATTTTCAATCGATAGTTAGTCCTTCATAAAATAAAACATGTAGTTGGAGGAAGCATTTAAATATAGTTGAACAAACATGATTAAGAATCAATAAATATTTAGCAGTTGACGTGTTAACATCGGCTAATTATCGAAGGACCAAACAGCTCCAACGCTGTTAAATTAATATGAAAATGAGTTTCAATAAAAACAAGTATAATGAAGTGAACTGTAAGAGTAATTTTCTTACCCATTTATTTATAACAAAATGAAATTATAAAAGTTAGATAATTTTTTTTACCACACTGTAAACACTATTGACAATTGTTGTCACTCACTTTCACTGTGTAAAATTAGTACATATAAAGTTGTGAAATATATGGACATTATATTATTAATTTATTAAAATATGGGTGCCGCCATTTTAAATGAAGAGCTTTCATTATAATCGACTACTCATTCCGAGAACTAAGAAGCTAATGATTGTCTAATATTGATTTTCGCTTTGTTAGGCTGAGTGGGAGATTTTAACGGTTTTTTCTGATCTTGTAACTTCGACTAGTGTGACGATGGGTCTGTCCTGCTAGTCCATTCTATGAATATAAAAATACTAAAAGAAAGACATAGCAACAGAATTTGACATGCGTATATTATTTAGGATAGATTGTACTCTATGACGAGTTTGTTTTTGGTTATAGGGAATAATAACGAGGAAAGAAGATATTAGAAGAGAAATTATGGATAATTTTTCAGTGAAATTTATCAAATTCTAGTACCAGATGTCTCCTAGCAATCACTATCTTCTGTTACTCATATTATACAATTTTCTTGAGTTTTCTGTCAGTAAAATAATAGGCACTAATCTGGTTCTTATTAATTGTTTAATATATTGCACTTATTTTGGGTACCCGAACAGAAGTATCTAGTTCTAGTAGAATAAGTGCTGAAACCATTAATACTAGAAATTATAGCTAAACTGATTTTGCCCAGACAAAAATGGCCAAAACAGAGTGTAATTGACAATATCAACTGGAAATAGTCAGTTTCAGCAGCCCGCCGAAACGCTTATAAGTAGATTTGGAATGTTCGATATGCTTCATTAAATCATAATGCTTTCATTAGGTTAAATATCGGGAGAGTAAAAAAATTAAGACAGATCTTAAAACTGACTTATCTCTTTAATTTAACAGCAATCCGCGTGATTTGATTATTTTGATATCGTTTAACACGCATAGCTATTTAGCCAAATCAGTACCCGCTTTTCACGGTGCAAGTCTGAAGCAACCGGTCCGTTCGTTGTGTCTACAACATTGTACATCGGAGTAGATCAAGTAACACTGATAACGTTCGGTGATATCTGATTATAACTGACATTACCCTTCTCACAATATTTACATTGTGTTGTCGTGTTGTCAACATAAATCGAAAAATTTCCAAGTTCTGGAAGACGAAAAAACTTCGAACTAGGTGAAAACTTTTTAGACAAAATTTATAGATAAAAATTAGCTGATTAAAAAGTTCTTCAGAAAATTTTTAATTTTTTGTCTGTGGAACGAGTTGTCAAATTCGTTTTCACTAAATTATATTTTTTTGTTCTTAGGGTATTTCTGTCCGGGAAAATTAGCGTACCACTGCGGAAAGGTACTAAATAGGGCTAAATAAGCTTGGGTGAAAGAGGTCCATGGGGTTTTTATGGCGAGCAATAGGATTTTTTTATGAAAAAATGTCAGTTTTTCCCATGATGGTCTTAAAACTCTGAGAAAAAAATTCTTCAGACAAAAGAGTGGGTGCATATGATGAATCTTGTCCGGTTTCAAAATTATTTCGATTTTAGAAAATCTCTCCCTCTTTTTCCGACCTTGTCCATTATCGAACTCCATTCCTTTTCACCCTCCCGATTTTTGGTGAAAGTTTGATAACAAGCGGTTCATAATTGCGGCCGTAATCAAGTGCCAAATCGCAAAATTCAAGTGTATAGAAGCAAATGTCAATAAATCATACAATTTTTTATAACCGCCCAATACCAGACCCCGAAAATGAATAAACTCAGCAAGCTAACAGTATCCAAGAGCTCAGCTACGGACAGACAGACGGTTATAGTTGACTTAGGTAACTGAAAATAATAGATGGCGAGCTAAGGTAACCAGCTATCGATTGCTGAAAACAGAGTTCCAAACCGTTCTCGAGTTATTGCTGTGGCATACGGACGGACAGACGAATATTGTAAAGTCATCAGGAAGTTTTCGCTAACGGTAACAATAACGCTATTCATAAGCTGAACTATGGAATAGCGTTAACGTTAATGATAACGGGTGAGATACAAAAACTCTAGTAGGTACCTTCGCTTTGCTTCGCTACTTAATAATAATGTAATCCCGTCTGTTTGTTGGTGTGTATGTCGACACGACATCTTCCGTTCTGGACAAGCGATTGTCTTCATATTTGGTACACACACCTCATATCAAGGATTATTTTTCAGTCCCAGAGGTCACTAGAGATATAAGGTCACATGTATTTTAAAATGCAAAAAAAATTTTACTGTCGATTTTCACACTACTACACTTTCCACTGCTGATCATTTTTCTCGAAAGTTTTCTCTCATATTTCACATCTTCTAATTTTTTATCACCTCATCTAATAAGGAACAATGTTCCTATAATAAGCAGAGGAACACCAGAAACGAATTAGAAAAATGTGAGTTCGTAGAGAATACATTTAAATACCATTTTATATTCTATCATATCAAATATCTGGTATTTTGTATGGATCAATCGGCCAATACACCGGTTCTCCATGTATCAAGAAGCATAAATGATAAATAATATATATTCTTTTGTTACATAGGAAGACAAAGTCTTACAAGACTAGCTACCTTTATGGCAGAGTACAACTGTTTTCAAATTGAACTGACGAAAACGTACGGATTAACGGATTGGAGAGATGACGTTAAAAATCTAATGATGTCAGCTGGTCTTATGGCCAAAGAAACAGTTTTCTTATTTTCTGATACGCAGGTATTTATACAATAATTATATTTTGCTCCAAATTAATTTAATAGTTTATTATTTAACTATGATAACAGAGCTGAAGTATTTGATACGATTTTAAATATTATCTTTCAGTTATAGAAAAAATATTGTTTGCTTGTATGCGCGAAATGATTTTGTACGTTCGAAAAACTTTTTGACTCTAATTACCATGTCAAAAAAGCACATTATGGATTTTACGGACTTGGTGCAAAAATAACATTTTTGTTCGTCTGTGTACTTTATTTCACTACTTATACATTTTTACGATAATAATAAAAGAAGTAAAAAGCATGAAAAATATGCCGTAATGTGTCATTTTCTACTCTAAATTAATAAAGACTTTGAAAACAATCGAAGTTGTTACCCAGTCATGGCCTGTAGAAACGATGAATAAATTGTCTTTTAAATATTGATTTCTGTTTGATTAATTTTGATTTTTTCCAATTTTTCATACGTAAAGTAATTTTGTTTTTCTTCGCGAAAAATCTGTTTTTAAAAATTATTAGAAACTTTTATTCTATTTAATTAATACATACAACTACTTCCAAAGTCGAGCAAAAAATGAATAATATAATAATATAAAGCAGTGACAATAGCTTTGTTTTGATTCCCGCATACCACGTGATTTTTATGGTTGCCGGTTAGAGAATTACCCAAGTAAAATGTGTTTGTATTCTAATAAATTGGGTATAAAAATTGTTTTTTTAGTATTTTCCGATTAATGTTAAGTAGTCCTCCATACAGTCCAATTATTTCTGTGCAAAACTGGGTAGAGGGTCACAAAACATAATTATTCGTTTTTGAGAACTTGCCTAATATAGCCACTAAAAATATGCAGTTTTTTTCATAATCTTTAAAATATATATAGGAAGAGAGCGTCTGTGATACTTTTTTCAAATTTGTCTGGAGAAAAAAAATGATAGTCGTATCACTTTTACTAAAAATAATTTAAAAAAAGTGTTACAGCCGTGCACTAAAGAATTAACTACAAAATCTATTGGTGAAAACCGCAGCTTCCTATCTTTAATATTAACGAAGCGCCCTTCAAAAAACGATTTCATGCAAGATAACATATGGTATTGGCGCCTCTTAAGAACAGTTCGAGCATGCGTATTAATTGCAAAGTGTTTTAGTCTCATCAAAATCGATTCGGAATCAATTATCATGTAGAATTCTGTGTTTTGGTTCGTCTGTAAAATTATTCCAGAACAATTACCGAATCGTACCAACATCCCTTGGTCGAGAGTGAGAAATATTTTTAAGATTTTTAGTTGGCACATGTGTATTGTAATTAATAAATAAAATGAAATAGAAAGCGGTTATATTAGGTTATACAGCCAAAAACACATTTTTCAAAAAAAAAAAAAAAAATTAATTTTTAGGAGACTTAAGCTTTGTTTATAAATTGTCTAGAAATACAGGGTGTTCCAACATAAAATATATAGGCAGATAGGGGATACCAAAACCAATCTAAATCCCTAATGAAGGTTGGTCTAATGTCATTTTTTACTGAGATACAATGTGTTTCGCCCATGTTTTTGAAACCACCTTGTATATTTGATTCATATTTGGCACATATGTTTTACTAATGTTACGTGAAACAAGAAACATAATAATTAATAAATTAATTCCAGACCCGGACTCAAAACAATCATTCTATTTTATTTGAGTCAAAGAACACCCTGTATATCAAAATTTTTCAAAACGAATAAAAGAATTGAAAAGTTGATGAAAACTGAGTTTTCTCCAATGTTTTCAAGAATGCCACATTCACCGTGTTCTTACAGCATAATAAGGAGGCGCGGAGCATTAACTTGTGCCCCCTCATCTAGTAAGCAAGATGCCAGTGTACGTACCCTTATGCAGCGAAACTAGTGAAAAAATATTCTTGTTGTACAAGTCAATTTTTGACCTTTTCGAATTTTTTATGCTTCTATTTTAATTTAAGGCAATGAACGGGTACCGAGCGTACTCGCACTCTCAAATAAATTTGCTTATATAGAGGGTACCAAACGCCCAGATCTCGGGGTATAGAGTTTTCCTATAGATATCTGAAATAGCTCATTTTTTGCAGCGGCTCAAGGGGGGACTCTAGGTCAAATTTCAAGAAAATCTCTCAGTTAGTTTTTGAGATTGCAAACAAAAGAAACGAACTAAACTGTATTAATATTTCGGATATTTAGGTTCTTTGTAATTTTTTAATTCAATTTAGATTTCCTTTCATCTCTTTTTATTTGAGTTATCCCAGGAGTAATGCTGAAAAATTGCACTAAAATTTTAAATAGTTCTTTCATGTTAACAAGCAAAAAAGAATTATATACACTAATTATATTTAAAACGGGCCTGTTTTATACATTTTTTAAACCATATGAACTAGTAACTTTTTGAAAAAATCTTAGTTAAAATTACACATGACGTACAACCGTTTTTGAATTTTTAATTAATTGAAAATAAACAAAATAAAATTAAAATAAAATAAAACACTATCGTAAGCGAGCAATATTTTCTCACAACTGTTTTAGATTAAATCTGAGTCGTTTTTGGAAGATTTAAATAATGTGTTAAATTCTGGAGACGTGCCTAATATATATGCACCTGAGGAATTAGATAGAATCTTTCAAGCGATGAAAGGTCCCGTTCAGGAATTGGGACTCACAGCAACAAAATCAAACTTATTTGCTGTATATCAAAGAATGGTTAGATCAAATTTGCATAATGTAATTACTATGAGGTAAATCTATTTTTTGGCTATATATTTTATTTAACTTTACCGTTTAAAACATAATAAAATTATTTCATTATTTCTTACATATATATGTAGCATTACAATAAACATTATTATTATTAAGAAGTGTTTGTAGTATCTACCAATTATTCATTCAAATTTTCAATATACGTACAAATAATTTTGGTTGAAAAATATCGTCTACTTTTTTTAACAATATACGTATGTTTCGCTGACTGTGTTAACATCATCAGAACCACCTTCACACATGAATGCGTTTTGACGCTAAGCGCGATGACTTTATTCAACCAATCAGTTCGAAAAAGTCCGCCAACCTTATCGAACTATGCTGTGAAATGGACTATCTGGAGTTGGTTGTTACAAGTGGATTATTTATTGTTACTATTTATCTCCATATTATTTAATATAAAATTTAGTGACTCTAGATTAAAACACCACTAATTGATTGTAGGCCGAGCGAGGCACACTTGAATTCTGTAAAGTGAGATTGATGTGAGACAAAGATCTTTATTAATTTTTTACAATTTTCACCATTTCATTCAAAATGTTTAGTTACTTAGTTCACATAATTTTCGTACTTTGTGACAAATCGTCACATGCGTGTGAAAAGTGCTATTTTCAACACTTGTTGCGCAATATACTATTTCCTACGACCACGTATGAAAATGATAGTTTGCACACTCAATTGTACTAAGAAAGTAGTTTATATCACACATGTACTGAAATATTATATTGAAAATGAACAAAACATACATATATTGAAAAGTAAAAAAATATTGTATGAAAAGTATATTACCCGCATGTTGATATACTTTTCACCACATGTCTAATATACTTTTCAGTACATGTGTGATATTGTTTAATTTACTTTATTTGAAAAATAGGCCTCTGTTGGCCGCAGTGGAGGGGCGAGCAAACGCTCCACTTACATTGAACCTAACCTAACCTAACCTTATTTGAAAAAGACGTTTTTTGAAAAATTTTTACGTAGTAGTAGGAAAAGTAATGTACACAACTCGTTGGAAAGTGTATTCCGCACTCATTACTCATGCGGAATATATCACTTTCAAAACTCGTTATAAATATACTTTTTACAGAATGTTTTCCACTCTATTACATAAATAATCGGTAGTAATACTCGATCTATGACAAAATCACTCGACCTAATGGTCACGTGATTTTGTCAAATAGATCTCATTAAATTGCCAATGAAAATAAATACTCAAAATGAAACTTATAAAAAATATCCCGCCAAATCTGTGCTCTTTTAATAGAAGAATCAATTCAATTAAACTTTGTTTAATAAACTAAAAGAACAATAAGCAGAAGAATAATGTTTAGAAAGAATAATTGTTAAAATTACAATACGCTTGATAAAGGAACAGTAAATGCTAGCATTGCTACGGTAACGTAATTTATCAAATTTTTTGTCCACTTTCAATTCTTTTCCTTCCTATTTATCCGATAGCAAACTGACATTTTTGTATTAGTATATGGCATTATTTACACATGAGTGAAATTGTCATTTTTAAATGATACATACAATTAATACACATAGAATAAAAAATATTCAGTAGCTTTAAAAAAATTTTCTACATAAGTAAACTGAGAAGAATGAGTGAATTGAAACATAAAACAAATCCATCCGTTCCCATTAATCGTTCGAAATATAATTCTACGAAATTTAAAATTAATTTCCGCACTTTAGACAGTCCAAGAAATATTGTACCAATAAAAAAGTGTCCATTATATTCATACTTATTTATTTTCAGTCCCATTGGTGAAGTATTTCGTGCTAGGTTGCGTCAATTTCCGGCGCTGGTAAATTGCTGTACAATCGACTGGTTTAGTCCATGGCCCGATACTGCATTACAAGTAAGTTAACAATAAAATAAAAAAAGTTTTATATAAAAATTATTAAAAGTTAAAAAAAACGCCTCGAGTGATTGGTTTCGTTTGATAAATTCGTTTGTCAATTAGAGTTTCAGTAAAGTCAGTCATTTTTAGTAGTAATATTTTATTATTTATTAGCGGTGCAAATTTCAATATTTTTTTTCTTGAAAACTGTTCCAGGACCATAAAGAACAAATCAAAAAAGAATTACGCATATCCACTTTTCTCATCGTAAGTTATTACAGAGTTCATTCAAAGATCCAATAAAATAGAAGTCGACTTACTTCCATATCGACTCCCGACCAAAAAGTAGAAAGTGTTGTCATGGGCAACTTTTGACTCATAACATTTACGTTTATCTCAAAAAGTATAAGAGGTAACGCAAATCTATATACGTCTATGGATTCAGCGTTCAATTTTAACGTCGATATGGCTTTTTTTTTTAAATCTTACGTATCTTACGTATCTCTTGAAGTATTCCATTTTTTTTAATTTTCCAATTTTTTTCCCTAAAAACGTTATTCGGACTATTAAAAAAAAATAGGCATATTGGGTTTTAATTTCTTCTCTATTTATGACGTTTGTTGATTTCTATATTTAGTCATATCTTCTTAGTGTCGGTAGGTTTTACCAATGTAAACTTGAACACAGTAACACATTATAGATTCTATTACATAAAAGAGAAAGTAAAGAATCAGTTTCAGATAGAAGATTTAGGGCAATTTTCTTGGAAGATTTAAATGAGGTTTCTACACGTTCTTTGTGACGAATTTTTCTAATTCTGTTTCTTAGGAAATTAATATAGTGAACAAAAGGATACGGAACTAAAAATATTGAGCTACAAATTATGTTTGGAAAGGAAAATAATTGAAATGATGATTTATACTTTTTTCATCGATTGACGTATTATAACAACGGAAACGGATTTGACTCCCAGAAGTTTGTAAAAATATCAAATACCCCACCCAAAGTTGCCGCATATGACATATGATATATGGAATATGTTTTGAAGTTACTTGAATTAAATTAACGTGAGAGAGCCTCTTTGAAGAGCTCTATTCAACTCCATTATGAAGCATTTTTGCATAATGTAATTCACGTTAAATCAACATGAAATGAACTCTAGATTTTGAAGTTTTTTTTTTCAAAAATAGTATATGTAAATAATGGGACCGAGGTTTTATATTTGATTTGTTCTAAAAATCAATTTTATTTTTAGTAATTGGTCTGAGGTATGATGAGCAATTTGTCATTAAAACCCGGTCATATTAAATATTTAAATATTAAAAATTTTAATATCATTTTTAGTCTGTAGCTTTGCAGTTTCTAAAAGATGTTGAAAATTTTGATGTACCCGACTATGTCTTGACTGGAATCGTTGTAGTGTTTCAATATATGCATGCTAGTGTCGTAGAGGCCAGCGAACGCTTCGAACAGGAACTATCACGTCACAATTACGTCACTCCAACTTCTTATTTGGAACTTCTTTCCAGTTACACCGAACTTATGAATAAGAAAAAAGGTTCGCTCACATCTGGTGTATACAGACTTCAAATAGGTAAGGCAAGAAAATTATCATTGGTTAATTTTACTATGTTGATATTGTTAAAATAAAATTGTTTACTATAGGTAATATATGAAAGAAACTAAATTATCCCATATGAACTTACATTTCCTATATCAGTAAAAACAGGGTTAATCAAGCCTATTTTCAAAAATGGTGAAGTATCTAAAATGGCTTTAGAGAGGGAAAATCCACGGAGGATGCCAAATATATTTACAATACCGTAGATAAACAAATTCCTACAGCTTGTATTTTCGTGAATCTCTCTAAAGCCTTTGATACCGTAAATCAAAAAATTATTATGTAAATTAAAATATTACTGTGTGCGCGGACTAACTTACAAACTGAAATCGATTTTAAAAAAATAATAACTTGGTTTCAATTTAACGAATTAACATGAATTGTTGATAAAACAAAATATATGCCCTTCACATCTTACAAAACAGGTCTTTCAAATCTCGGCTCTTTAGATATTGATATGAGTACAAAATTTTTAGAAGTAGATAGGATAAAATATCTTGGAATTATTATTGATTGCCATCTTAAATGGGATCTGCAAGCAAAAAATATTACAAATAAACTAGAGGATTATTATCAAAATTTAAATACTTGAGGGAAATCTTAGATCTACATCGCCTAAAAATTTTATATTTATATTTTATATATTTTTTAAGTTATGGCATCTCGGGATGGGGTGGAAAATGTAAATGTCATTCAAAAATAGATACTTCGAATTATTTTTCAGAATAGTATCAGGTTTCCAAATGATGAGTTATATATGTTGAGCCAGGTTATGGATTTAAAGCAATTATACTTTTTTTTAAAACGAAATTAACATACATTAGAACGTCTCGAACACGCACATAATACTAAACATAAAAACAACACTTATCACTTACCAAAAAGAGAAAAAAACTATCGGACAACGTTGCTATGATTACTTGGGCCCAAAATTTCTAAACCATATACCTGTAAGACCTGCAACACACGAAAAAATATTAATACTTTAAATTTAGGATAAAAAAATGGATATTGTCAAATAAGAGGGAATTTTTTCAAAATATAATAAACAATATTAAAAAAAAAGAAATACTAAGAAATATTTAATTAGAATATTAAGAAATAAATAAGCATATATTTCAACTTACCAAATTATATTCATGAATTTAATGAACTTGTCAATAATCTACCGAATTTGTCCTCATTACCTTTGAGGTGAAGATTTATTTATACTGAATGAAAATTTAAATATATTGTACCTACCTATTATAACACACACAAGCTTCAGGGATTATTTGTTTATAGCAACTATGTACTTATATATTTAATTTTGTATTAATATATTTATTATCTATTTTTTTTTCTTTGTTGTGAATTAACATTATATATCTATCTATCTATTTTAAAACTACATATATTTTTATGATAACAGGTGACAGATAGCAGATTTGATCTAAACATCTGCTAAGTGTCGTTAAAATTTAAATTTTCGGACTCTGACAAAGAAACGTACCGTTGACACTTACTGGTTTCGCTTTTACTAAAACTTTTGTGAGATTTACACTTTTACCTCTCGCCCTTCAGATAAATGAGGTATATTAATCATGCTAAAAATTGGGTTTAATGGGTAAACACGTTTTAGGGTCTCTAGAATACGATTTTGGTAACTCAAAAACTACTGAATTAAAAAAATTGAAATTTTGCATATAAGATTCTGATAACCTAAATTAGATTTGATTAGATTTAGGTGACAATCGGACAGCTGGAAGGGGCAGTTGCTATGAGTGATGACTCCATTACTTAACAAAATGGCAATAATGTTTTACACATATATTTTGTGTACACTATAGTTTACTTTCATATCATTAAAATTTTCAAAACTTTTGCCATTGTTGCCAGATTTACAATAAAAGTAAATTTTTTTCATACTTATTTGTGTCAACGTGTAAATTTTTGATTCAAAAATGGCGAGAGGCCACATCAGATTTTTTTATAATATATATTCACCAAGTTGGCTTTTCTGTTGGTATGGATTTACCTCTGTATTTTTTAATTACTTCCAGCAATTCTCTATCCTTTTTAGTTATTAACCTTGATCCCCAATGTGTAGTTTTAACGTTAAATTCTCCACCTTTGATGAATCTTTTACCTTGACTTTTCAAAAACTGAAATGATTTTTTTAAGCTCATGTTTGGTGGGCTATATAATGTTACTTTCTAATTTTTATTTTGGCGGTTACACATGTAGCTTGGATTCAGTTTTATATTCTCTTTCTATATAATGTATAATACTTTCTTTGATAACTACAGCACTCCCTCTCCCCGAGCAGATAGTGATATGTTTTATATCCTCTAATATAGTAGTAGAAACTATCACCAGAAAAGGCCTTTCTCACATAATTTAAAAAAGAAACATCAAAACATATAGTATGAATATGTACATATTTTGCTAACTTACATGGCCATAATCAAGTATGTAAGATTCTACGCCAAAAATACTAATATGAAGTGGCTATTGAACAAATTACTAAAATAGGCGGGTAAAAAACGGTTATTCTATTATTTACTGTGAAATCTTGAGCTATAAGTATTAAAAGGAGTCATCATCATCATGGTAGCACCTGTTATTTATTTTTGATTACAGATTGGATATTCGTATCAAGTAATGGCTTGAAATTCACTGCAATATTAATATGTAGATGGTACTATTTTTACTAATATCCATGATGTATTAACCAGTTATTAAATCTGTTTAGAGTTGCTTTTTGTGTTATGAAAAAAGATAAATGTACTTTTCAGGATTGGGAAAACTTGCCAATACATCCGAAGAAGTAGCCAGTCTTCAAGAGCAACTAAAACTTATGAAACCAGCTCTACAAATTGCTGCTAAAGATGCTGAAATTATGATTAAAAAAATAGCTGCAGATACGGTATTTTTTCTCTCTTTTTTTACTTATTTTATTAACTTAATTAATAATAATAGTTATGCTCGTTATATTTGATCCATTTTAAATACTTTTGTATTGGAATCTATTGCAGACGTCAGCGTCCCTGTGAGTAATAGTTTGTTTTCGTATATTTAAAATGTTTATCATTGTTGCCTGATTTACCAAGAAGTCATTTTTTTCATACTTTCTTGTTAACATGCTTATTATATAATAATGTACTATGTAGTTGGTTAAAATAATGGAAACAAACGCTTGTTAGGAAGTCACCTTACTGCAATTAATGGAACAGTCACTTTTGTCGATTACTACAAATTTTGGTGGATGAGCTACCAACGGGTCTTTTCTATGTGCAATTTTTGGTGGATGCGTTGCTATATTTTGGTGTGGTGTATATAAGGAAACAAAGTATAGATCTATAATCGAAAAAAATTTCACTTATTCAGATTACATTTTACATTTCTAAAGTATTTAAATAAATAATTTTAATTTTATTCGTAATAAGATAGGCCTATTGTATAAAACAAGCTTATTATGACTCTTTTTTTTATTTACTTCAAAAATATAAAATTACGAATTGTTTTTTAAATAAAAATTTGGCGACCATTTTTACCCTCTTCTATATGAACTAAACAAAAGATAATCAAAATAAATGTTACTTAGATTTCAATACGCTACACACATTTAAACGTACATAATGATTTATTACACTCTGATAAACAAAATTTGCTTAAATTAAATTAATATTAATAGAATTAAAACAATAGTTATGAGAAATTATCTTCTAAATTTCTAAATACATTATTAACTGGTTTAGACTAAATATTTACATTGTTTAGGAAGTTGCTGAAGAAACGAAAAAGATCGTACAAAAAGAAGAACATGAGGCTCACAGAAAAGCTATTGAAAGTGAAGAAATCGCTACAGATGCACAAAGAGATTTAGGTAAGATGTGATAAAAAAAATAGTCAGATCAGTAAGGCGATAAAAAAAAATAAAAAGACAGTTTCAAGTGTCTAAATAATTTTAAAATGTTCTAAAACTTATTATTGGATTTTGATACTTTCTAGCTTATTAATTAACTAGACGTAGTGGCTAACTTTTATAACTTCAAGAGGTGTGATTCCGCTTCCATCTGTTCATTATTGTCATCACAATCGCTGAGATTTTTTTATTTTCTGTATTTTTCTTTCAGAAGAGTTTATGATAGGCCCAAGTTCTATCAAATCTACGGATAATAAAAAAAATTCACATTGAAAACGAAGTTAAACATAGAAACATTAAAAATAAAATTAGTTTAATTACCAACTAATACTTTTTAATTTTATGAATTATACAAAAAGGAACATATTTCCGTTATTTTGATACGTTTATATAGGTTGTTTTTGGTCAAATGATTTATTTTTAACAGTTCTACTTTCTTTTAAAATAAATGCCTCATCTAGATCTACCTATTTTTACCTTTACTTTTAGTTTTAGCATACCAAAAATGCCGCTAATCCATAGGTCTTTTCACCATGTGACAAGAGCAGGCACGGTTGCCATGTTGAAATAGCGATAGTTCAAAAATTTCTTACCGTTTTGTGCTATAATGGTTAGGAAAACAATATTATCAGTATAGGCCTCGGTCACGTGCCTAAAAAAGTTTGTGATTACCTAACCGTTAAGACTTCGTATACATAAAATATTATCAATAGTCAAATGTGGTAAAGAATTCAATAAAGAATAAAACAACTCTAAGTCATATCACAATAAATTATTTAATAAACGGTCTACAATGACCATCATCAAGCCTATAAGAAAATGGACATCAACAGTAATAACAGAGTTAAATAACTTACTGATTAACAAATTGGATAGAAAGAGTAGAATTTTAAAACAAGTTTTTTGGTCTGAAAAATAAACTACTACATTAAAAAAATTATTTAAAATAAAAGTTTCGCTGTTTTTTTTTAAATAATTTTTTTAATGTATTAGTTAAGTTTATTTTTCATACCAAAAAACTTGTTTTAAAATTCTATTCTTTGGATCGAATTTATTAATCAGTAAGTTATTTAATTCTGTTATTACTATTGATGTCTTCACAATGTCCATTTTCTTATAGGCCTGATGATGGTCGTTTGTAGACCGAAACATGTTGCGATTGTGACGTTATGTCATTTATTAAATAATTTATTGCGGAATGACTTCGAGTTGTTTTATCTTTATCTTCATATATATGTTCTTTATGTCGAGTCGGACAAATGTTTTATTTTAAAAATTCCGGGTAGGGGGGCGTTTTCTTTTGCATAAAACTCTTAACTCTAATACGTCCGACAACAATTTTTAATATTTCCATTAAACGATTCTGAAAAAATTATCTGTGAGGCACTAAATTTCATGACGTCATAAATTTGCTAAAATTTTTGTCTGACAATATTTTTTTTTGCTTTTAAATTGAAAAAAACTTCCGATTGAAAAGAAAACTTTGTTTAGATCATTAATTTTCTTTGTGCATTAGAGCAATAAGTTTGCGGGGGACCAAAAAAAAACGCATCTACCCAGAATTTTGCACTTTACTGCCCTCGCGGGCATAAAGACAAAAAACAGGCTTTGTTTAACTATATGAAAGTTTGTATGCACCGCGGGCATTAATAAAGTTGTATGTCCTCGGGCATAGGTTTGTAAGATCGTCGCCCTGAGGATATAAACTTTAATCCAATTTCATAACAAAATCAAGTGTTACAATCAAATCTCGCTCTTAGCTTTTCTTTAATTATAAACGTTTGTTAATTGTAATTTTTGATCCCAATTTTGTGGAATTAGTATGTCATTTACCTATTTATTTTTTTATCAGATGAAGCGATGCCTGCTCTTAGAGCAGCTGAAGAAAGTTTAAAATCACTAAATAAAAACGACATTGTTGAAGTAAAATCTATGAAAAAACCTCCAGGTGGTGTGGTTACTGTCATCGAAGCAATATGCATTATTAAAAGCATTAAACCAGTCAAAGTAAGTATTTTTGTTGAAATTTGTTGTAATTTTCTTTTAGTTGAGTTTGAACAGGAATAAATTGACATTATGAAACAAAACTTTATTTTTTCTCTTTGAAAAGTCAATAGTCAATCTCTCGTAAATAAATAATTTTCTTAATTTGTCAATTTATAGAATGAAAGGGATATTATAATAAAGTTAAAGATATATTGACTTAAAAATAAGACGTAAGGCTTAGTGAATGAATTAATAGATAGATAAGTAATCTGCACGTGGATATTATTTTTTTTTTAAATAATCTTAAAACGTAAAATGGGATATTGGACAGTTGGATGTGGGGCAATCTACCGAAACCCAAAAAATTCGGTATCAATGTTATAATTCTGGTAAAATGTTTTTCTTTTAACCTAGATCATAAAATATGTTGAAACTCCTATATTCTACTTGATAAAAAAACTGCACTTAGGAAATTTGCATTTGTAAAATATTCAGAATCAGGGCTAGTTTGCAGTTATTTATGTAAATAAATATCAGGGTCATGAGGTCATATTGTTGACTGAAGATTAGAATAGTCACTTAGTATGTTTGAGAGTTCGTGCGGCTTATATATCGCAAATACAAAAATAAATCAAAGAGACAATCGTTTATGTGAATTCTAAGTTTCGCTAAGCCATAGTATTCCAAAAGACTAGTTCTTTTATACCAGAAAAATGGAGGTCTACAAGAGTTGTTTTCATACCCAAACCGGGTAAAGCGTGTTACGCAGAAGTCAAATCTCTAGACCTATCAGTCTGAGATCATTCTTTCCGAAACATTTAGAGAAGATGATTGACAGATATATAAGGGACGACGTATTGGTAGACAATCCGATATACCGAAACCATTTCGCATACCAATCTGGGAAGTCCTGTGACGCTACTATTCACACACTAGTGCTCAAGGAGGAACAAGCATTGCACCGTCAAAAATATCGCTAGCAGCATTTCTGGACATAGAAGGGACCTTCAACTCGGCTTCGTACAACTCCATAGTGGGAGCTATGCGGAGGCGAGGAGCCGCTCAGAGCATTACGAGATGAGTAGACTTCATGCTTCAGCATAGAAATGTTTACAGCACTCTTTACAACATATGAAGGGAAGTCGTTGCCACCAACAGGTGATCTCAAGGGAGAGTACTCTCCCCACTGATATGGTGTCTGGTGGTTGATGACCATCTTAGCGAGCAAGAGAGAAAGTGTCTACGAACAATAATTTTCTGACGACTGAGGTATTGTTATAAATATAAAATTTGGTGCAGTTGTATCCGATAAGAAGCAACAAACACTGAACATTGTAGAAAGATGATGTCGGAAAGAGGTATTATCTACAAATCCTGCGAAAACATCACTTGTTGCCTTAACAAGGAAAACAAACCTAAACATAATGGGGCTATCCATGTGGGAAAAATAATTTAAATTGATAACAGAGGTTAAATATTTGGGAGGAATCATAGATAATAAATAAACGTTCTCTAGCCATATGGACACGGCAACAAAAAAGAGCCCCTTGGACCTGTAAGAGGATAGTCAAAGTGGGAACTCAAACCGGGAATTGTGCATTAGCTCTATGCCGAGGTTGTGAGACTCACCGTGACTTACGCAAACAGAAACAGAAAATAGAACATGCATTCTAAACCTGGGAGTTATGGTAAAAATCTTTCAAGCGAAAATGACTCCAATAAATGTGATGTTGTGCGATAATCTTAAATAAATCAAGAATTCCTTGAAGCAATGAATAGGGTGAAACTACAGTCCAAAATAATGTTAGACTGTCATAAAAACCTAAATGCCCTGGCAGAACATAACAAGATATCTCTTGAATGGGTGTCTGGGTATGAAGGCATAGAAGGAAATAAAGAAGCTGACCGCCTGGCTGGTATAGGAGCCGAATAATCTCTGATTGGACCACAACCCATATGTGGTATTTTCTACCAATATATAAAGAGTATGATGGAGAAACAATTAATGGACAAACATAGGGAATATCGCTGTTATGCCCAAATAAACAGAAGCTTAAAACTTCACTTGGTGTCCTGACAGGACATCTGAAGCTCATAGGGATATCGGAAGATTATCTCATGCAATAAATGTGAGGAAGAGGACGAAACTCCTCTTCATATAATATGTCATTGCCGGGACCTGAACAGGGAAATTGAATAGCACTTTGGGGTACAGTATCCTGAACCCAAAAAGATAGCGAAAGCTAACATCAAAACTATGCCTGACTTTGTCAAGAGTACTGGCCTAATGCAAAAACTGGCGGGCATAATAGGCCTAGACCCTCAGTGCAGGTGGGATTTCTCACGTCCGATTCAGCTAGAATATAATAGAAATACTAGTACCTCAAGGATTCTTCTTAAATCTTACATATAATATGTAATGCCCAAGATTTATCTTGGTCTACAAGTTTCACTTTAAAATGCCTATTTTTTACAATCATATTTCTTTTATGATTTTCACAGTAAACTGTCCATAAATGTAACAGGAATAATTTGGTTTATTTTAATAATACCTACTAGCATTTTTTACACGAAAATCAACTAACTAAAAACAACGTGGGATATACTAATTGGTCATAAATATATCTTGTTTATTTTTATACATTCATTAGGGAACACCCAACGACAGTTTTGTCATTGCGGGTAAGTATCAAACATAGGCTAGGTGTTAAGAAGCATCATACACTGCGTTCCAAAATTGAAAAAACCAAAATTATTTTTTATTTGATTTTCAGTAAACACCTAAGAAATATAAGACTTGTTTATGCAAATAAAAAATCTATAGGTTATGAAAGTAAAAACCGGCTGGTTTTGTTATGCTGACCGAACACCATTAGACCCACCCTCTCATAATATGCCGAATCCCAATAATCCAAACGCACTCCCCCAATAGACCGAACTGTTAAATTACTATTTTTATCTATTTAAAAAAAAGTGACTGGCCAAATCCAACCTGTGTATTAAAAAAAAGAACAGATATATTTTAACTGTTTTAGGCAAAGACGAAAACAATGGGCAGCTGTTAGTATCTATCGATCGTTGATTATTCGGTCTATTTCTTGCTCGGTCTCCTCATAGGTCGGTCTATTGGGAAAATTATCAAAAACAGCGTTCGATCTAATGATTTTTGGTTCAACGGAAATACACCGTTATGTTAAATATGTCTTATAAGAAAATCAAATTAATTAAAATAATTACATCACAAAATTTTTGCCGGCCTCTATATAGTCTATCGTTATTACTTATTAAGTTATGTAAGTTGCGATTTCCAATATTCAAGATAAAACAATTTTTTGTTTATTTTTGTATACGATGAAAGAAATATTTTCATCTCTTTATGAAGCATTTTAATGAGCCGACGAATTCCTTTTAGCTTAAGAAATAACCATTTTCACAATTTTACATATTTTACATAAAATAAATAAAACCTGGTCCATAAATACGACTTGAGTTAATATTTTTTTTGTAATAGCTAAAATAAGCATAAATTTGGCAATTATTAAATGTAGTAAAAGTAACTCACCATAATCTTCTAATATATAATAATTAATGTTTGCTTGTTTGTTTGTTTATTTGTTTATTTGTTTGTTTGTTTGTTTGTTTGTTTTTTCGTTCGAGTTTTATGCGCTACCGAACCGCTCATCCGATTGCTATAAAACTTTGTCATCTTATTGCTTGCACTTGCGCGTAGGTGATAGGCATAAAGTGAATATCCGATGATGAAGTTTACAGCACTTTAAGACGTTGTTCTGATTACGGCCCCGAAGGTTTCTGACCATCAAAAAAAAATTTGAATGGCCGAGTCTGTCTGATATTGTCTTAAGGTCCACCAACATTTTTTTTTATTTTATTTTTCACAATAAATTTTACTTCAAAATATCTGTTTTCCTATTTATTATCTTAATACAAAAATAAAAGGGTTCCGAGCTCATTCGTGCCCCCACTCGAGTTTTTCCAAATTGTACGATAACTCATTTTTCTCAGGGGTCCAAGATGAGTCAATGGGCCAAATTTCAATAAAATCAGTTAAATCGTTCTCGAATTATACCTAAATAGACGTACAACCTAAAATAATAATACAGATAAACTTGATTTTTAGACTAATAAGGAAATATTTGGGAGTTGTACAATAAAATAAGAACTTGAACTAACTGCACAAAATGTATACGTACTGTGTCTGTGCAAGAAATAAAAGTTTTTTCCTAAGTGTATTACAATGGTTACTTTGGTAAATTGATATTTACAGGCAAATAGAGATTATTATGTACTTACTCGATATGTGACCTACTTAATTGTATCGAATGGGTTCTAATTAAATACGTATGGCGCGCTGATGAGATGATTCTAAGTGATTGTTAAGCGTTAAGTAAATTTTGATTTGTATTAAATAGTAATATATTTTGATCAGCATACTTATATGTTGAAGAACCTAACCAAAACTATACTTTTGATCACTCTACGTACGTTTCGCTACCTATCTTAGCATCATCAGGAGTAAAAAAGTGTAGTTTTGGTTAGTGGTGACGATATCCTTCAATATTGTTGAAAACCAAAGGTTATAAATTCCCAATTCAAGCATACTTATATATGGATTAAGTAACGAGACTTATTTATCTATAGTATTATTATTTTTTAATATTATATGTTAAGTTAGTTTTCCGGACTCTCCAGCATTTGTTAATATTTTTTATAACTAAAACCAATTATGATTTGCTATTGGTACTAATTTTATATTCTAGGTACCAGGGCCTAAGTTAGGTCAGAAAATAAACGACTATTGGGAGCCTGGTAGAGCTATGCTTGCTGATCCTCAAGCTTTTTTGACATCGCTGATGGAATTTGATAAAGAAACAATTACAGACGAAATGATTTCAAAACTGAAAAAATATGTAAATGATCCTGGTTTCACCCCAGAAAAAATTGCAAAGGTACATCTTAAATATATAGAGTGTTGATAATGTATAAAACTCTCCAATTATTTCGGAAACGGCTTAAACGATATTACTGAGGCCCAAAAGCCTCCGTATTAGATTCGTGATGGCGAACAAAATTTCTTACCCCCACTTTTTATCACTTTTTGTTTGGATGTCTGTCTGTCTATCTGTCTGGATGGAAACATTGTAACTTTAAACGAAAGCTCCGATCGAGTTCAGGTTTTCACTTTACATAGGTATTTTTGTCCAAGGAAGAACCCTATTGAATTTGAACGGGATTGAACCGGCCCTTCCGGTACCCACCATACAAATTAAACTTTTGCGAAAACTTTTTTCAATTCAAATTTTTAGAACTATTTCCACTTCACATCATGTATAATATTCTCCTATATGTATGTAAAAAATTTGGCTAGTATCGCACCTTTTTACGCTTCAAATTAAAAAAAAATTACGTCAGATCATGTATAATAGTATGCTACATGTATTTAGCGCCAATGCTTCACAGCATAAAAAGTGTTCGCTCGATGGGCCGAAGTCCCGAAACGGTGCACCACTACCGTTTGAGCGTCTCTAGAAATTAATGAAATTTGGTTTACGGGGGTTGTGTGATATAGCCGATCTATAAGTGATATTTACATTGTTGTCAGATCTTCCGTTTTTCCGAAAATATAGCGAACTTTTTTATATCAAATAGATCAACTATGTATATTTTATCGCAAAGAATTATCCCTCAATGCTTTACATCTCGGGATAATAATAAAGCTCGTCTGAGTAAAATATATTCTCCCCCTTGGTGTATAATATACAATTAATGACCATGTATTTCTTATTTTAAATTAATAGTTAGAGTCAAGATAGCTTAAAAATGTGCATTATTTCGGAAAAATTGGAGTTTCTGAAACCTTTTGTTATGACTTCGAAATGGCCCATAGATAAAAGTTATAAATTTTTATTTGTACGCTAATTGTTTAAACAATAAAAAAGTGCGACTTACTTCCAAATTCCACAGTATACAGATATGAAGTATAATTAAGCAAAAAAAAATTATAAACTTTATTATATTATTTTATTTACAATACACAAATTTTGGAGCAAAAAAAAATATTTTTTCGATTTTAACTTTATGTTATAAATAACTCATTTTTTGAATAAAACAACAAAGTACAGATTTTTAAACTTTCAAAAATGCACTTGTAAAAGTTTAAATATCACATTTTAAATGAAAGTTATTAGCGTTTGAACCATTTAATAAAAAATCAAAATTTGTCATTTTTTAAAACTCTGAATGTATTCTTGAAACTAAAATTTTACGGCTTTGTCTCACATCATTCACCCTTTTATACGTTGTTTTAAGAGTAAACAGTGAAAATTTCAAAGGTTTATCGTAAAAATTAAAAGAATTCCAAATGTTTAATTAATATTATAGAATATATTACTATACTTATATTTTTTTTATTATTGCAAATATAATATCTTGTTAGCTGTAATATTTTTCTTTCATTAAAATTTTTGTGGGCTCAATTTCATCAAAAGTTATAACGAGTTTTATAGAGCGCTTCACTTGCGTTTCACCGCCTCACATTTTCGTGAAAATTCTATTGCTTACATTTTTCATTTTAGAGATAAACGTTATATACATTAAATACTTGTAGATTATGAGAATTTGATTTCTATGGATCAGGCTGTATACCGAAAAGCTGTTTGGTCCCTTGAGGACTCATCAACGGCAATGTGCCTGGATGCATAGAATTCAAATCTCACATTGAGTAAACATGATGTAAAACTGATGGTAGACCGCTAACCGTGTTCCATTAGTAGTCAAGGGACTAAACAGCTGTCCGGTATACGGTGTGATGCATAGAAATCAAATCCTCACAACCTACAAGTATGTAACACTATAATTAAAACAAAATATCTCAATAAGTGGGTAATACCATACAATTTTATTTTTAACTGCAAAACTTATCTAATTTTATGTTGATGTAAATCACATTATTCAAAAAATTTTTGATATCCGATTCCTCTTAAATGATATTGTAATGAATTATTAAGTCAGGCGCTATTCCAGTCCCTTTGGCGGACTGTAGACGGTCAATAATATTGCACAATACTTTTATTATATGACCCCTCGAACCCAAACGATCAATATTTATTGCACAATAATATTGACGGCTCACAAGCGTACATATTTTCATATGCTTATTATTATCTCTATATAATGTTGCATTGCTGGAAATGTCTGACGAAGGTTTAGCTGCAGCTGTCGTGTTTGTGCTTAAACTTAAAAAGCGAAAACGTCGCTGTTCAAAAGAATGGTTCAAAAAAAGGCAAAAGTATGCCCACGAACATCATTTAAGAGACTTGGCAATAACTGAGGTAAATGACTTAAAGAATTTTGTAAGATTAGATTTGGTTTCAAAAGTTACTAGACTAGACCATTGATTGAGAAAAAAAATACAAATATGAGGGACGCCTTTAATTTACATTACGATATCTTTCCTTAATAATTATGGAAACCTGCGATGCGATAATACAAGTTTTAAGGCAACTCTCTGTATAGGTGGATGCAATGAATAATAAATTCTCATTCTTTCTTAATTTTCTGCTTCTTCGCCATTTCTATGCTAACGTCTGTCTTCTTCGAATGTAATCGTTGACTAAACAATATTGTGCAATATTAACCCTACATGGTTCAATGAAAAATATGGTGCAATAATATTGCGCAATTCGTAATATTGTGCAATATTATTGACCGTCTAAAGGTTGCCTTAGATAAGCTGCATTCGCCACTCCAGCTGGAAATTTCTAGAAATCTTCTGGCCGTTAAATTATTTAATATTATTAGTTGTGTTAAACAGTTATGTTTAATATAAATATAAAAGATGTTTTATGTAAATGAAATAGTTCTACTGAGTGTTCAAGTTCAAGGGAATCCAAAGTAGAAAATACAATATCATCGGTCTAGGTGGCCCAGTTCGTTGGCTATATATGATAATACTTTAATTAATGTTTAATGCACAGCCTAGATTTTCAATACCACTGTGTCACCGTTCCAATGATAGTAGTGAGGTTTTCCAAGTTTTCCTATACCTATAACTAAATGGTGCCATCAATCATCAGTAAATCGCCCCGGAGCGCGATGACAAATAATTAATCCCCGTCCCTTCGATGCACAAGTCTTTGGCTTCTGGAGTTCACTCGTGAAATATAGGAAGAATATTGGAATGCACAAATCAAAAATCGTAAATACGATTTTTAAATTGTAGCCTTTTGAATGGGGTATTGGATATTTTTATTTATATTTCTTATTTCTTATACGATACCTAAACAAGCCTGACTGCAGTTAAATACCAATATTATTTTAGAGGAATCTATTTGTAAGTTATTTTAATTAAACACTTATCAAGCATTTTTAAATAAAGTGATTGAAGTCATTGACGTTTCAGATATTGCTGTTTTTTCTTCAAAGAGCGTTTCTAAACAACCAAAATATTTTTTTAGATTTCCAAAGCTTGTCAATCATTATGTTTATGGATTCACGCTATGTTTAAGTTTTACCATGTAAATAAAGCTGTATTACCTAAGAAAGCGGCATTGAAACAAGCCGAGGAGGACCTAGCAGCAACTGAAAAGGCATTAGCAGGAGCCAAAGCAAAAATGAAAGAAGTAATGGACGGTAAGTCAAAAAAAGAAGTATTTTAACTCCAGTTTCCTCATTATTTATCCTACTCATTCCAATAGTATCGCTTTTATACCTATATGTTACTATGTTTTCCCTAATTACTCTTCTACTTATTTGTTAGTTCTCATATTTGCTTTTCAGATGTAGTATTAGGCAAGAAGACTACACGGAAGGAGAAAAAGAATGTTATGACCAATAGTGTGAAGAAATAAGAAAAAACACAGCAAGATTAAAGTGAATAAGTACAAACCAAGAACGGGACAGAAGAACATGCAAGGTAATGAGAAACGGGGCAAATGCAATATACAAAAAAAGAAAGAAATAGAGGACGAAGGGCGTAACAACAATCTAAAGTAACTCTACAAAAATATAAAAGCACCGACCAAGCATTTCAACAAATCAAAGGGAATAAAAGATGAAAATGGTGCAACAGCACATGAAAGTACGGAAAATGATAAAAATATGGGAGAAATATTAAAATAGACTATTTTATGAAGATGATGCTGAGGACTCAAGGGAGGTAGACACCATATTAGCAGAACCAGAAGACGAAATCACGTTACTGTACTTCTGGAAAAAAAGGAAGACAAACTAGCAGCCGAGATGCTGAAGTATGGCAGGGAACAAAAAATGCCTAACGAATGGAACACTGGAATAATAACAAATAAGAAAATTTGTAAAATCTTACTTTATATCACCTACAAAATATTATTAATCACAAGCTGAAGGCATAAGCAGAAAGTTAAGACTACCACAACGGGTTCAGACCAGGAAAATTAACAGTAACTGCAATACGCGCCATCGAGCAGATCCTTGAAAAATACATGGAATACAAAAAACCTTATGCGGTCGAGAGACCCTCGTCAGGAACTAAATTCCTTACTTGTTACGTGATTTAATCTCTCTCTTTCTTTCTTTCTCTCTTTCTCTCTTTTTCTCTTTCTCTCTTTCTCTCTTTCTCTCTTTCCTTCTTTCTCTCTTTCTCTCTTTCTCTCTATCTCTCTATCTCTCTATCTCTCTATCTCTCTATCTCTGTCTCTTTGCCTTTTCCAATTTTACAATTTTTTTTCCATTTTTCCCAAGTCTTCCAATTTTTCGTCTATATTTTTCGTCTATTTTTCCCTACTATGTAATAATTTTTCTAAATTTACTATTTTTTTCTTACTTTTTTTCTAGTAATTATTATTTTTTCATTCCTTTTTTCTAATTTTGTACCATTTTTCATTATTTTTTCCTATTTCTTTTATTTTCTCTCATTTTCCTTATTTTATGCTATATTTCCCTATTTTTTTCTATTTGTACCCGTTGCTTTATTTTTCATATTTTGCTTTATTTTTATTATTTCACTTTAGTTTATCCTATTTTCTCTATTTTTCCCCATTTTTCCATATTTTCCCTATATTCTCTATTTTTCCTCATTTTTCTGTAGTTTTTTCTTATATTTCCTTACTTTTCTATTATAAAATTGCAATAATTTCATCCATTCAATCCAGTTTACGATTACCGAGTAATCAAAGTAACTATTCACATTTTAAATTAATAATCGGTAATAAAGAACGAATAGTTACTTTTTCAACTCAATTATAAGATCCAAGATAACAGGAGAACTAAAAACACTAGGAATCCCAACGAAGCGTAGGGAACTGTTTAAAATGACGCTACAAAGCACTAAAGGGAATCTAAAGGGAGATATCAAAAGAATTCAACATGAACAAAGGAGTAAAATAGTGAGATTCAATTTCTTCAATACTATTCAATCTAGTATTTAAAACCATTTTCATCAAAAGCAAACTTAAACAAGAAAAATATAGTGAACGAGACCGAGCTAATCGCTTTTACCGACGACCTCACAATTGTCGCAAGAACAAAGAAAAGTCTAATATAAGCAATAGAAAAGTTGAACATAAGGCACAAAAATTCGAATTAAAAATAAATAAAGACAAAACAAAATATATGCGAATGGGGAAAAGAAAACCGACCGATGATAGACACTTAAGAATAAAAAATTACAAGTATGAAATTGTACCCAGTTTTATCTACTTAAGAATCGATAGAACAAACTAGAAAGACAAGATAAAAGAGAGAATAGGAAATTATTAAAATCCAAATCTATCAGCAAAAAAACAAAGATACAATTGTATAAGACTTTGATCAGGCCAGTCATTATTTACGCCATATAAAAAACAACTAAAAACAAAATAGAAGAAGATTTAAAAATATTAGAAAGGAAAATACTGCGAATAATGCTTGGACCAAACATAACAAAAAATCGAGAAAGAAGATTAAGATGAACTTAGAAATAGAAAAGGAACTAGGTGAAGGAAATATAGTCCAATTTATTAAAGCAAGAAGACTTAAATTGAAGGAACATATTATGATAAGAGCACCAACAAAAACCTTAAAAAGAATGACGACACGAGGCCACGAAGTAGATGGTGAGATCAATATAAAAGCATTGAAAATCTGAGAGTCGAAAACAAAACGCAGAGACAGAAGAAAAGGGAAAACCATAACAAAAGAGGCCGGAATAGATAAAAGATTATAAGCGCACCGATAGAAAGAGGATTTATTACAGCTCTTTTTGAGCTAGCCATAATACCTCGGGATTGAACGGTCATGATGATGAGTAATATTTTTTTTATTAAAAAAATGATTGCTAGATATTACAAACGATATATTCGGTTAAACAATTATTTTGCCTTTTTCAAAACTACAAAATATTTATTTTACTAGGTCTAAAATTTCTACAAGAATCGTTGGCAGCTAAAATAGCAGAAAAGGAAGAAAAGGAACAGAGCATCATAATGTGCGAAGATCGAATGAATAGGGCTATTAGACTAATAGGAGGTTTGGCAGAGGAGAAAATAAGATGGATACAAACAATTAAAGACATAAACGCCAATGTTGTTAATATTACGGGAGATATTCTGATTTGTTCAGGATGCGTTGCTTATTTAACACCTTTCACAGATTCTTTCAGGTACATCTTTGTTAAATCAACTTTGTTTGTTAATATTAACAATTATTACTTTTAGACGAAAGTTGTTTAGAAGCTGGTTAGATTTGATGAGAATACATCGCATTCCATTTACGGAAAATTGCAATCCAGTTTCTATATTAGGCGAGCCTGTACAAATAAGGCTGTGGCAATTAGATGGATTGCCAAGAGATTATCTATCAACAGAAAATGCTGTTTTGGTGTCTTGTTCAAGAAGGTGGCCACTTTTTATCGATCCTCAAGGACAAGCGAATAAATGGGTGAAAAATATGGTGAGTGATAAAAAAATTTAACCTACTGGATTTTTAAATTTTTATTATTTTAAGGGGAAAAGCATGGGCCTCTCAATCGTTAAACTTGCAGACAAAGACCTAATGAGAACGATGGAATCTTCTATTCGTTTTGGAAAATCCGTTCTCATTGAAAACGTACTGGAAGAATTAGACCCTTCTCTTGATCCTGTTCTCATGCGTCAAGTGTTCTTGCAAAGTGGAACGCGCGTTATTAAATTAGGTGACGTGGTGGTGCCATACGATGACAATTTTAAACTATTCATCACAACCAAACTTCCAAATCCACATTATACACCGGAGGTGTCTATTAAAGTGTTAATTGTAAATTTCACTGTAGTCTCAACGTAAGTTTTTTGCATTACATACCTATTATTATTGTATCAAAACAGTGGTTTTATTCTCAATTAATGCTTTTCACAATATCCATTTCATTTTTGAAGTTTACCATTAATTAATTCTTTTTAGTGGTCTTCAAGATCAGCTACTAGCATTGGTTGTAGCTCAAGAAAGACCGGACTTGGAGGAACAAAGATCTCAAATCGTAGTAAGCATTGCTACCATGAAGCACGAACTAAAAGAAATCCAAGACAGAATTTTGTTTAAACTGAGTTCATCTGAAATTTCACCAATAGAAGATTTGGATTTTATTATTACTTTAGAGGCGTCTAAAGTAAAAAGCGAAGATATTAAGGTAAATTTAGATTAAAACAGAATAGTTTATTAAAAGATTTATAATATAACAAAAAAACATTAACATGTTTTATTTCATAAATATTTCTCTTTACCTGTTTGTTGAGTGCGAATTTATCTTTTAAAGTCTTGTGGAAATTTTTGGTAATAATTACAGAAGAGTCTGTATCAAAATTTTTAATCCCAGTTTTTAAGATTGTCAACGAATGACCATACATTTCTTTTTCAATCGCCTGTCACCTAATTATTTCATTATTAACAGAATATTTAAAGAGTAATCTATTACCATTTGTTATAAATTTGATAGTGCTTAACGACGTCGTAGTGTGATCAGGCCCGGTCCTCCAAACTTCTACTGTTATCTTTCAATAAAAGTCGATATTAGGAAGCCTATATCATCCACCCCTTTCTCATTCGAAAGAGCTTTAGTCCACCGCATGCTAATTTTCGTTGTCCCGCACACAGCTAGTAAAGTAGTGCGGTGGGAGGGGCTAGCTTTCATTTCAGTCAAGATTGCGCGTGCTCTTTAATCCTTTGAGATGTTTAGAGCTGTTACACATGGTACTGATGATCAGTACTGATGGTCAGCGCTCACGGATTGCATAGAGTTTCACAACCAGCGTATGATCAGTACGCACAGAGATCGAAAGGAACACATTGTTGCCACTTTGTGCGTAAAAAGATAAATAGTTCGAAGGCAAACAAAACAAATCGCTGGTCGACATATTTCAAACGTAGAAACTTAAAACATTAAGTAAAATAATCAGCATTGTATAACATCAGTAAATACACATATAAAAAGACGCCAATGGGTCGAAATGGCGCATTCCGTGCGCATACGCGAGGGCTCAGCGGATGATCCAACGGACCATTCAGTCGACGGACGATACGCTTTAATTCTGAAAATCGCAATAGAATCAGTGGGACCGACTGATCGCCAGTACTGACCGTCAGACGAATATCTTAATTTTGACCCTCGCGAACTGACGGGATTGGCTAAACAGCAATTTGATTTTTCCTTCTGGAGAAAAAATGAATGAAAAACGGTATGTGTCAGTTTGTCAACATGGCTGTTACTTGTCACTGATATTGTCATGTAATTCAGTTTTGGTTTTCTCCTTGTTACTATACAGCCATTTGCTGCATCCGAATTGGACCATCATTTGTGAAATATCCGGTTTCGACGTCGTTGTGTGTCGCTAAAGCCGGGCGACGTTAACTTAGAGGGTCCTCTTATTGATAAGATTTGACGTGCTCTCGGCACCTTTTTGCATCCACGGTAATTCGCCGAGTGTCCTCATTGACATTTTTATGCAAGTGGCTTTCTCGTCGTAGGTACACGGTACTTTTCTCCACAGATAACACATCTCGTGGTGTTATAGCAAGTGATGGAAGTCCTGGCGTTTATAGCACTGTGTTGTTTCTTGGCTTCGTCGTTGATCTTCTATTTTGACTCTCACGTCAAGTAGGTATTTAATGTTCATTATTTCTTCTTTTTCTTTCTTCTCGATGTCTACGAGAAAGATTGTTAGTAGCTTTTTTCCTCCGTATCAGCTTCATAGGGTTATATACTATTTCTTCTAACTTCTCCTTTGGTAAAAGTCTCGATGAGAGCCTTTATTGTCGCTCTAGTGAGATTGTCCTGTGGTAGACTTTATTGCTTCGATGTATTTAATCCTTAAGAGGTGCTGTTGTATTGAGTTGTAAAGGAGCCGATTATTTCCTTTACCTTCATTCATATTTCCGTCCATATATCAGGCGATTGTAAAACAATCGGTGGCGGTTTAGGATTTTTTTACAACTATCTCTTGTTGGTTTTACAGATTCCTCAATTTCTTCGTCACTAGACGATACAGCTCGTTCATTGTCCTTGGATTCCATTTCTTTTCGTTTTTTACTGGGTTATTTCCTTTTTCTTTTTGTCTTCAGTTCCCCGCTGTCTGTTGTATTAATATAGAGTTTATAGTTTTCCTTAGGATCCCGTTTTCCTTTGTGAAGTTGGCATTTTGCTCTATAATTGTGTCTTAACGATACATTAGAGCCTCGTTTTGCTTCTTTAGAGCGTTAGTTTTTGATCAACAGTTTCGCCTAATTCTCCTAGGATTTCATGTATTTCTTGTTGCTCCATATTATTTTTCTAGGTGCTTTGTTCTCGCTTTTCACTTGCATTTCGTCCTCGACATCTAGTTTCTTGAAGGTTTTCTTCTGTCTAGGCATTTTCTGTAAGAGAAACCTAAAAGAGAAATTCCGAAAAAAAGATTATAATTATCTTAAATTAGGTCGCTTGGGTGTCGCTCGTTCAACTAGCAGTGCACAATCGCATCGGTTATGTATTAATATATTGACATAAAATTAAGATAATGATTTGATGGTCATTTTCTACGCTAGATGTGGCATGTAGATTATTTGTTTGGTATGGGGAGAGGGGGGTACTAAGTCAGGGATGGTCGTAGGACAAATCAGTATCCGACCGACTCATAGTACGCTGTAGTCATTACCAATCTAATACCAAACAAATACTGCATGATGCCGTATCTAGCGCAGCATATATGATTTAAGGTCTATTGCTATTGTCTCTTGTTCTTTCTCTTATTTGTTTTATATATTAGATTTGTTCTTTCTCTTATTTGTTTTATATATTAGATTTTAACTGTTTGAGATGACGTAGCTGTCTAGCAAGTTTATGCGCGATTTCCATGATAAGACTTCTTACTCCGGGAGTTTCCAGAGGATTAGTTAAGGCATAACTACTTAATTTTCTACTTTGACTGTTTTTTATGATCCAAATAAATATGTTTCTAATATTTCAACAAACATTGACTATACCATAAATAGACGTAAGTGGTTAGAACGGATTAACTTCTGTCAATGCAATATAGTAATTTAGGAGTAGAGAAAAAAAAGTCAATGGCGTACCAATATAAATTTTGATAAAGTAACATGTTACATGATGATTGTAAATTCACTATGTTGATCGAGTTACAAGGACAAATGTTTTTTAATAATAAAAGTTAAAGGGTTAAATAATTTACGATCGCACTGTATGTGAAATATATTAAGAAAAGAGTCGTTGTAACTTTATTTTTAGTAGTTGTCATGGCAGAATTTTTATCGATCGTGCAATTCTCGTAATTAATTGAGTTTTGTGCTTGCTTCTAGATCTCTTCTCTCTGCCATTTACTCCTCATTAAGACACTTTTTTTAGAGAGGCCAATTATGGCGAGTCTTATTTATTTAAGCGCTAGGTCACTCAAATACTGCATCTTTCTTGTTTAACTTTATAGAGAAAAGAAAGAATCTCTTTATTTTCTCCAACGAATTTTAAAAAAGTTCGTTAATGAATTCTATAAATTGTCTGTCTGTATCCCATAAAATTTTACAATTCTGATTTCAGGTTTGGATTCGGCATAAATAAGTAAACACATAAATGTCTTAGGGGCCTGAAGTTTTAAAATACATCTGGGCAATTCTATCTTGCGCATTAACAACTAGTTATCATCTAATTTATATTTGGTCAAAAATTAAATATACTTTTATATTTACTTTTTACTTTATTTTCAGAATAAAGTGGAATCAGCCGAAATAACGCAGATTGATATTGACAACACAAGAGCATTATATATTCCGGTAGCAAACAGAGCACAAATATTGTTTTTCTGTGTAGCTGATTTGTCAAACGTCGATCCAATGTATCAATATTCGTTGGAATGGTTTGTGTCTATTTTCATTTCTAGTATGGCTGAAACAGAAAAATCAGGTTAGTACCTAATTACAGAGAAACGTTGTTACGGATCAATATGCAGAGTTGGTCAATAAAAAAACAACCACGTTGCTAGAAATTTACTCTTTGTAACTTTACATCTAACTTTACATTGTAATCTTAGACGAAGTGCCTTTATATCGTACTTATTAATTATGAAGAAATAAAAATATGCTAATCTTTTAATCTTATTTACGTCCAATAAAATAATTATAAATAGTCACAAAGTTACCAAATATACCGCCTACATACAATTTAAGGAAGAATTCAAATATTAAAATCTGAAATTTTGATCTTATTTTTAATTATATTCAATAGGGCATTAAACGTTTAAATAAATCCAAGAGGTTATCCATATCTCAAATGAAATGAAACTACAAGTCATGTACCATACAAATATATTACTTATAATGGGGGTTGGGGGAGAAACGGCAACTAATCTCGGCTAAACAGCCATCTTCAGGCCTAGAAATACATTAACGATGAAGGTAGAAGGGGGCTTATACAAGTGAAACAAAAACTCGCAATATATTTAAATTAAATAGTACAATCGATCCATGTGAATAAATTTAACTAATTTAATAGGAGAGGATGTTAGATTAATGGAACATGAAAAAAATTGTAATTGAAAACATAATGTGTTAACCGGTTTAAAAAAGACCTTAGAAAAGTAAGGGCTTATGCAGGAACTAATTTTTAGTGGAGTCAGTGGGTTTCCTTCATGTTAGTTACCTGTTTCGCGTTTTCTGTAAATGTATATAGGATATACCTTGAGGCAAACTTCTATTCATAGAACGAATAAGTAAGCCATCGTTTGTTAGTAAAATTATACCCTTTTTGCACTTTTCTTCCTGAAAACCTCAATTCCTATTTAATTGATAAAGTTATTAATAAATTTTTTCTACATTTATACAATTCTTTCCTCGGCCCCTGGTGAAATCTGAATGGCTAATTTTTGCTAAAGTACTTGATATACGATAATGTTTCCTATTTAATAATAAAAAAAATGACTAATATAGCTCAAGAAGTCGGTTATTGTTTATTTGTCAAACGCTATGTTAGATTTTATTTTTGTCAAGAAGTTATTACAAAAAACAGACTTTTTACACGTAGGGGCGTTCAAATACTACGTAAGCAAACTTTCAATGATTTATAAATTAACAAAAATGATAATATGTAAGAAAATTTTTAAAACTTTTATTAAATATCAAAATAAAAATGAAAAACTAAACTAATTTTAAGAAAAGCAGGAAATTAGGAATCATTTATTATCCACGGATACCGTGTCCAATTTTCTACATCATTAACATCATCTTCACAAGTTAAGCTTAAGTTAGTTAATTCTGTCGGATTATTAACGTCATTCGGCGTCTTCGTTCCTATCTGCATCTCATAGGAAGTTTCTAACTAGCAAATACAAAATAATTGTCAATCACCATAATTTTTCAAACTTCTACAATAAGTTTAAAAAAAAATCTAATTTTTTATTGGTAGTACGGCCACGTTCATCAAGATGGAAACCTAAATTGTCATGAGGCTTTTTCATGCGAGGGACGTGTCACAAATTCTAATTAAAGAAAAATTCAAGTTCCGCATAATTGATATTTAGAGGACAAGGCACACTTTTAATGTAATCTCGGGATCGATCGATTTTTTTGAAATTTCACTATATTAATTGTATTAAGTATTCATAAACAATATAATTTGGTGGCATTTTATAGTATACAGGGTACGCCAATATTGTATAATCAAAATTGATTTTGTTCTAATTTATATTTTTTAGTGTTATTCAATCAAAAAAGTAAAAAACCAGTAGAGAATGTTAGACAGCATTGAACGTAGAATATTTTTTAAATTCGGAAAAAATATGATTTTGCATAAAATTTTAATAATTTTTTAATATAATCAATTTTGATTATACAATATTGCTATATTCTTTAAAAGTCACCAAATCATACTGTTGATGCATACTTAATACAAATATTTTAACACTTTTGTGGAAAGAAATATTTCTAATCATTATGAAATAGGTTGTAAATGCAGTTCTATACCTAGCATATAAAACTGTTAATCAAAATTTTCTACTACATTCAGTATACTTACAGGTTTGGCGCAATTATAAAAAATACTTACTTTTATATGCCCAATAACATATTAAAATTTTAACAAAATCTATCGATTTCGAGATTACATTAAAAGTGTGCCTTGTCCTATATATATTTAATTTATCTATAATATGCAACAGAGAGAAAATTTACTTTTATTACAAACACGACAATTTTAATATCAAATTTCTTAATAAAATATTTCTTATTAAAATTAGTAATAATGCCTGTTGTAATTTTAGCTGATTTTGCAATTTGTTAAAGAAAATCGCAGTTGAATTTACTCGACAAACATGCAGATCTCATCAAAGGTAACTGTTCTGATAAAAAAGATTTAATCAGGAAATGAGCAATAGGGAAAACTTGAGCTAAGAGCTCTGCAAAAAAAGGTCTTGTGATAATAACAAATATTAAAACAGAATATGAAAAGAATTTGTGCGAATCAATTGAATAAATAAATAGTTTTTTATTAATTATTTTTTAGTGTATTAAGTGTATTTTTTTTATTTACAATCTCAAAAAAAAGTCTTTGTAATAATGGTCCCTCTAAGTTTAAATATATAATATATATTTATGGTTTAATAGTTTTTAATTTTCGTGTTAAGATTTTAGTTTAAAGATTTCAAAAGTTTAATTTTTTTTGTGTATATTTTTTTATTCGCTAATTTTATTTCTGATTTTAACAAGCAGGTATTAAAGTAAAGAAACTTTCTGTTTAGATTGTATTTTGAGTTGAACGGACTTAATTCAAATCTTAAAGGAGTCCGAGCTATTCAGAATAGAGCTTGACGTGGCGTCATCAGATAAAAATCTGAGATACGAAACCCTGAAAAATCTGCGCTGACGTCGTACGATGTGACAATATAAAACAAGCAAGCTGGTGTTCAAATTTGATTACTCCATTTTGCCTAATAGAAAAATTTTCAGGCCATTTTTGCCATTTACCCATACTAGTCATGTTAAAATACAGTACACATAACGCTTTAAATATTTTTAGATATTATTGAAGAACGAGTAAAAATTATAAACAACTACTTTACATTCAACTTGTACTCCAACGTTTGCAGAAGTTTATTCGAAAAGAACAAAATGCATTTTGCGTTTTTGTTGTGCATTCGAATCCTAATGGACGATAACCTAGTGAACCCTCAAGAATGGCAGCACTTTTTGGCGGGAGGGCTACCCGCTAAGGTAAAGACCATTTTAGTTATTAAAGTAACAGACCAAATTGTTAAAATATGCATAATGAAATTAACAGCAAATATCTATAAATCGGGTCATTTCCCAAGAAGTTTTCTTTAGGATTATTTAGTATGCAGAGCGTTTAAAAAGGATCAAAAATACATTATAATGCGTCATTTGATGCTCATAAAGAGATTATCTGGAAAGTTCTGCGAGTTTTGAAAATTGGTGATTTTATACATTTTGATGTGTTCTTTCCGAATTTCTACTTTGTCACTTCGTAGCTATGCCGCTTGCGCCGCCATATTGGAAACATGGATCCTAAAAATAGTTTTTTGAGAATATCTTCTCTCCGACTCTTTTTGCGTTATTGTTTAAAATATAGTTATGATTTTCTTGGAATGAGCATTTTTCTCATTTAATTATTTTTTTTAATGCAGCATAATAAATAAATGTTATGATCATTTTTTTACATATACAGGGTTGTTGAAAGTTGGTCATTCATAATAAAATGTTGTCCTAAATATGGACCTCTCCTCTCGTTTACATTAAGGTTAGGATCCAGAAATTAAGAGAATATAAAATAGTTGATGATTTTATTGATTAAAGCTGTAAAATTATCACTTAAGAAAGAAAATGTATTTTTTTTATTTCTACCACCTTATTATCGAAACATCTAGATTTGGCTCAAGTTAATAAGTAACAAAATTGTATGCGGAATACCAAATACATTCAGTGTTATTTAATTTTTTCTGCTCTTTTTTTTAGGTCGGACCTAGAATAAGATTTTTAATTATTATGTTAATCGACACCACAGTGGACAAAGAACATACATACCTTATATTACAAAAATTTATAGGGTGGTTCGTAAGTTATAATTAATTTAAAAAAAATACAGAATTATTAAATCATTCTGTATCTAGGTTATGAATATAGGTTATTTAGAATCACTTCAGTGTACCCCTTCTATCCACCCTTACTGTATGCGCATTTCCCAATGAATCACCCTGTATAATAAATTAAACTAGAAAAAATTCCTATATTTTATGTAATTACGTTTTTTTTTGTAAAATCAATAGTTTTAACCTACGAGCGCTTCAAAAGATACTTCAACATGCTTTTTGGCCAAAAATCTCATTTCGACACCACCATGAGAGAGGGTGGTGCGTTTTTTTTTGTCGTGATATCCCTAGTACTCCTAATCCACATGCAATTACTATTATATAAACGAATTGTAGTGTTACCTGTAATATTTCTCAAGTTCTATCAGAAGATAGCGATGAAGAGGAAGAAACGGAGACTGTTTTCGAGCAAACGTATGATGAAATCGAGAACGAGTTGGATTGCAATGATACTGAATTCTATCGCGGATGAATTTTTTTCTAGTTTTATTTATTATATAATGGTTTTTATCGAAAAAACAGTGGGAAAAGCGATATTGTCAAAAAAATGTTTTTATGGCGCCATTTTTCCAATATGGCTGGGTGAGCTGCAAAGATACGAGGTGATAAAGTGGAAATTCGGAAAGAACACATCAAAATCTAGAAAATCAGCAATTTTCAAAACTCCCGGAAAACTTTCCGGGTAAAACTACCAAATGATTCTACTAATTAATTGTTTGTAAAAATCACAGTCCTAAATTACACTATTTGATAAATAAACGACCCTAAAGGCCAACTGTTAATAAAGTGGTAAAAAAACAGATCTCACCGAATTTTTTAGAAATTAGAGTTTTGCATCGCACTCGCTAACGGTCATGCTTACGCTATTCCATAAGCTGAACGGATTATTCAGTAATATACATCTTTGATTCCCAGATTTCAACTAAAAAGCTTTAATCCAGCCCTGGTTTGATTATTGTCTTATACCGTATTTTTTATTGTTAACTTGGTAATATAATTTTTATATGACTTCTAATATATTATTTATATTTTTCTCAATTTTTTCATTTTTTTGTATCGAATTTGAAATTCAAAATATGCTGTATTTGTTGTTATTTATGTATATACGTCATTTTTGGCAGCACTATGACCTTTTACTATGTTGTTTTTTTCGTTTTTTTTCTGTAAACACTATTTTATGTTTTACTATATTTGTTTTTTTCTTACATCATTGCTCATTCGTTCATCAGTAAAAGCGCATTCCGCGAAATAAATGTATTTGAGATTTCAAGATCCTACTTGTTATTTTTTATTTTTTTTACGCCATCTAGTATTATTTTGAACAGTGTTGAGGTATAAATCCTTTGATCTATAATTCTGTTGATTGTATAATGTTCATTTTGACACAGTTTCTTGATTATTATTGTTCATTTCGTGTTTGATATTGTGATATTTATAATTACTACACATTTATTGTTGAAGTGGTTTTTTAACCTTGTATTTTATACTATGTACTTTTTTCCATTATAGGAACGCCCAAATCCAGCGCCTAGTTGGCTATCAAGTAGAGCTTGGAATGAGATTTTATCATTTAAGGCAGTACCATCACTTAAAATTGTTGTAAAAACTTTTGAACAAGATATTGAAAGATACAAGGAAATTTTTGAAAGTTTGGAACCACACAGGTACATAGTATTAATTATTTTATTTATTTGTGTATCTAAATTATTAAAATGGTATCTAAACTCACTGTTATTATTTCCTTAGATAGTATTAACTAAGCATGGTATAGGCCTTATCCCCTTAATATCTAACTAATACATTCACTTTTCTAGTTATAAACGATATTTAAAAATTTTACATTCAGATAATTTATTTTAGAGAACCTCTACCTGATGTTGTAGATAATGCTCTGGATGAATTCCAAAAAATGATAGTTTTAAAAAGTTTGCGACCGGACAAAGTTACTAATGCTATGCAGGATTATTTAGCTCTCAAGATGGGTCAGCAATTCATCGAACCTCAAACTTCTGATTTGTCGGCCATGTTCAAAGAATCAGGTACGTAAAAGTCAATAATTTATACCATTTTGAAGAATACCCAGATAATTCTAATATATTTAGCGAAACGTACGTCGAGAGTTTTTAAAAAGTTTAGTTTTGGTTAGTGGTGATGATATTTTTTAATATTGTTGAAAAACAATGGTTCCAAATTTTCAATTCAATTTTATATCATACTTTCAGAGAAAATGAGTTTATGAGATATTTTAGTTACTGTTCTGGGAGTAGTAGAGTTGTAAATAAAGTATAAAAGTATAGTAAATAAAGTTATCGCAAATGAGATACGACCTTTCGTCTGGAGGGCGGCGATATGTTCGAAGGTTATCAGTTTTCTTAGAATAGAGGTTAGAACTAACAAGTTAAAATAACCTTTGTAAATAATAGAAAAAAAATATGTTATATATCGTGTAAATACCTGAGTTTTTGTGCTATCTCAACTATTAAAGAATATGCCCACAATGGAAGCGAAACGTGAAGTAATAGTTACAAATTAATTTGTGCAATATTATTTTTGAGTCATCAATATGTAAGATTGATACTAGTTTTTCTCAAAGATGCTAATTTAGTAAACGAAATTCATCTCGAATTAAAAAATCATTTCGGTTAAGTTAAGATATTGTTTCCAATCTTCCAAATTCCATTAATTTAACTATATTTCTACTCATTAATTTTTTCTGTTGCCAGGTCCGACTATTCCTTTGATTTTTGTGCTTTCTACTGGAACAGATCCAGCGGCCGAATTGTATAAGTTTGCGGATCGTATGAGAATGACAAAGAGGATGTTCTCAATATCACTGGGTCAAGGTCAAGGACCTAGAGCTGAAAAGATGTTGCATAACGGTGTTGAAATGGGTTCATGGGTATTCTTCCAGGTAAAAATTATAAATTTTCAATTCATTATTATTAAGAGCCTAAAACTGAAAATTTTATGAATATACAAAACATAATAATAGTTATAAGTACCAATATTCTCATACACTAGAATATAGTGCTAAAATTGAAATTTAGATTAAAAATAATACAACCATCAACATTAACTTTATATTAAGTTTTTTTTTTCTGCAAATTGATAACCTGAGAACTTGGGAAAAAGTAGCAACAAACTTTTTAGAATTTCATGGCACAAACTACTTAGTAGTTATCGATTATTATTAAAATTTGCGTGATATTAAGTGGTTAAGGAAGAAAACAGCTGCAGAGGTTATTATAAAAGTTAAAAAAAAATTTCATCATCGGGTATCCCTTTAGAATTTTTATTAGGCAATATGTCTTATGGAAGTTTTAAATTTAGAAAAGTTTGTGAAGATTGGGATATTAAAATTACTACGTCTATCTATTCCAAGATTTCTTCTATCAAATGGATTGGCTGAAAAGCTGAAAGTGAAAAGAACATGTTAAAAAAGCATATGATAATCGTAGAGATATTTATACTGTGTTAATGGAGTACCCCTTAAAAGTTTTAAAGGTCTCTCCTGCATAATTAATGTTAAATAAAAAAATATGAACCAAAATACCTATTCTAAACAAGAAACTAAATTCAAAATAGAAATTAGTGTAAAAGAGAAGAAAGAAGAAACAAAGATTACACAGAAGAAATATTTTGATGTAGGCAGCAAAGAACTTAAACCATTAAATGGTGGAGAAAATATTCTTGTTAGAAGAGGAAAGCTATGGGTAAGTATTATAAAAACATGAGACAACACGTTTTTACATAGTACAAATGGAAGATTTAACATTCAACACCTACACATATCCCTGAGACAGTCAGTGAAGAATCACCTGCACATATTCCCTTTAACTTTAATGAACCTCAATCAGTAAAAAATCAAAAAGTTCAAAGAATGAATCACCACCTTCTATATGTACCTAACCAAAGCGTAATTGTAAAACTGCTTATAAACTCCACATCTATGAGTTGTATTAGTTTAAAAATAAAAGAAGGGAGATGTAACGTATATTATGTTGGATCTGTAGTTCGTTGTAATGTTTGTAGCAACACTACTGATTAGCAACTCTTCTACATACCTAGATATTGAATAACACAGTTTTAACGCTACTTCTAGAAAAACCGTTGAATGTCTGACAATATGTTAACTTGATTTGATTGGTTAACAAAAAGTGATGTGCCATATTTGAGAGAACGTCTTTAGGTTAAGATTCGTAATAAGCACAATTCTCGATATAATATTTGTTGCAATGACGTAGTAATATACAAATCAAGACAGGTTGGGATGATTTAATGTACATTCTTTTTTATTATGATTATTGAAAATATGATTTAAATATTAATTAGTATGGTTTTAATAAGAACTGGGGGTAAATTTTATGAGAAAATTATCCAGATGGGATAATCTGTAGATTTTAAAATAATTTGAAAATGTGCGCCTTATTTCCTCTTATATTTTCTTCTTTTAACATTTTATCATATAAAACATAGCCTGCTCTAAAACACAAATATAGTGGAGCGAGGAGGAAAGGCATGCGACGAGAATAGCGGTACCGAGCGAGACGTACGAAGAGAATAGCGGTACCGTGCGAGACGTACCAAGAGAATAGCGGTACCGTGCGAGATATAATAATATAGTAAAAGCGACGATTTAAAAAGGTAATAGAAAGGGGCTTTCACTTGTTGACATGTATTTCTGACAGTGATGACGAAATTTCATAACGCTCCACTTCGTATAATATTGGCAAGCAGTAGGCAATATAATGGGCATCCAATCAATAAAAGAAGAAACGTGGTGGGACAACACACAACTTGTATTCATCTGCTGGGGTTTCTGCATTTTTAGATTGTTTATTAATCAAATATTTAATTTTTCTATATCTACCAGCAAGAATCGTGCGAAGCTCATCTGTGGCAGAAGAAGAAGGTGTCGGATGAAGGGACTGGTACCGACTCAGTTTTTGTGTGATATTTTTCATCGAGCAGCGGTGATAGTAATGACGATAGTAATTTAGAAAATGAGCCGCATTTTCTAAATTAATATCGTCAGTTTCATTGATGACATTATATTCTGGTAAATTACTTTGAGATTGTCTAGGAAGAATCTGATCTTTTAAAAACATTAAGTTTTGATAGTTTTTTAAATCGTTTTTAAAATACGTTTTTACATTTTGCTTGAACTGTTTTACTTATTGTTCAAAATACATTTTGTGATCTTGGTCAACCTGTTGATTGGCATTCTTTGGATACTTCTGACCACAATCTGTCTAAAATATATCGATTTCTTTGATCAGGATGTGATTGATTCCATATTTTCCTTCTATATTAAATACAGAGTTTGTTAGTTGCTCTTTTTCCATTTTTCAACCACCAAGCAAGTTATATCGCAGACTAAGACTAAATGCTTTTGCCTCGCGCTAATAAATCCCCCTATCAAATCAACACTCCCAGCACACCAGATGCCTCTCTGCTGCAACTCGCCGCTTATATATTTGGTATGATCGTTTTCACTTTAAATACAGTAGGATATTTGAATCACCTCTTACCTCACCGCGTAAAGAACGTTTTCATGGTTTTTGTTATTTTTTTTCCAAATTTACTGGTATTGTATGGTTTACTGTTTACTTATCTTGTATGAGGTGATTAAGCATAAGCCAAATATGATGAAAAAATTATAATATATTTGATATTGTATCTTTAATTATATATAGAATTGTCATTTGGCCCCAAGTTGGATGCCTAGACTGGAACGCATAATAGAATCTATATCCCCAGATGATTGTCACCGAGACTTCCGAGTATGGCTAACTTCAACTCCGTCTCCCCATTTCCCTGTAGCCATATTGCAAAATGGAAGTAAAATGACTATAGAACCTCCATCTGGACTCAAGGCTAATATGATGCGGTCTTACAGAAATCAAGTATCGGAATTTACCGAGTTTATTCAATCTGAGCATCCTAAATCTCCCACTTTTAGGTAAACTAAATTTAACCCATACCCTTCATTTATTTTAGAATCTCGTTAGGTAACAGTAAATTATAATTTGCCTTTAAATCAATATCTAGAGTAAATTCTAAAGACGTATTTATACATTATATTTTAATTTTTACTTACCAGGTTATTAGTGTTTGCCCTTTCTCTATTCCATGGCATAGTAATTGAAAGAAGAAAATTTGGACCATTGGGTTTTAACATACCATACGATTTTACGGATGGTGACCTTAAAATCTGCATTTCTCAGCTTCACATGTTTTTGTGCGAGTACTCAGATGTGCCATTTAAAGTACTGACTTATACAGCTGGTCAGATAAACTATGGTGGTAGGGTCACTGACGACTGGGACAGAAGATGTCTTATGAATATTTTGGCTGACTACTATAAGCCAGATGTAATTGATCCAGGTTACTCCTTTGATCAAAGAGGATTCTACAAACAGGTATTTATTTATAATAAAGACAACTCACCGACGTCGATCTCTTTAATCTTATATATTGATGTCTGCTTCACATATGATTACGTGTGCATACTACACTGTGCGTCAGAGACAACGGACCACATAAAAAATTTACGAAATATATAATTGAAATCAAAAATCGGCCTGTTTCGGGAATTTCTAATTTAGTCGTTTATTTAGCTAATAATGAATTTATGCGTTACTTTATGGACGCACTGTATATAGCAAAAGTATTAAGAAAATAAAAAAATATACTTTTAGATGCGTGTTGAAGTTATATTTAATGACTATTTGGATTATATAAAATCTCTACCAATTAATGACGATCCTGAAATATTTGGTCTTCATGCTAACGCCGATATCACATTTGCCCAATCGAAGACATTCGCCTGTTTATCGACTTTACTGAAACTCCAACCGAAAAAAGCAGGTGCAGGAGGAGCTAGTCAAGAAGAAACAACAACTCACACAGCTAGGATTATTTTAGATCAAGTACCTAGAAGATTCGATCTAGAGCTAATTGGTAAAAGGTTAGTATGTCGGAATTCAATTAAATATTATAACCCATATACGACAAAAACAAAACTTTATTGATTGTTTCATTTTGATCTAGGGTTGCTTCGGCCTCAAATCTCGACTTTATTCCTATATAATAATGTCAATGTTTCTATAAATTCGAGAATTGAGGCTCTTCTTCACGGGCTCTACATACAAGTTCACTCTTCTGTTTTATTTTGTTTACTAAATATTTAATAATTTCATGATTTTTGCTTATTGTGTACTCAATCTTATTGATATAGTTCTTAAGATCTTTCTTTCTGCTATGCTTATAATAGAAGACCAAAATAGGGGATTTTGGGATTTATTCAAATGCAGCAGTTTAACATATGGCGGATAGCTTGCACCCTGTTGTATACCTCCACCAAATCTAAGCGCTCTATATCGGGCAGTAGAATAGTAAAAAAAATACTTGTAAATACTCGAGCTCGTCAGATTAAGGTATGAGCGTGGCATAAGGGAGTAGGAGGGTCACAAAAAAGGTTTTCAGGAGATCTATTCACAACTCGCTACTCGCTACTCAGAAACTAGCGATCATTAACGCGAGAGGTCTAGTCGCTAATGAAACGCTCTTCACGGTATTCTCATGTACCTTTCGTTTTGTCATTTCCAATGTAAGTAATTTAAACTGATAACATTTTAAGATTGCATGTGAGATTAATTCATTTTGATTTTACAACACTTTTTAACTTTAATTGAACGTTAGTAGATATCCTAGGCAGCTTCTACTATATAGGTAAAGAAAATTCAGCGTGTCAGAAAGAGAGAGCACGACGATTTTTTAACGTTCGGTATTTTAAAGTGTTAAAAAACGTCTGAAACGTCACATTTTACAACGTTTTCAACGTTTTTTTAATGTTTAGAATTTTGATTCGAAATAATACGTCAAACAATGCCATATTTCATCAATTTTGTCATGTTATTTTCACATGTTTCCTTATGGGAAATACATGTATTTGATGCAAAAAAGTGAAAGTTTTTTCACAACAAAAAGTAAATCTTAAAAACGTTGAAAGCGTCACATTTTACAACTTTTTCGACCCTTTTTTTAAATCAAAAAACAGAGCGTAAAAAACGTTCGAAACGTCACATTTTATGACGTTTACAACGTTTTTTAACGCTTAGAATTTTGATTCGAAAAAATACGTCAAACAATGCCACATTTCATCAATTTTGACATGTTATTTTCACATGTTTCCTTATGGGAAATACATGTATTTGATGCAAAAAAGTGAGTTTTTTCACAACAAAAAGTAAATCTTAAAAACGTTTTCGACCTTTTTTTCGAATCAAAAAACAGAACGTGAAAAACGTTCGAAACGTCACATTATACGACGTTTTCAACTGGTGGGTGTGACGTCATGGTGCTCTCTTTCTGACACGCTAAATTTTCCTATACCTCTCACTCTAACACGTTGAATTTCCTATAAATATAGTAGAAGCGGCCTAGGATATCTACTGTTTGCTTTTTCTTATTAAAAACATAAATGGAAACTACCGGAGCAAAAACTAAAATAACACAACGTCAACGAACTGTGCTAGTTGAGATTCTTAATGAAAATTATTAGTTAGTGTGTGAAAATTTAACTCCAATTATACACACACTGATGCAGAAGCCAAGTGGAAAGATATTGTTGCTTATTTAAATAATATGCCAGGAAGTTTCAAAGACTGGAAAGCATGGAGATCGGTACATAAATGTTTATTAAACTGCATTACATAAAATATATTAAATTACAAACATGAAAAACATCGAACCACGAACAAAACAAAAACGCTGACAAACCATGAAAGAGAGAATGGAAATACATACAAAAAAGTATAATGTTAAATCATCTAATTAATTTTTTTCTTAAGGTGTTTAATTTTTAAATAGTATGAAGAAATACAATTAAGCCGGAGTCTCATGCGTCCATTTTCCGACCGTCCGATGGTACGACGGAGCTCCTATTGGTTGAAAAATTTCCCGCCTTTTTTATCCGAATATTTTTAACTTTTTTCCGACGTCGGACAAAGTTAAACTAATTTTAACTTTTTCCGTTTTCGGATTGTTTTTAACCCGACTTTTTGTCTGTCTGACTGGTGAAAAGTAAACAAAACAAAACAAAAATCTAATAAAAATAATTATTCGGTTTGCAATTTAACATGCTTTTGTCGCTTTTGTGGACAAATAAAAGTAAAAACCGAAAAAAACAAAAAGATGTTGGGTCAGGGATTTGGTTAAACATCGAAAAACTTTCCACAACTTATTACAAGAAATGAGACTGACAGATCAGGAGAAGAATGTCTAGCAATACAATCCAAAATTTGCTAAAAAATCATTGGTCCTAGATTAAATAAGATATATTGTGAACGTCAATACAATTACAACCAAATAAATAAATTAATCAGAGTGTATTGTATATTATATCCTCAAATACAACTGTCAATTGGGTCCTTTTTCGGATACGATTTTCGGATAAATGAGACTTGGATTTTATTTTTATCCGAAGTTCAGTTTTTATCGAATATCGAATCGATGGAAAACGGACGCATGAGACTCCGGCTTAAATCTATCCATGATTTCTTGTCGATTGAATAAATCTATAATTTCGTGAATACATCTGTTAGTTGATGATTGGTACACTCCCAACATGTAATTATTCCCGATACCTAGCGGATAACTACTGGAATCAAAAAATTTAAGGTTATTAATAACTACAATAAAAATATGAATACAGTTATAAATTATTCGTACATTTGGTGTATGCCTATAAATTAATATTACAATTTCCGTAAAAGCATTTTTCATGCATTATTTTCTTTGATAAATAGATGTAAAGACATTTACTCTTAAGGCAATATCCATGTTTGTTCTTTTCACTGCATTTTTCATGTATTGAATTAAAATCCCCAATATATAATTAAAAGTTTCTTTGGAGACTAAATCTTTTCCTAAATTCATTATCGGTTAACATTGTTAAGGGATCTCCCATAATTATATTATGGGGCTGTAATTTTGTGCTTCCTCTAAATCGTCTAAGAGTAACTTTAATCAAAGTCACAAAAACGAATGATATTACTAATAAGAGTGCCTCTATCCGGTAGTATTGAAAACGAGGGAGACAGATGGCAGAATAGCGGTGGAGAATATCGTTGATGGCGATTTTTTACTTATTCTCGCGTTCAACGAGAGTGATATCACTGAACAATATTGGTTGAGAATACTGCTCCTGGACATTCTCGAACGCTGTCTTTTTTTATTTTGAAGGAAATAAATCAGGAATAACGGGATAAATATAATCTGCCGAAGTAACAAAAATCATCAAAGTTTAGTGCGTGCAGCTGTAGTGAAGTATGATTCCCCCTTTAACTCTCTATCTCTCACTTAGTCACACCGTCCCGACACTATCACAGCACTCGTGGTATTATATATACAACGCTCTGGCTTATTTTTTGTATTTTAAGTTTTGTGAGTTTAATATCTACTAAAACAAAAGTGTCTGTTTTGTAGACAAAATACATTTCAAAAGATTTTAAAATCTATGTCTGAAACAATATAAGCAAATTCTTTTTGAAACCACCAGATTAAGAAAGTTCTTCCGAATAATCGTCAAATTATGGATCAGCACGACCAGGGACATCAAACTGAATCATATGTATGAAAATCTGACGCACTCGAGTATTTCAAAATGGCAATTTTTATTTAAATTTTCAAAAATCCATCACGAGCTTGCGTCAGATCTAAATCGTCGGTGTTTGGTATGGAAACTTCGTTCAAATTCACTTAACATCCCCTCTAATATCTGACGCGCTCAAGCAATTTTTTTCCCATTTTCTGCCATAACTTTTCTCTTATTTCTTCTTCACGTTCTTCATCATTTGACAATAAAGTTCTGAGATATTTTAATTTGTCGGATTTTTTTGAAATGGCCTATTTCTTTTTTTAATTTATTTATTTCTGTTTTTCTTGCCTATTCGCAGTCTTTATTGTTTCTTATTTATTTTTATTATGTTTTTCTTTAATTATTTCATTAAGCGTTCACGCCAAAATAGCTTTTCCTTTAGTTGGTAATAATACGCCATCGTCATCATATATTTCTTTTTGGTTTGTTCTGATCCATTTAATCCAATCATTTTTCTCTTATTAATGTTTGGCATTTGTCATGAATCTATTTTTTTTTAGTTTCCTCTTTTTTCTTACTTTCTTTTCTTCAACCACTTTCTATATACATATTATAATTCCAAAATAATGCCTTCTTTATAACTGTTAAAATACATTTATTCTAATAAAGCAGGGTGTCAAGCTTTAGAAAAAGATAATCTTTTGGGTTATTTCTATTCAATTATTGAATACTCTCACTATTTTTATTTTTAGATATCCAGTACTTTACGAAGAATCACTGAACACTGTGATAATACAAGAAGCCATACGATACAACAAACTTTTAATAGTGATTAAAAATAGTCTTAATGATTTATTAAAGGCGCTCAAAGGCTTAGTGGTAATGTCTGAAGCCCTGGAAAGAATGACGCAGAGTTTATCCAATAATATGGTTCCTGCAATGTGGGCGGGCAAGGCTTATCCTTCCCTGAAACCTTTAGGTATGTTAAGACTTTTATTTTTAATTCATATTGTATTATCGTTTACTATTTCACCAAAGAATTAATGAGAAGTTCTGTTAATTTACTTGTCCTACGACCACATAGGAAAGTAACATTTATCACACTGTAAAGTACAACGGAAAGTAGCTTTTATTCACGCGCGGGTGGAAAGTACTTAAAACAAAAATTATCTTTTTATCAGTCAATTTTAGAAATTGCAGCAAGAATCAGTTTACTTTTAATTTTTGTAGGAATACAAAATAATTCAAATTTTTTTCTCAATTTTAGTTTTTAGTTGTTGTTAATTTTTTAAATAAATAAATCGAAAAAGTTATCTATAATCTCAAATGTGGTCCATCTATAAATAAATAAAATTCAAAATATACTACCACAATAATCTTTAATAAAAACCAACCTCTACTTACTATAATAATTTATAACAAATCTTATACAGGGTATAACAAATTTCATAACAATTACCCAAAATTACAGGGTAAGACAGTTTCATAACAATATATATACTATACACTATTATTCGACAAGCTGCAAAACGCAGTGGTGTGATAAAAAATCACTTTACTGATTTGGCACATAAATAACTATTAAAATAATCAAGTGATATGATTTTATTTTTTCATGGTAACAATGTTACAGTAGAGAATTAAAATTGCTAGTTTTAAAAATTTCTTTTTGAACAATTGACGTGTTCGGATAATTACGTTTTACTAATTGATTTTGTACAATCGCCTTAAATTTTACCTACTTCAGTATATTATAATGTAGTATTTTGTAAAACAGTATATATTATACATTTCAAGGTGCTTGGGTTACTGATTTGAAGGCAAGATGCAAGTTTCTAGACAAGTGGGTAGATGAAGGAATACCACCGGCATTTTGGATATCTGGTTTCTATTTTCCTCAAGCGTTCTTAACGGGTACCTTACAAAATTATGCCAGAAAACATGTAGTTTCCATTGATACCATCGGCTTTTCTTTTCAGGTATACATAACTTTTTAATTACGCCAATTATATATGTATCTTCCTATAAATATGAGGTACACTTCAATGCAATAAAATTCAGAGCTTGTACAAGATACTAAAAAGGGCATACACTTTTTTGATTAAGGCAGCCAGGCTCTAAGCCATTTTCGGGGTAGAGCGAGAATAGCGTTAAAAATGTCACTTTCATTTTTGAAGTTTTAAAAAGGAAAAAAAAATTTCTAAACCTTCCAAAATTTTGAAGTCAAAAATAACTTAGATATTTTCATAACAGCTCTGTGTACTGAAAATTAAACAGTTTGACACCCCTTTGACAAAGAAGTCTCGGACGATCGCTATGCTCATTACGGCCTTGAGCCGACTCTGGATAAAGGTATCGAATAGTTTAATTTTCCTGAGGGAATCCTCAGGAAAATTATTTTTCACAGAATTTTGTTAGCTAACACATAAGACTTAAATTACATATATTTGAAACTTGAAAAGAGTAAAAAATTGTTGTTAATATAGGAATAAATTGTTTCTTAGCATTAAAAAATATATGATTTCTTTAAGGTACTGGAAGAATTCCCTGAAGCAAGACCAGAGGAAGGTTGCTGTATTTATGGTCTCTTTTTAGAAGGTTGTCGCTGGAATTCTGAGACTATGTATCTAGATGAATCTAATCCGAAGGAATTATATACTGGTAAAATAATTTAAAATGAAATACAGTGACCTAAAGTCAGTCCACACAATACTTTTATTGTAATTAATTATTTACAATAGCAGGGTATAAAAATGGTATAATGGATCATGTAATGTTGAAAATTTTTTAACCGCGCAAATATTTGAAGAATTGTTGAAATTTTAATAATATAAATAAAGAATAGTAAATATTTTACTTAACGTTTTGCGGCTCAAAATAATAATTTTTTGCTTAATAATATAATAGTTACTAATTGGATACAGGGTCATAAAGTTGAAAATTGTAAAAAAAATATTGATTTAGATACCACATAATTATGGATGCTGCGGCTTTAATAAAAATTTAGTTGTAAATTTTGAATCTTTTGTTTTTGTTTGATTCCGAAATACCTAATTTCTTATGTTAAGAATTAGAAAATAAAACACGGCCGTCGGCCAAGAAGAACATTATAAAGTACGTCTGTATGGGGGGCGCCTAGTAAAATCTCGCCCCGGGAGCTTAAAACCCAAACGACGGTCCTGAATAGGCTAATACTAGTAATATATAGCTCAGATTAAAAGTGAACAAACTGATTTTTTCATCAGATCTCAACTTTATAATGTATTTAATTAAATAAAAGAATTACAGATGAAATCGTCTTTCTAATAGAATTAAATTATCCACGTCGCTATATGGAAAATTGTCTACTTCCTTTATCCATATATTTCAAGATTTTTTTAATACATTTTAATAAAAATAGACATAATTATCCTCTTAGCCATCGATATGAAAAATTAATAAGTTTTAAGTTGATTGACTGTTTAATTTCTACGGGCGTACCCGAGTTGAATCCGGGACAGATTATCCCTCGTACATTTGCTTCCCTGTCTCAATTTTTCAAATAATGATAAAATTTAAGTGAGACAGTTGCTCCCCTACCTCAATTGCTATTTGCTATTTATTACTAATCATACATAACCATAGACGACGAATAATAAAAAAATTAAAGATTTTTTAGTTTAGTGACATATATAACTTTTTTCTGAGTTACTCATTTCTTAATTTAAAACAAAATGTTAACCTCTAGATTATCAATTTCTCAGAAAATTTCATTTTTGATATAAGACTATGAAACGTCCAAGATCCAAATATGTGTAAAATATTTTTTTTAATATTTCATCGTATAGAAGTGAGGGTCAAAAATTTGAATATATTCTAAAAATAGGTAGCTGTATTTTTTGGAAATAGAAGAAAATAGTTAATGAAAAGTTAAAAATCTAAATCTAAATATAAATTCACAGCATCCTATTCATCAAACATTTTTTTGACTATTTTTAATTTTGAATACCCTATAGATATTTATGAATCAACTTTATAGTGCAGGTTATAGACGATGTAGCAACTTTTGTCAATCATGAATTTTGATAAGTATTCCATTTATTTTATAGATATGTCCGTGATTTGGTTAACTCCAGAAGAAAACCATGTGCCAGCATCCACTGGTATTTATACATGTCCCATTTATAAAACTCTTACGAGGGCGGGAACTTTATCAACTACAGGACATTCTACAAATTATGTTTTGGCAGTAGAGATACCCAGTCAACAACCCCAACGTCATTGGATAAAACGTGGAGTCGCATTGATATGTGCACTCGATTATTAATTATTTTCATTTATTTATATTTTAAAAATAAAGGTTTTATTTATACTATTAATAGGTAGATTTTATTTTAATCTGAAGCACTATCAAATGGCATGCTCGAAAATATTTGTACATGGCTTTCTAGTTTTCTTAAGGCAAGTAGCAATCGACAGCTTTCTTTCTAGCAACGCCGATGTCACCTACAATTTGTTTGCTATAGCCCAGTTTTAATTAATTATGTAATAGCCTAATAATATGTACCTAAATTTTATTTTATTAAAATAATATACACTAGGTATATACAAAATGGAAAATTAATAAAACTACCTTCTATCAATCTTCAAACACTATTTAATTTTAATTTTTTTTAAATATTCTGTTAACATTTTATTATCAACATTTTCAAGAATGCATCCTAAAAATTTATGAAAATTTAACAAAGATCCTGAGACAATCTTAGGATATCTTTTTTCTTTATTAGACATATAAGTAAATAACAATTTTTTACTCACATAACTATCATAAAATGAAACATTTCCAACTTCAATATATTGTTTTTTGAAGTTAGAATACATTTGAATTGATATTCTAAGACTTTCAGCTTTATCAATTTTGCTGGCTGGTAAGATAACAAGCCTATAATGTACATCTAAAAAATTATAAACATTAGAAATTTCTTCAATCAGAAGATCTAAATTAACTTCACTATCTTCAACGCTTGCAAAAAAAATACTAATAACACTCTGTTGACTTAAATTAAATAAACTAGGAGTGGATTCAATTTTGACAGGATGATATATTTTACCAACACTAAAATATTTAAGCGGTAATAAATTTTGAGGCACTAGATGTCTTGAAAAGTATGCCATAAAGGAAAATAGAGATGCGGAACCACAAAGATGTAATTTATTAATATGACTGCCTTCAATACTATGTTCTTCTATGTTTAACATTTTTTTATCGATGTGGCAAATTTCATCACAACCTTCAGAAATAATACTTCTGCAAAAATTTGGATTAGAAAACTGCAAATAGTTTAATTTTAAAAGGGCGCATCTAAAATAATTTAATAATTTTATTTCCAACAAGGCTGCATCAGATTTTAAATAGCATGTAAAAGGATCCAGATATTTTATGTAGTTCATTTCTTTCCCTATATCCATGTGATTCAGGGAGTTATTTTCAGGTTTTTGCAAGTAAGTGTAAATATTATTTTCTTGGTGTAATGGTGTTTTAGAATGTAAATCATTTGGCAAATCAAGAACTTGTATCATAGTCTTCTCTTCAATATCATAAGAACCTGACTTCAGATTTTTAAGATCACTCTTTACCAATCTTGAATGCATTTTAAGTTTTTCGATTTCTAACGGATCTGTATCTGGACATTTTAATAATGCTGCTACATTTTGAGCAATATCTACTCTTTTAACTTCCAATAAATGTTTACGTTTCAAAATTTCCTGAAAAAAGGTCCATCGTTTTATAACATCTTCAATATCTATTTGCAAGCCCCTAGCTTTTACATTTTTCAGCAAATCATCTTTATTTTTTATTCGTTGATCAAAATCTATAACAGGTGTTAAAACAGCAAAATTATTTTGTGCTTTATCCCCAGTAATATAAAGTGCAGAAGAGTAATATCTATAACTAGACTTAAATTTAAGTAATGTAGTTCTATAATTGATCAACATCATCTACTTTCATTTTCTTATTAGGAGAATCAGATTCTGAATCTGTATCTTTAGTAGAATTAGTTATTGTTTCTATTTTCCTTTTGGAAGGAGCTTTCCAATGACCAAAACCAGCCGCTCTTTCGGAGTCTTCAATTGTATAGGGTTCAAGTTCAAGTGCTTTCAATCTTCTTTTGTGAACTTTTGTTTTGATGTGGTCTTGAAAAGCTGTATCGGAAATAAAGTAACGAGCACAATGGATACAGTAATGTTGAGCAGAGCCTGGCTTATCAAAATCTACTTCTTGATTTAGTAACTTTTCAGTATTTTCTGGTTTTATATCATCATCAATCTGTAAAAATACATATAATTCAAATATTGTAAGTTTTTTGTGTTCGGGAAAAATAGGGTCACTAATAGATCAGTGATTGAACAGAACGCAGTAAATTAACAAATTTAACATTTTATTGATGTCATAAGGGTAATGTGATAATTATACTGAAACTGTGTCTAATAACATTTATTCCTAGAATATTTCTTAGTATGCTCAGCATTATTTAATAGCTTTAGTTAAATAAATAGTTTTTTAAGAATAATCTCCTATGTTAATGACATGTTTTATATCACATTTTACGCAAAAAAATTTACCTACTATATTAAGTTGAACTTTTTTTAATCCATCTAAAATTAATGTGGAAATCTAGTAAATTAACAATGGTTAAACATTCAACAGTATTCATTAACTAGATTGTTTATAATTTAGGAAAATAATATAAAAAATCCCTAGTTATATTATGGGTTATAAAAGGTTGTTTTATAGGGTGTTCTACAGTTCTTAACGAGAAGCTATTATTATGCCATCTTATAAAATACAAAATCTAAATTAGGAAATGTTTCATAAAGTAAAATTAATAAAAGACCTGTGCTAAATATATGATCATGCTACATGATCTACACTAAACTGATCTTACTATATTAATACATTTTTGTTTGTTTTTTGATTGTTTGTTTGACTACGCAATCTCTGAGAAAAATGAGCTATTGCACATGTCTGGGAAAACTCTGTACCCTGAGATATAGAGTGGGGAGCGTGAATGCGCTCGGTACTCGTTTATAAGTGGGCTAATTTAGCTTCACAATTGTTTTTATGTATTGACGTATTAAAATTGTCCAAGAATAATAAAAACCATCAAAGGTGAAAAGTTTTAATATATTCATTCAGTGGTTTATATCTATTCATTATATGAGCAAGTATGTTCATTTATTGGTAATTTGGCACTTCCTAGATTTAACATATGAAAACTGTGGCCTGGATTTTTGAAATCAATGAACTTAATATGACCCTTTAAATAAAGTAACAATTTCTAGATAAGAATCAAGATTTATTTTTAATAGAAGTGTCATTTAAGTAATTGTTTTTTGATGTATTCTTATAGAACGACTAGAATGCAGTGATTGTAGTGAAAAGAAATGTCAAAAATGAATTTTCTACTTTTACACGCTCAATTATTTCTAAACACGCAATCTAACATAAAAAAAGTTCTTAATATTGATGTGCTCCAAGCAGATTTTCCATTTTAAAATTTTAAATTATTTTAGTAACCCTAACAATCTCATTTTTCTGTGAGAACTTGTAACAGACATTAATGTCGTTTTGTTGCACTTACAAATTCTAATAATTCTAGATTTTTCAAAATTGTGTCAAAACAAAAAACCCTATGTTCATTTATTGGTCAAGTGATACTTCTTAAATAACTTTCGTCATTTTTATCTTTCGACACCTAGTTCAATCAATATTATTTATAATTTATGAAATAAACAAAGATATATACAAATTTAAAAAATATACTGTACCAAATAAGTGCGTATATTTATATTTAATCACGTTGTTTTTTACCTGATCCAAATCCCTAGTTCGACGCTTTGTTCTCCATTTCTTTTTTAAATGGGTATCGCCGTAGTGATATTTTTTTCGTTTATAAACCATCAGATTGAAAAAATAACAAACCTTTTTTTAATAAAGTTATCAAAACACATGTAGGTTTTAAAAATATTAGGTTAGGTTATACTTCAAAAGTTTTCTTCTTTTTTTTTATATGTCAAAATTTTATAAGACAACGTTGCCAATATCAACTATTCGAACGAGTGCTGGAAAGTGGCTGTAAACGTTTTCATTGGTTTTAGTTTTATTCTAAAAGTATATATGGACAAATGTTATTAGCCAAATAGGAGACCCGAGCTGAAAAAAACGCATATTTTATACCTATTTTATTTTATTAGCTTATCCAAATTTCGATAAATTATTGCTTTTCAAATAGTTTTGCAATCTAAATATAATGTTTTGGGTGAACCAGAAATACATATCCTGCTCTCGGCTACTCAATACTCAATAGTGATAAAAAATAAAATGGAATCTAGATAAAACGAGTTCAAATTCATAAAAAAAAGAACGGACCTATTACGAAGGTTCTAAATTGATCCGTAAGAGTGCTTGACTTTTATTTCTTTGTTGAAAAAATAAAATATACTTTTTCAAAATTCAATGCATTAAATGCATTAAAAAGCAATTATGTAAATAGTTTTTGATATTAAATCCATATAAAAATAATATTAAAGGACTAAAAATGGCATATTACTCTTGATTCCGAAGTTCCAGAGAAAATAAAGTATTATTTAGTTTCAGCAAATACACCTCTTCTGTGAGTGTCATTCAATTACAATATAATAACATAAATGTTAATTTTACATTGGTAGAAATAGGAATAAAATATATAATAAAAATTCTGTATTAATATTTTTGAGCTGCGACATCTACTGGTCGAAATCTAAACTAGGAATGTTCATCAAATAGAAATCATTTATTTATTTTTCTACGCAATCGCAGTGTAATTACGAGAGTTTACAAGTTTTGCCGCCGCAAAGAGCGGCTTTTCATAGAATTAGCATTACCGGCTACTTATTAGAGATGTCTCCACCGGCGACTTACTAGTTGTCATTTGAACTAAATATTTTGTGTTGTCAAAAATAAATTCATGAGGTTTTTGAAGTGTTTTAAAAACCAAGAAATGGGTAAAAATTATAAGTAACCTTCATTTTATTAGAAGATAAAATCAGAAATGTGTGGACAGAATTAACAAGTGCATATTAGTTCACTAACGGGTTCGGAATAGTTTATTCTCGGTTCGACAATAACAGGCAACCGGCAGCCATGTTGTGAGTCTTGTCAAGCATCATGGGTTAAGAGTTCGGAATATGCAAGAAGTAAAGCGCTTAAAAAAATCGTCGTGGATGCATACAAAAGAGTGCATTTTGTCTATAAACTTTGTATCTTTTAAACGGTAGTTGCAACGGATCGCCTAGTGGTCGCGAAAGTAATGTTTCTGCGCATTTTTACGGTCAGAGTGCAATGTCGTGCTAGCTAGCGCAGGGAGTCGTCTACTGCCTGGCCAACGACTGCGAGCTTCCAGCATCCCCAATTGCGGGAGGTGAGTTAAACGGACGTCGGGACCGTTGTTCTAACGTCTTGGGGTCGCGTCCGGTGCCGGTTTCGACGATATGACACGTGCGGAGTAGTAAACAAGGATTCTGGGCGATAATGGCCAAAATTCTAGGCAAGGATCAGGCCACGTACGCGAAGGAACGCGATGTCTTCCTTCGGGATTTGCAGCATTTTCATGAAATTCGAGGGTAAGTTCTTTTACAAACAGATTTTGGTCGTTAAACAGTAATTAACGATATTTTTGCGTCATTACAGGACGCCATTCAAGCGGTCCCCTACTCTCGGAGGCAAGGAGGTCGACTTGTATCTCCTATATAATCTTGTTACTTCACAGGGCGGATGGCTAAGGGTGAGTAAACAATTTTATTTGCCTAAACCTTTTACAATAGTGTCTTGCTTCTTTCTCAATGATCAAATACCTACTTAAATATACCCACAAAGAAACCGATGTCCTTGATAAAATAACGATTAATAGGGTAACATAAACGACACCTCTAGTATCTAACTGAAATAAATAATTTATTATGCAATATGTAATTTTATTTTAATAAAAATAAATGGAAAATGTATTTCTACAACAAACTAGCAAAACATGAAATGGACGATCGGGTTCACGATCACGAGACACGCGACTAAATTTCTCGCTGCATCTCCAATCTCACGTGCGCTGTTGCACTGATAATGATTAGTGTTTTTTTCGCAGTTCAACCAGTGAACAATGCACATTCTACCGCTGCAGGAAAGAACTCTCACCGCAGTACTAGTACTTTCTATATACACATAATCGCTTCGTATCCGTTTACTATAATAAAGGAAATATACCCAAGTCTAATGGAAATGTACCAAACAACTTAGAATTTCTCTCTAAATAGAATCAAACTAGTTCAGTTTATTTTTAATGTTAACAAAAATAAATAAGTTTTGTACTAAAATATAGTGAACCGTTTTTGCTATTTGCTTATATAACAGAACATTTATTTTACTATAAATTGAATTATAAAATACGTCATAAAAGAAATCGAGGTCATTGTGGTAGTTTCCAAGTAGGTGCTTTTATAACTACATACATGCATTTTTCTTTGCATTTAATTGTAAGTACCTATCTTAAATGTAAAAGGATAACACTTTAAAAATACAGTTAATTTCATTTACCGGCTTAGTTATCCAGGAACGAAATTTTCTATTTTATTAGAGTTTAAAGAATGTGTTTATGTTTCAAAGCTTCTGTTTTGAAAATGAATATGAAATAATAATGTTCAAAGAATGTATTTAAGTAAACTACTATGGTAAAAATAATTGTATGTAAAAAATTTGTTTTACGTGAAAATGAAGGAAACGAATAATTCAAATGTTTTTTGAAACATCTGGTTTTATTGTATTGGCACGTTTAATACATTTGCAGAATAACTATAAATAATAAAATCAGTATTTGTTCTACTAATCTTTATTATTGCATTAATTTATAAAAAAAAATTTCCAACATTTTAGGATATACTTATTTCATGTTTTGCCAAGCCAAAACTAAATACCGATTTCTCATTTTTTGAGGCAACTGAATTTGTTTTTTCTATTTTTCACAAAATTTCTTAATTTTTGGTATTTAAATGAAAAATACTTTGTATAAAACAATCTTTAGATCTGTACTTATTTTTTTTTACTTTTTTACTTGATAAAAAATCTTGAGTAAATAAATTTCATTTATAGAAACAGTAGTTTTAAATAAAAATTAACATGGGCCTTTTTAGAGTTTTCAGGGAAAAAAACTTAAAAACAGTGGTTTTAAATAAAAATGGGACTTTTTAGAATTTTCGGAAAGAAAAAAAAACTTATAAAACGGTTTTGTCCGTCTGTTTGCATGATTCAACTCGAGAACGATGAGAGGTAGAGACAAACGGACAACGGCAATCGATTCAGCATCGTTAGAAAATCCTAAAATGATATTAAACTTTCACCTATTTTTACTTTCCCGCTATTTATACCATATATACTGTAGTATATTTTCGAAAACTCGGAATTACGGCAAAATTATTGCCGTTTTTCCTGGGAACCTAGCGAAATACGTTATTTAAATTAAATATTTTTTTTTTCAAAAATACGGACCATCTACCTAACTCTCTAGGATATTTTTTACTTGTTATGAATGGTGTAACTATTCAGTAAATTTAATTTCTACATGTGAACTAAAGAACCTTGTTTGTTAAAAAAGTACATGTACTATCCCTTGAGACCTTATCCATCATGTGGCAATATTTTTTTATACCCTAAAGAAATGGATATAGTTCTTTTGTTATGTAAATGCGTTTACCGGTCATTCTGGACACGATTTAAAACCAAGGTCGACGTTATATTAACTTTATATTGAATTAAAATATTTATTGGCAGCTTGATGTAGTTCATTTTTATAAAATAAAAAGTCATATATTGTTACCAACTAAATTTTTAATCATATGACTTAAATTAAGTCAGTATATTGTATTACTGTATAAGTTTAAACATTGGTAGAACTGTTTCAAAGATATTTAAAAAGAAACAAACTCATTGTTCTGTAAATAAAAAGAAGGTAAAATTAAAATATTCTTGAGAAACATTTAAACACTACAAGTTTCTCAATATTAATTACTTTATTCTACTAATACGTTGAAAATTAGTGTTGTAATTTTGCAATTTTGCCTTAAGAAAAAAAATTTAAATACCAGTAACCAGATTAAAAGAATATTTTAATGATCACAAACAGGATTCTTTAATAATTGTTATACACGGCCGGGCGATAAAGTGCAGATTATAAATACGATTAGCGGGCGTCAAGTGCACCTTTACCGCCCGCGGAATACTTTGGCGCCCGCGGAATACTTTAGCGCTCGCGGGTCGTATAGTAAATTTTTTTTCTTTTAAAAATTTACATCTAGTTAGTAAAACAAAACAAACGTTATTTATTATGATCGAAATATTTGGTAATACATTTAACAAAATATTAATTAAAGAAATTATAACTTAAACAACCCAAACTTAAGTTTCTTACACTAATTTTATATTAATAACACAATTTGAACAATTATGTATAGAAATTTTAGAATTTGATACCTTATCATGTTGTAATTTGCTCAAAAGAATCAGTATATATATAAATTTGGAAATTCAGCTGTGCGACTAGTAGAAGATTGACAACATTGACAATTTTTTTGGCTGTTTTCATGGTAGATTATTATACAGGGTGAGAGGTCAGTGAAGTTGGCACCCACTTTTGCGAATTTTGCAACAATTTTGTGTACCATCGTTTGTCTATTTATTGTCCATTATTGTCCACTAATTATATTCGTTCGTTCACCCTTGGTTTCAATTTTAAAATTCATATAATTTATTATAATTAACCCGTGGGTGGACAAACTAAACTGATTGGTGGATAAACAAAAAACAAACGACCTATGCGCTTAAATTTTTTTTGCAATTTGTGGGTGCCAGAAAGTAAAATTTGCAAAAAACAATTTTTGGGCTACCATTTTGAAATGAAGGGTGGACAACAAAAATAATTAGTGAACAATCGATGGGCCAACGAATGCACACAAAATCAGGGTGAATTATAATAATATCGAGGTATAAAATGCATGCAACTTGGACCAGCATTTATAATAACTTGCTCACAAAAGGTGTAAAAGAAAAAATAAAATATATTTATTAATAAACGATCATTAAAACGGTCGTCAATTAAATTTTGTACATTTATAAATAGATGATACATAAGTAACTCGTATTTCTTATGTTTTGTTTAAATCAATTGGTATTTAATTTTAATATTATTACTTACCTTGCTTAATTTACAATTTTTTTTTTAATTTTCTCACCCTGTAGTCGTTTGTTTGTTAACCTACTGGAAAGGCTTGCGTGACGATTCTTGTTATTTCAACAAATCTTATTTTAACATTGATAACTGAAACAAATTATACATTCTTATATAACTAATAATGAACATTTACTTACTTTATTTAGGTTCTGGTATTTTTTTTTGTTGAAGGTAAAAATATTTTAAATTACCCGATATACGAAATTATATGTAAAACATCAAATATACCAAGAGATAGATGGTACAGTAGACAAAGATAAAAATAATAAATGTGGCCTAGTTGCTTTATACATTTCTTCATGTTTGTATGTGTTACTGATTTAACAGTTTTAAGGGTTTTATTGTTTTTTTTTAAATATCTTGATGAAGTACATAAAATATAGAATGAAAACCAAATGAAAGGAATACATGTTTTCGGAAAAATGGTAGAATTAGAAGAAAATGAAAAGCTGCTACAAACAATTATTAACTACTATCGGATTCATAAGAATTATTTTTGTTTTAATAGTACATTAAACATAGATGGGTTTTTGTGCGTAGAGTTATTTTGTTATTCACCTTTCAACACAGAGGTCAATATTTTTTAGTAAGATAGTGTAGTAGGTGTGCAACGAAATAGTTTAATTAGCGACAAATTATTTTTTTAATTTTTTTTTCCAATAATTAATTTTAAACGGTCTAGAGAAGTGACTAATGTTCACTCCCACTGGAAGTTAGCTTATTAGTTGTGCAAACAAGTTTTCTTATTTATTATTTTTGTGTAAATTATGTTTCAATTTACATTATGACCTACTCACTGATTTAGTTTATTATTGATATGTTTGTAAGTACTATTTAATTTAAAATAAATGTATAAGTCATGCATACTTTTTTACGCGACAAAAAATGTTTATAAGATTTTTTGTTCTACTACAGATACGTTCAAAATTGGGAAATCTTATTTGTTTGCATATTTTATTAATATGTAAAAACTTATAAATTAATCATTTATTTTTATTACTCTCACTCTTATCTATCTCATATCAATAATATGGCATATTATTTTTCATATAGATATCTAACCGTAGAAGTTAATTTGCAGGTTTTTCCAACACCTAATTATTGAATATAATTTGAATTAATACAATAGGTCCTCTTTTGTTCATTATATAAATTATTTAAAAAAACCATCCCTTAATTTGTTTGTAGATAGTACTTTAATGTATGTAGCCAGAAATAACCATACTTTTGTAACAAACACCATAAATCAAAGTATATGGTAATAGGTTCATCTTAAACTGTTTAAAGTAAGCAGGTTTTCTTATTATTATTATTATTATTATTTCTTATTAATAACAGAATAACTTAAAATGTTAACTGGGATTATGTATGTACTAGATTTTTGCAAAATAAAATATTTATGGATTTTAATCTTGCAAGCTACAATATGCTTCTTTTAAGAGGCAAATTTTTATTTATTTTTTATTCATCATGTCTCTAAAATGCTTTCTTAAGTCATAACACAACATTGGGATTCTCTATTTTTTATTTTTTTAACAATATAATTATTTCCAAAGAAAATCTTTTAAACCACATTTAAGATTCCTGTTTCATTGTTCCCACTTTAAAGAAACACGTATTTTCTTTATTTAGATATGATTTAAGGTCTGAAACGAAAGGTATTATCTCGGAACTACAACATTTTATGGAACTGACAATTAAATAATTTTACAAGCACGATTTCCAACATTCGAAAAAAGAAAAAGAAATAACTTCCAAAGTAGTGAAAGAAACATAATTTTAATTTAATTTAAAGCGATTGCTTTTGGTTGGATTTTTATTAATTATTCTTTATATTGAAAAAATCTATATAAATAGACCTTCGAGTTATCGGTATCAGCCAAAAAAATCCAAATCCACTTTAAATTATAATCTTACACAATTTTAAAATACCTATACATGTATTGTTTTTACTGAAAAAATGTATTTTGGACCAAACCCTAATTGACTATTTTATTTATTCCGAGGATAACAATGGATTATCTACTATTAGAGCTACAAATAGGAAATACGATGTGTTGTCAAATGCGATAATACCGAACGTGTACAACCTCCCCCCACCACTACCGCGACTACCAATGTCGCCGCCACCTGCTTTGCTTTTGCTATTGCACTCAAAAGTTGGAGTGGGTCAGGGTCTGTTCGTGTGTTCCTATTCTCGTGTTTTTCGCGGGCGCTACTCGTGCCTCAGCCATGCCAATGAGGAGATTCCGAAGGGAGAAACAAACGGAAACTGAGAGATCGAGGAGGAAATCCAAGAGATAGAAGCGACCGGCCAGACAGACCGCGAGCCGTTCTGCCAGTGTCTCTACCTGTCACTTTCACACGCGGCAGCGATAATAGAATGTTTCCCTTTGACTTCAAGCGGCGCCTCCGACAATTTGAAACTTTTAAGCGACAGACCAGGCAGACCGCGAGCCGTTCTGCCAGTGTATCTACCTGTCACTTTCACACGCGGTGGCGATAATAGAATTTTTTCTCTGACTTCGGGAGGCGCCTTCGTCAATTTAAAATTTTTATGGTGTCATAAGAATTTTGTATTAGGTATGTTTAATATTTGGCGTTTTTGCAATAAGAAAATCAATCATTTGCCTTCTCGCAAGTGTAGTACCTATTTGCACGAGAACAAATACTCTTCTAGAAGAAACTTTAATCAGATTCGGCATTCGAGTTTCTCCTCATCTGGTAACTAACAATGAAGATATAAAATAGGTTTATAACCCTAACTTACGCTTATTAAATATCAATTTATCGCGTACTCTGTATTAATCCTAATCATAAATATGTGCAGTTTCATTTTTGTAGAGCTTTGTTGTTTTCACAAAGTGAAAAATTGCGCATTAGAATACAATTTCAATGTACAATCAGCGACCAGGTAAAGGTGAACTCTATTTTTTATAAAGATATACGTGGTGTTTTTCAGAGAAGTAAGAAAACAGATATTTTTGCATGAATTCAAATGTTTGAGCATCGAATTTTGTAAAAAAAATTGAAATTTTAATATAAAATAAAAAATCTTTCTTAGTTAACACCAAAGATAGGATTACTGTTTTCCTCGAACGGATGTCTATAAAATCTGTTGTGCAGTATATACCGCTCAGTCAGGTAGGAGACTAGAAATTAGAATCAAAGAACATATTAGATATACATAGATGAATTTAAAACCACATTATTTCACATAATCACTCCTAGCCCGATGAGGTTCTCTTACATGACTGTCACAAAGGTAAGAGATTCAACCTTCTTGAAATGTTTAAGATCTACTCTTGCTTTAAAAACGACAACTTTATTTGCCTTAACAAATAACCAAGGCCGAAAGAAAACCACAATTTCCGTAATGATCAATTTAAACAATATCTCCGGCTAATTCCTTGATGTTTCTTCCCTCTTTCGTAATTACTATTTATTTCCTCTATATATGTGTGATTAGGTTTTCCTTCAACCCCCTTCGACATATACAATTGATTTTTAAGTTTAAGATAACCTCACTTCATTTCTTCTTTTATTATATCCTGTCATTTGTCAATAAATTTACCAAATCGTTCCTAATCATTTTTATTTTAATATGTCAATTTACTTAACTTATTTTTTTATAACCTTTTTGGGTCATGTTTAGTTCATCACAACCTTTTATCAATCTCTTACCTATTAGTTTTAACACTTTCCTATTGATACTTTCGTGTCACTTTCAATTTTTGGTTACTTCCATGTTTGCGGTATAATTTTGACGCATGACTGTGACGATGGCTTGTTTTCCAAGTTCAATTTTAATAGTTGTGACAATTGGTCGCTATTTGTTGTATTTACTTGTTCAAAGTTCCGGTGAAGACTTTGATGTCCTTCAGAAATTCTAATATTTTAACATTATGTGGTTAGTCCAATAATTTTATTTATATTACTTTCACGCACTTATGTCGTTGTTTTACGTTAGATGCCATGGGTAGTTAGTTTTACAAGCCACTCTGATGATTCTACTTTTGATAGGTTCTCCAACCCCTTTTTCCTATTCAGCTGATTCCTCACATCACCATCCCTTAATTTTTACCTATTGGTTACTTTTAATTTCATGTACGTCTCTTTGTCCATTATACCTTCCTCATTTATTATTACTTTTGTAATAATTCTATATTTCTACAGTTTATTTCTTATATTATTGTTCAATATCCCGAACACTCTGTAACTTTCGGGCCTGAAGATTTTATAATATACTGTGATAGGTAGGTACCTACATGATTTCGAGTTTTATTTCGCTATTATAAATTAAATATATTGCTTCTGCCTTTTTTTTATTGATACCTAGACAAGTGTGCCAAATTGACCATGACATCAAGGCACTACAGGCCATAGGAAATGTACTTTCAGTACTAATATCAAAAGTTTTACAAAATTACCCTTTCAAAACATAGATACTTAGTTGAGACGAACTTTTTTCCAGCGTACCAAAAATTTAATACCTATATTTAGACTCAACCACAGCAGTAACAAATAAAAAAATATGGTTGAATGTTTGGTTCATTGTCGACAAGTCGACGGTGTGTGCCTTCTGCATTCTGTGAAACGCAAAGACGAACGAGTTTCTCAGCTCGATGGGTCAGTGAACTTGGAGTAATGCGGAGAAGAACGAGAACGAGAACCTGTAACGACACGACCGAGCCGGCTACTCGTACCGAGCTCGTGGCCCGACGACCGATTGTTTTGATCATGCGGGAGTAGCAAGGAGAAAATGTTGATATCCATGTTCGAAATCATACATATAAACATACAACGGCAAATGTGTTTTGTAGGTACTTACCGTTTCAGATATTTAGTTTAAATGTTTGAACTTTGCCGCAGTAAAAGTAGACAATCGAAGCGGTAAATGATTATTTTTTGTCACGACAAAAATAGATAATACATAAATCATTTTAAAAATAAACAATTCATTACAAGATACCTAGATGATAATTAAAAATATTTCTTTGTAGTTTTTATTATGAACGAACGTTTTGAGAGTTACCTAACTGTATTTTTACAATACTGTGGCCGACCGCCCCCATACTGTATAAAGTTTTACTTTTTGCAAGGAAATATGTTATTTATATAATAATGAATTTTATACTTTGTAAATGTGGCCTTTTACCCCTATAGCTGTGATCGTCTTTAGGGCCCACGTTGTTTTTAATAATCGTAATGATAATAATAATAGCATTATTATTGATAATTTTTTTTATATTTTGATGACAAGTGAACACAAAAATCTCAAGAAAATTATTCATGTTGCGCTCCGGGGCGTCTAACTGAAGAGTGATGACGCCATTTGTCATAAAAGGTCAAAGGGAAACCCGGAAGACCTAACCACCATCATATTAAATATATTAATTATAAATAATTAAGCAATTGTGTTGACAATAAATAAATTAGAAGTAAATAACCTGTTTGAGCTTCTAAAAGCCCTATCCAACGAATGCCCGCTACCTACTGGGACGTTTACCAAAGAATATGTACATATGTAAATACCGTAAATGTCATCAGACCTGCACTGTCTCTCTGGATTATTGGCAATTTTTCTCTTGTAGGTATCAGAAATGCCTTTATATTATTATGGTTTTTGTATGGACAACCCTACTGACTTACTGCCAGATCAGTACCAGCGAAGCAACCGTTGGGATTGACACAGTACGCATCTGATGCGTAACATTAATATATTTTAGAAAAATGTATGATAAAAATGTGTTTGAGCAATTAATTGATAAACTTCAGCCCCTCGTGGACTGTCAGCGACTATAAGAAGTTGGCAAATTAAAATGGTAAAATAATTGTTCCGATTTATTTTTGAGAAGATAAAATAAATCCAAACGTAGTGAAGAAATTGTCGTTTACGATGGGAGATGCCGAAGTCTTGGACATCTAGACAAAGTCCTCGCGTCGCACACTGGTCGAAATCACTTAATTCATGGCATTGATGTTAGTAAGCAAAACTAGTAATCCAATATGAATAAACTGGCGCAACAATGCGCAGTGTTTTATTTAATATCTTTAGAGATATAGTTAAAATCTTCAAAAAGAATATTAAACAAGGTGGACAATGAGCGGAACTTATTAAAATTCGTTTTTTTAAGGAAAACAAAAAGCATCTATTATAATTTTTTTATCTTCTTGAAGAAAGTAATAAATAAGGCGAAACATCAGAAATTTATAATACAAAGACACCGTAAGAATAAATTTCATCTCACTTGACAGTCAACTGATGATTTTTCGCGTCAAATAATAACAAGCGATAAGTATCAAAGTCACAGCCAACTATTTTTTGTCGCCGTAAAATGTTATTGAGTAAATTTAGTTTAATTGGTTTTTTATAGTTGCAATATTTGCTATAATTTAAGTGATTTCGACCGGTGTGCGTCGAATGTTGCAAATTTTGTTGATGTTTGTTTAATTTATGAGAATATAATGGGTTTGAAGAAGGAAGTAAAACCCAACTGTCTGTCGAAATTATCGGCATCGGCGTTCCGACGTTGAATACAGAATATTAAGTGACTTATTAGTACTTGTTGGTAGCTAGACACCAATACACACTTTTACCGAAAATAAAACGAATCGACTTAATCATTAAACATATATGACCAAACATTGTTTTAATAGTCAGTTGATAATCCCCTAAGGTGCCTCTGCTAGTGGTAGAAGTATGTACAGTTCCTCGTGATTCACCCTGTATATATTAAAATGCATGGTTTGTTCTTATGTATAGTGTTGGTGCTGTTTTGAATGGTTGAATAAAAATTAATGGTGAGAAGTGATTGTCATAAGTATGATAGGAATAAAATAGTAATTTATGCAACATGTGTGTAAAGTGATACTTTTTTCACGAATGTAAATTTTGTCGCACGAGCCAAAATGCACTTTACACAGAAGTTGCATACAACTTTTTTTCTACTAAAAAAAATATGTAGGTATTAAGAAAAAATAATCAATCTACTTTACGAACTGGTGCGTAAAATACTCTGCTTTACACACTAGTATTTTATTGTACGGACTAGTATTTAAATTTTACGCACTAACTGCTTAAAGTTGAACTTTACGCACGACAAAGTATATGTAAAGTTAGTAATTTACACACGGTAGCAGAAAAATTAGATTATGAAAGGAAATTTAAGGTATGTAAGCATGCTGTTTTGAGTATGGATTTTATTTTGTTTTGAAAAAAGGGCAAATTGGGTGTAAAAGGTTTGTTTGGATTTGGATATTATTTATTATTGATATTTTTGGACCAAGATTTAAAAAAAATATTTCAAAATGTTGGAAATAAAAATAAAGAAAAATAGAAATTTAAAAGAATTTTTAAATGAAGAATAGGTCTATTCAACTAACTGCATTTTATATTGTTATATTAATCCAACACAACGCACTTTTAAGAAAAAACAAACATTAAGGTCATAAACGACAGAGTAATCTGGTACATACTAGCCCTCAATATTATTTCTTCTATTATAAGGATAATAAACATTTAAATTAGTTTTTGTAAATATTCCAACAGAGCCCCCATCCAGAAATATAAATATTTTCTAATAAAATATTAATACTCAATTTTCACTATCGATATTAAAAATATATTTAACAATAATATTCAATCGACGTTTGTTTCTCCCTGTTGTTTGTCTCTGTCGGTTGATTGTCCCTGTCGGTTGATTGTCCCTGTTGATCGATTACCCTATCGGTAGATTGGCTGTCGTTAGATTGTCCTGTCGATAGAATAGTTGTCGGTCGATTGACCCACATCCCTTTTTTACATCATATAATAGAAAGTACTTGTCTTTTTCGCAAATATAACTATTTGAGCTCTGGATAATTACACATTTGCAACAATTTTTATTTGTATCATTCCCATAAAGTTAGGTTTATTTACCAATCATCTTGGTTTAAAATAAGCAAACAAAAATTTTGGAAACAAATATTCGTTCCGAAAGTAAAAAAAAAGTATTTAAAAATTCTGCGTGTGTACCTACGCAACAATTTTATGTATCTAAAATATCTGTGCAACGTACAAACAAGATTCAAAAATATCGCAGCAGTAGCAAAAACATTCTGACAACACTAATATCAATTACCGTCTAAAAATAGAACAGGAATATGCCAACATGTGGATCGATTCAAAAACGAGGTGTGGCTCACTTTACCAGGATTTATCATAGTGTGAAATAAATACTTTTGATATATATATTTTAATTCCTCGTTTAATTTGTCATAAAGTTCATGTTTGATTGCTTAAAAATTGGAATTAACTGACAATGTTTTCACATATCGACATTTTCATGGTCGTTAACTGGACGACAGAGTACACATATTTTGCTTGCTGCTCAGTGTGACTAGGCCAAGGTTAAAGATGCGCTACATTCATCTTAATGCGTTAGCTGCATTTCGGAGTACATATATACAGGATGGTCCAAACCATTGTCAAACTTATAGCTCTAATTATTCATAAACGTAGAATCGGACAATCAGTTAATGTCCTGTGATCAGAAGCGTGTTGTTGAGCTCTTTAAAAAAATTTCAATTATTATTTGAATATACTGTGATTACTGATTATATTTTTGGGTTAAACCAAATTATCCATACTCTGCATAAAAATATATTGTCATGACAAAATTGAGGAAATAAATCGTAAAAGTAATTAGCTTATCTTGTTAACAAAACACAAAAACTGGTATTCCTTTTTGTTGAAGTTATATTTAGAATTTTAGTTGTACAATTAAATAAGCACAAAAGTGTGTTTTTGCATTTTTAAGTATCTAACCAGTGAACCTTCCAAGAATTTTGAATTGCGTTGTAAAGCTAAAAACAGGGCACACTTGTTAGAAAGTTTCCGTTTTCTTTAGTCTCGACACATATGTTTATATTCTTTAGAAATGATTCTTAGTCAAGTGTCGATGTCAATAGCTGGCAAAAATCTAGTTTTATCTTTAGTAAGACTGTAACTGTTGTAGGGTTCAGATCGTTTGAGTTTTTTGTTTTGTTGCCAAAAATTTATTTTTCTTTATTTCAATAAATTCACATTTACTTTGGAAGTTGGATCTTTATTTAATCCTTTAAATAAAATATCCAATACTTTTACACGAAGTAAATAGTAACCTTATAAGAAATGAGCGAAGAAATAAAAGATGGAATATACCAAATTTTTGAAAAGATAACAGCTCAAAACGGGAGCCTGAAGAATCGGGTAGAAACTAGTGATCGGCCAGTACCGATATGTATCGCCAAATTTTGCCGATAATCGGTATCGGCAAAATTTATATCGGCGTATTTAAGATGAACCATTTTATTAGTTTGTAGGTGAAAACAACGAAACTATTTCGAACATTGTTTTTATTAATTTTAAATTATTTCCAATTTGATGAACGGGTAATCCTCAGCCGGCCGGGGAATTTCCGAAATTTGTTTACGTTACGCCCGCGTCGATGCCAAGCCAGTATTTGAATTGCCGATGCTTTTCAATGTACACCGTTGCCACTACTGACAATTTTTAATTATATTAACGTATATTACTTAGTTACAGATCTTTTAAAAATGTGATGCCGATATAATATCGGTATCGGCAAAAAAAAAACCCGCATCGTCCGATCACTAGTAGAAACAATGTATATGTTGTAGAATTAAAAGCTTTGAAAGATATTGTCCAAGAGAAATTAGACACACAAAGATATGCGTTATCTATTTTTGTTTTGTATTTTCTGTGTATTAATTATTGTAAGGGAATAAAAAAAAATATACGTTTCGCTTCAGGATTTTGCGCTGCTTCAGAGTCAAAATCAGACATTATATCACTCATCATTCAGGTTTTCTAAATTTATAATTAATTTACTAATGTTGGCAGATATTTATCATATTTGATTTAAACTCAAAGTGCGTGTTCAAATATATTTTTCCAATTTGTCGCTGTAATTTTTGTTACTCTTTAATCAATTCGAGAACAGCGTAAGAATATTTAGGAGTCACGTTGTTTCTTCTTACATTTTCTTTTCATTACGCCCATGCCTATGAAACACCCTGTAGTACTAAGTTCTCAACGCTTTGTTTTATTTCTTTTTGTTATTTTTCGTTTTTTATTGTTTAAATGGAAGAAATTGACGGTGAAGTTTTAATTTCACTTGTTCAAGCCAAATCTGTATTGTGGGAGAAAACTTTGGATACTGAAACCATCCAACTGACATTCTGAAGTAGTTGAAAAACTTTCGGTCATCGTTTCTGAGGTCATTAAATAACGTATAAAATAACCTCTCGTCTCTAGTTGATTGGATGTACCCATTAAAGGCGAAGCCTTCTTTGAATTCAAAACACTTTCCATAGCTGTCTCCAGATGTGCTTATACAAGCCAAATTGTATAATGTGAAAGGAGCGTAAAGGCGGCTCCATAAATGCGTTATTTGTGTACGAATATTCGACGTTCGCAATAAATACCGAATATGTGGATACGAAGTTTGCCATTCGGTAACAAATGATTGGTATTCGTAAGCGAACTCGAACGCTATTGGTCGAGAGTCGGTAAATAAACGCACATCAAAGTACCTGAACAATCGTTAAAAAGGTAGTTCGTGTTGTCATCCACACAACGAGACAAAAATTATTCGGGCTTTTACTGTTTACGAGTAAAGGAGCAGCACCCATTCCTCCGCATTCCCCATGTTAAATCCCATAAGAAATCGCCAAGGTTAAAAATAGCAAAAATTGGCCAAATCAAGGTCATTCGTTACTTCAGGTCTCTCAGGTGCGTCAGGTCCAAAGGGTGCTGTCAGACGTGACGCATCTGAGGGACCTGAAGACCGTTTGCTTAGTACTTCAGGTCTGTCAAGCCTCTCTGATCTGGCAGCGCCCTCCGGTGAAGCTGTCATACCTGACGCATCTGAGAGACCTGAAGTAACGAATGACCTTGAGTTGGCCAATTTTTTCTATTTTTAACCTTGGCGACTTCTTATGGGATACATGGGGAATGTGGAGGAATGGGTGCTGCTCCTTTACTTTTACGATTTACGGTATGTGAATTAAAAATTTTTATTTAGAGTTACCATCCACTATCTCCTGCGAGCGTTCTTTTTCTGCAACTGAAAATAATTGTATATTAGAAAATGTTTAGTGTTTACCAATTAGGGATTCGCCATACTGGAGTAAAATATGTGTGGAGGCTATTTTGATCAAACATTCGTAAAAATCATTCTTCTACAAATATTTGTCTATATTAACAAATGTTCGTGTACGAATTTGTAAAGCCGCCTTAAATATGCGAAGTCCGACACGCACTTGACCGATTTTTTTTTATTTTTTAACTGACTAAAGGACTACGCATACCTATTTTATTTATTTTGGTAAGAAAATGGCAATTTAATCTCATTTCTCATTATAGATTCATATATCCGGACATTGTTGTGCTACTTATTATAAAATCAATGAATTAGAATTAGTAATATCAATTTAGTTGTTATTTTTCCGTAACTCGACTGGAGTGTTTTATTGTATATTGCTCTTGCAATCCAATATAATTATCGCTGCGTTGTCAGCTCTCACTTGCACAACGCTAAATTTGCGGAAGTTATCCATTTCCTGCAGTCGAAGCGGCAACAGCGAATCGCTGTTCATTTAAATCAAGTCAAGCACCCACAGGCAAGGCAACTGGCAAACCATCAGGCGCGCAAGCACAACCGTTTCGGGTTTACCCGAGTATCAAATACAACAAATCACCGTATCACATCGGTTTTTTTTGAATCGGCGGCAAGCGGTGTTATCAGATCTTTAAATGTAAATGTATTTATAGGATTTTCTGTTCAATTTATACCTTTACTTTCTAAGCTTTGGTATAAGTCGTAATTTCGTATTATTTGTTCTTATAGTCCATCCAATATTTCTTTAACTTTTTGACAATCCCTAGCTGAGTTCGCCAAAAAAAAGATCTGACTATATATGCACAAATTCTGTCAATAATCCGTCAAAAATTGTAGTGCCTATTGATACTATTTTAAGTTAAAATAAAGGATATAGATATTCTAAATTTTCAACAGTTTTCTTGCCTTTTTCCATAATAATAAATATTTTGTAATGGATTAGAAATGACCTGCGTCAAGAGTGCGAACCGTGGGAAAATAGTGCACGCTGCGAACCGAAATAATTTCGCAGCACGGCTTGGTTTGAGTAGATCTTTAAGATCTACTCAAACCTATGCGAGAACGAGAGCGGGAGCGCAATTGGCACGGGACATAATTACACTTCGGGAAATATAAGCGATGCCAGCCCAACAAAACGCAGGTAATTTTTTTTTGTTTGTTTTATAGGCAGGCGTGCGAGATGTCAAAGATAAAGAATTATGGAAATTGTACAAAGGTATCCTATTTTTTATGATCTTTCTCATCTAGAATATAAAAATGTAAGGAAGAAAGTATGAGATGAAATAGGAATTGAACTTAATCTTCTCATCATGTTTTGCTGCTAGCAATAAGAAACTTCCTCCTGAATGAACTATCGTATACATATTATTTTTAAATTAGAAATATCAACAGAAATTACGTTCATTCGGCTCACTTTTGACACAGTAGTGTGAATACACAAGATTATCCCGCTTCCCGCACTTCCAAACCGTTCCCGCATTGGTTTGAGTAGACCTTACACACTGGTTCCTGTTTCCCGCACAATAAATGTTGGTGAGTTAAAAGTGTATGACCTATGCGCAGAATGAAAGAAAAAGAGGGAGAGAGAAACGTAAGAAACTTCGTGCCTAACGGGGGTCCCCAGACCACACTTTTTTTTCTTGACCAAGCTTGTTTTCCCAAGGTATTTCGAGCTCGTTGTGTTATTAAAATTTATGAACATTCGTCTAATTTGCGTTTCAATGGACCTGGAATATTTTCTAAATCTTGAATAAGCTATGGACAATCTACATTATTCAATTCTTCGAGATCTAGCTGCTTCAGGAAATGAAATGCCCGTTGCTTAAAATACTCTCCATATATTATAATTAATGAAGACATCTGCATCACAATTCAAATCTTTACTGCCTGGTAAAATGTTTTCTAACACTGAATTAACTGATATTCTAGTGTATGGTATATTGGTGAAAACGCTAGTCAAACAAGAAATTTATTTTGGAAACGATTTCCCAATCCCAATTTTACTGGTAAATCTTTAATAAATCTGTTGATAATTTTATCTGACAACCTCGCATTCAATGTGTCACGCTGTGTTCTATGTAAATACGATATGTACGGTGCGTGCGGTGCGGAAATCGCGCGCATCGCAAAACGGTTGCGGCAATTGCGATTTAAGACCAAAGTAAACAAGAAAAGCATGGCTCCGATAGACACAACACGTACAATATTCCTAATAGATAAAAATTTGGGGAAATTAAAAATGTTAAAGGAAGTACAAAGAAAGAGGAAAAACAAACATACAATTTACAAAGATAGATTAAATTTTGGAGAATTCCATCATTTGACTCTAAGATAAAAATGCTTGTCGGCAATATACAAGAATGCTTTCAGCTACTTTTGTATTTATACAAAACGGTTGCCTTTTTGAATCTCCGCAATCAGTACTTCCATCATTCGAGATTAACCTCAACTGCGGGTGAAATTTGATTTTTAAAACACATCGTGCGATGCGTCAACGCATAATCGTGATAACAGCATGAATTTATTTTCCAGTTAAGAAAACATAATTATTTTATTTAGATTTTTTTCATTGCGGTCATCGCATCGCACGGAACGCACCGTACATATCGTATTTACCGGGGACATAGCGTTAAGTAATCCGTAATTCGTGTTATCATTGTCCAACTAATTTTAAAGAGCCTATTTCAGTAGAGGAAAGGCTTTTTCTAACTTTTCCGCTACATAATCCCATTCTTTATCAACCACAAGTCTCTCCTTATAGCGCGGATTTCGCTTATTCCACAAAACATTTCGTTTTTGAATTTCCGCCATCAGTACTTCCATCATGCGAGATCAACGTTAACCGCGGGCGAAAACAATTTGATTTTTAAAACACACCGTGCGATGCGACAACGCATAATCGTGATAACCGCTCGAATTTATTTTTATACGTTGCGGTTGGAAACGCATCGCACGCACCATACATATCGTATTTACCTCGGGCATAGCGTTAGTATGCAGTATTTCGCACGCGATATTTGACCATATAGTAGCGAATGGTGTTCGGAAAAATAGGGTTTTACCCCATTTTTAATTCTAGAATTTATCATAAAAATTTAAAATATCGCTTATATTTATCACATAGACCTCGCAGTTCAAATATTTGTACGCATTTCAATTACATCCTGTAAACAATAGTTTTCATAATGTTTGATTTGTGAGGTTACACATTTTCAACAAAATTAATGGAAATTGTACACAATCATTTTGTAATTTATTTTAAAATAAAAAATAAATGTTAAGTAAATTATATAATTTTTAACTAACAACCACTAGAGATTCTGTAACATTTTTTATATGAGTTCTTTTATCACATGGAAGTATTATCCTTATGGATCTGGTTTGGATTTTTTATAACATGTTTGTTTCCGTAACATAATTAACATGTTCTTTAAATATTAACCTACAGTCAATCAAGATACCCTTCAATATAATTATTTGTTTTTAGTAATTTTTAGGTTACTATCATTATATTGATAGAGTTTGTCATTTCCAATAATCATAAACTTAGTTTTATTAGTATTAACTTTTAGAGTTAAAAGAGCATTCGAATATTTGTTTTAGTGTGATATTTATATTTGCAATTATTTCATTCAAGTTTTCTGTAGCATAATAGGTTAAAGTTGTATCTGTATGTAACAGTCTCCTGCGATACGTGTGATATTATCAATGTACAAAAGAAACAATAATGGTCCTAATACACTTTCTGCAGTACCGCTAGATCATTCTGGATTTGATGCTATCCAAAACTTTTCATGATAACGGTCCCATTTCAGGATACTATTCCTAAGTAACGAATATGCTTACTAACGCAGTTAATGACAATTTTAACGAGAAGATGTTTTGAAATCGCGCACGAAGTATTTTTGAGTCGGGCGTGGGAGGTCCCACCTGCACTGGGGCTCTAGGCCTATTGTGCTCCGCCAGTTTTCATATCAGACCAGTACTCTTGACAAAGTCAAAAATAGTCATGTTAGCTTTGGCTATCTCTTCGGGTTCAGGATACTGTACCCCAAAGTGCCATCCCCTTTCGTTCGTCCTCTTCCTCACATTTCCTACATATGGAATCTTCCGACACACCTATGAGGTTCAGGTGTCTTCTGAGCCCGCAGAGTTTTGTCAGGGCACCTAGTGCTGTTTTGAGTTCACGTCTTTTTAGGCATAGTAGCAGATTGTCTCTGCTCTTGGGTGGACCTTCTATAAGTGTTTTGGACTGTCTTAGTCCCGGAAGTTCCAACCAGTATTCCCTGTGTTTGTCCCTTAATTTTTTTTCCAGCATACCCGTTACATGTAGGTAAGAAATAAAAAATGTGGGTTGCGGTCCAATTAAAGGTTTTTCGGCTCATTTACCAGCTAGGCGGTCTGCCTCTTCATTTCCTTTTATGCCCTCATGCCCAGGCACCCATTCAATAGTTATCTTGTTGTGTTCTGTCAGGGCATTTAGGTTTTTATTGCACTCCAATACTAGTTTTTACTGTATTTCCACCATTTATATTACTTTAAAAGTATCCCCTAACTTAATAACTAAGCAACTCCTCAACATGGGACTTGTACTATTAGGTTGATGTTACCATAGTGATGTTTGCCTTAACAATTTTGTAATAATAGATTTTGTGTGAGTTTTCTATATTACAATAACGTATAAAAAAATTTTAAATATCGGTTATATGTATCGCATAGACCTCGCATTTCAAATATTTGAACCCATTTCAATTACATCCTGTATATAGTAATTTTCATAATGTTTGATTTGCGAGGTTACACATGTAAGGGTGCTTACTAAATATACTCGATTAATTAACTTTATTCGAACAATTCGCCCATTCGCAGTGATTTTATCCGACTGTCTGAATCTTCCTTTTGTAAGAATCCATTTTTCTTATTAGTATAAATGTTTATTTTATCTGGAATATTGAATATCCGAACGAAACACACACACACGAATTCCCAAATATGCAACCATCGCGATTATAAGTTTCAAGTGGCCAGTAGACCCTGAGGTCTCGCCTGAATACTGAATAGATAAAAATCAGTTGCTCAGTATATCGATGGCGTTTAATAAACAAGGGTGTATCGTTTTGTGTGTGTTCACGAATTGAATTTTGGTGAGTTTTCACTGGGCAGTATTTTATTTATGACAATTGTATTATTAGGTATTTATGGCAATTTTATTACTATTTATTTGTGGTGAATTGATTATTACTGATTTTAAAGAAATGAGAGATCTTAACTTCGACATAACGATAAAAATAATTTTAATATTCTCGTACTTTTGTTATTGATACAGTTATGTGAATTATTTAATATTTAATTTTTTACTGAAGCACTGTTGCATGATTCTGCCCCTCAGTGTGGTTAGAGTAATATTGATTGTTTAAATATTGTTGGAACGGAGTACTCTGCGTGATTCTGCCCTTGGTACTCAGTAGATGTTCCATTTGTGAAGCAATTTGCGTGATTCTGCCCCTATTGCTGGTAGAAGGATATTTTGTGAGATTCTGCCCCTAATTTCCTTGGGATTTGAATGATTAGAGACACTGTTGCGTGATTCTGCCCCTCAGTGTAGGAACGGAGTACTCTGCGTGATTCTGCCCTTGGTACTTGGTAGATGTTCCATTTGTTAAGCAATTTGCGTGATTCTGCCCCTAGTGCTGGTAGAACGATATGTTGCGAGATTCTACCCCTAATATCCTTGGTATTGAAATAATAAAAAACACTGTTGCGTGATTCTGCCCCTCAGTGTATGTTTATTAATATTAATGAATTGAGATATAATGCAAAACACTGTTGCGTGATTCTACCCCTCAGTGTATATTGATTAATATTGTTTAATTGAATTGGTATTTAAATAATTGATCCTTATTATGTTCTTATTGATTTAATAAAGTAAAATTAAAAGGTGAAAACGATATCTACGAACGTTTAAATTATATTTGATTACAATCTGAATGAATATGATAATAATTGCTCATATGTGTCTTTTATTTATTTTCAGGTGTGTCATCTCGGGTCTCGGACCTCATATTTTCAAAAAGAAATATAAATACATAAAGATTAAAAATATATATGTATTCACAGTTATAAACTTGTTAAATAAAATGTTTATAATTTCAATTTCTTAATTGTCTTTATCAATTATTATTTGGGCCACTCTTTACACTTTTGTGTCTCGATGGCGTCTCCGAGGCCCAACAATATCAACCAACACCGATTGATTTACGACGCCATTCAAGTGGTCTTGCCAAAGCCCTTGACTCGTTATCATAATTCCTTACAAACATTTTCAACAAAATAAATCGAAAGTGTACACAATCATTTTGTGCGTTGTTGTATTATGCTGAAAACCAATTTTACGATTTTTAACTGCAATTTCAAACCTCCAAAAAAAAATTGATATAGGTACAAGGTTGCGTAAGAAAACCGATTTCTTATCATTTTATTTTGTGTTAGTAAATAAACCGTGAAGTTCGAAATGAATTATCGTAAAAAAATCGTATATCCGCAGTCGTTAATGTTGATAAACTAATAGGTCTGACAACACCGACCTCAAAAAAGGCGTTGCCATGACGATTGGCGCGTGCTCCGATTAGGATTAATACATCGGTATTCGGCAGCGCCGACAACAACCGTCTGCTATGCTTTTAATGCTTATTCGCGTTCTTTTCGTCTCTTTTTTGGCTTTTCTTCGCCTCTTTACACCATTGCCTTTCTTCACTTGGAGCCTTGACCGATGACATTAGAGTTGGACGCAACCTTTTTTTTAAATTACTTCATACTACTTTGTTGTACCTACTAGTTTATTTTTTAATAAATTAGATTCCAAATAACAATCAGTGTATAGGCCTATGGAGGGTATAGAAGGAGGCACATCTCAACGTTGGAAAAAGTGGCCCGATTTTGGAAGCCAGTTTGGTGGCGTTGTTGATGACAGTTTAAGCGAGTTTTGACATTTCCTTTGACTTTTTTTAAATAATAATTTTAATTCATTACGTAGACTTTTAAAGATATGTATTTTATAAAAATTGGGTGGCTCATTGAATAAAAAACGTTATTTGAGATTATGGATCTGTTCAAACTACAAACAGTTTTTCAACATATGATCGTCAGCGCCACGTCGGTTATTTTATGTACCATTAGTTGCGTATACAATTTTGACCATATTTTAAACGTGTCGTCCATTAGAGATTGCCCTCCTTCTATACGCTCCATAGTATAGGCACTATAATGTTTTTATGTTATGGTAATAGTATCTTTGTAATCAAAAATAAATTGTTAAAATTTTAATCTATAGAACCAAATCTTTGTCATCCATCTGAGGAAGACCAAATCGCTTTAAATTCAAAGCTATTGGATATAACATTATAAAAGAACTGGACCCCATCATGAAACATTTTATTATTACTTACTTACTGAGTTTTGAAACTGGTATACCTAATTCCAAATAAAATGGAAATCATTTGATTAAGATATTTATTTAAAAATCTTTCCTACCGTGGTTTATATAATATGTTCCACTACTAGAACATTTAATCATTTTTACAATGATACTTTTTGCATTTTTTTATGTACTTCAAAAGAATTAAGAATATTCAATAAATTAAATTGACATTTCATTATATTAAATTCACTGTGAATTTAAAACTTTCAAGTAGCGATGAAGACATGAAGAATTCCTCTATCAACTATTTTTTTAATTTTGTTTTAGAAACAATTTTTTTCTTGTTTATGGGTAATTTATTTTTCTCTAGGAGCGTGGGACGATTTTTGGATAGGTGAAAAATAGGAAAAAATAGAAAAAATAGGGAAAATTGAAAAAATAGGAAAAAGGGAAAATAAGATAAAATGGGAAAAAATAAAAAAAAAACAGAAAAGCCAAGTCAGGAAAAAATAGAACAAAATAGACAAAAAATATGGAAAAATAGAAAAAAATTAAAAAATATAAAAAATAGGGAAAAATAGGAAACAATCGGGAATAAGGAAAAAATAGAGATAAATTGAAAAAATAGAGATAAATTGAAAAAATAGAAACAAATTAAAAGTAGAGAAAGAAACAAATGGAGAAAAATTAGAGAAAAATAGGAAAAAAATAAAAAATAAACATGAAAAAAGGAAAAAATTGGAAAAAGTTGGGGAAAATAGAAAAAGATATAAAAAAATGGTAAAAATGGAGAAAAATATGGTAAAATAGAAAAAAGTTAAAAAATGAAAAAAATTGGGTAAAATAGGAAAAAATAAATGAAAAGACAGGGAAAAAATGGTAAATAGGAAAACATGGGAAAAAATTGGAAAAATTAGTAAAATATGAAAAACTAGGTACAGCCATAAACTTTAAATTTTTATGAATTATGGTCGAATTTCGACCACTGGGCGACCACTAGTTGTTAAATACCACTAATCATTATCAAAATATTTATTACATAACCTTACACTATTTCAAACGAAAATACATCTGATAAAGAATCGCTTACCTCTTTGTTTTATTTGTTTAGGTCGAAAATTCACTTGAAATGATAGAAATTCAAAAGAAAGTGCTCATTTGCTTTTTTATAATAATTAAAAAAAACGACAATGCTATGGAAGTTGCGTATTTGTATAATTAATTGGAAAGATTTCCAAAGATCTGCCTACCTCTGACTTCACGGTTAGTCTTCAATTGTTTTCATTATTTACTAGTAGATAAAGAAAAATTATCTACCAGTAGGAGAGAAATGTATCATCGTTGAAGTTAGAATCGGTCACACTTCACAAGTCAAAAGAAAAATGTATAGGGTGCCATTTGAATAATTGAAGTTGGGGTGGTTTCTCTGTTTTATTTGCTTAGGTCGAAAATTCACCTGAAATGATAGAAATTCAAAAGGAAGTGTTTATTTGATGTCGAATTTTTTAAAAATATTAAAAAAAACTTAACAAACGCTATGGAAGTCGCGTAGGTATGCGTATAATTAATTGGAAAGATTTCCTAAGATCTGCCTACCTTTGACTTCACGGTTAGTCTTCAATTGTTTTCATTATTTACTACTAGTAGATAAAGAAAAATTATCTACTAGTAGGAGAGAAATGTATCATCGTTGAAGTTAGAATCGGTCACACTTCACAAGTCAAAAGAAAAATGTATAGGGTGTCATTTGAATAATTAAAGTTGGGGTGGTTTCTCAGGGGTAGTTTGACAAATGTCAATATTTTCAAATGGAATAAAAATGTCATATAATGAAACTCCCAAATAACCTAAAAACGCATTTAAATCTTTTGATTAAAATTTTTTTTATTTTTTATTGATTCTAAACTTTTACTAAAAATAATACAAAAAAAGCTCCAGACGCCATCTAAAAAAATAAATACAGAATCGATAAGTGAAAAGCGCAGCTTCCTATTTTTAAAATAGTTGATATTATTTTACCAAGTTCGGACTTTACAATCATTTAAAATATGTGTAAATTAATTTTTGTTATCTCCGATTTGAAAATCCTGGTGTTGATTAAAACGCGCTCATAGGTGCCTTGTTTAGAGCCACCTGTCGCGCATCTGCGTGTTGTGGCAAATCAGAACCAGACACCCTTTATTGACTCACGCTGCTCGAGATGGAGTATTATTTTAAGAACGGTTACGTAAGCATGGCTGCAAATTGCGTCAGAAGCTTAATTTAAAAGCAGTCACAGTTTGCTCAAACTTATAATAGACATAATAGAAAACCTGTGTATATTTTTTACATATAGTAGATGAATTAACTGGAAAAATGTTTATACAAATGTATGTAATTGTTATAAATTACTATTGTTTTTTATTGTAAAATCGGTTCTATATATTTTGCTCGTCTGATTTGAAAAAAGTAAGAATCTTCCGGATACGCTTAATATCTTACTAATAATACTGTAATGAATAATACAGTAACATTGTAATTTAAATAAATGTTAATCTTTAATTTTACTGTCGAATCATATAAAGACCTAACATTATACCAAATTTCAAATTTCTGACATACAGACGGACGGAAGCAAAAGTGACCTTATAATGGTTATATTTTTAATTTTTTAATAAACATGAAGAATTTTAATCATTGTACAGTGATTTTTTTGTATATTTTTATCTTACACTTTTGGCCTACCATAATACAGTTCTCCGGGTCTAACCGCTCTGCGACCGATCCTGTAGCTGTAATTAAGTCTTAAAATTTGAATATCGGGGCTAGAATAGCATGGATTATGACAACTGTGACGTATTCCAATTAAAATAGAATATATTTTTTCCTACGGCTGCTTAGAAAATACACAAAAACGCACTGTCAACTTGCCTCGAAAAACGTCAATTTCAAACAGCGTGTGTAAACGTTTACACACGCAGTGTGCAAAGTAAAATGACAATACAACTACTCATAATTAGTAGTTACAGATTTTGGTATAGCTTTTGATATGAAACTTACTTTCATTCCTCACATTAATAGTATTGTCGCTTCGGCTAGTCGAACGTATGGCTTTATCGCAAGATGCTCGCGTGACTTTACAGACCTAATGGCCTTAAAGAGTTTATATTATGCATTTGTTCGCTCCAAGTTAGAGTATGCGTCTATAATATGGAGCCCCAAATATCAAACGCATATTGATAGTATTGAGGCTTTACAAGGACGTTTCCTAAAATTATTAAGTTTTAAAATTGACAGGGTATATCCAGCCATCGGTTCATCTCATAATCATCTATTAGCGAGGCATTCATTCAATAGCCTTGTTGCTAGAAGGGAATGCAGCTCACTTGTTCTTTTACGTCAAGTTTTGGCTAATACTGTGAACTGTCAATATATTTTGGAAAAATTAAACTTTTTGGTTCCTAGGCTATCGTCACGAGGAAATCAAACCTTTTATATTAAAACAGCCCGTATAAATACTTTCAGAAATTCACCAGTATCTAACATGTGCGAAAACTACAATAATAATAGTAATCTTTTTGATATTTTCCTTGCATCTCCTGGACAAATTAAGTCTATTTATTTAAGAACTTATACCTAGATTAATCAGTTGCAACAATTTTGCTTTTATGTATAATTTTTGTTTTTGTGTTTACGTACTTTCATATTTTTTTTTCTGATTTGTTTAATAATTTTATTTTTGTATTATATATACTTTATGTCTCTAATTTGTTAATGGGAAACTGTAAATTAGAGTAAATAAATAAATAAATAAATAATAACATAACATATATCAATGAATTGAGATGAAATCTAGCATGCGGACATTGTCACTATTCAGTTCTCATTTCTCAGTAAAATAAATTCAAATTTATTGCAACTTTAGAAAATAAAGTGGCAGCCGTAGGAAAAGTATAGTGTGTAACTCGTGTGAAAAAGCACTTTTCTCACTGTGTGACTTGTGACACTCGCCTTTCAGGCTCGTGCCACAAACCGTCACATGCGTGTGGAAAGTGCTATTTTCAACACTTGTTAAATAATATACTATTCTAGGTTGCCATATCAATAAAACTGCCAACTCTTGTTGTCATTTGTTATGTAGGAGATAAAATAATATATATTATTAATTTGTATTAAATAATAAATGTAATAAGAATAATGAAAAGGTCCTTGCTGGATAAGTTGTTTTAATACTTCTTTATACTTCATTCAACCTAACCGATGATATACGTGAAAGAGAAATTGGCGATATAAATAAATAAACGCCGAACTTGATATGCTAACTCGATTATTACAATCGATTTTGTGGTAATTGAAACGTCACTATTGATATAACTTTATGATATAAATGAAAGAGTTAATATATCTTCGAAATGATAAAAATAGTTATTTGTGTACCTAACTAGTGCAACAAATATGATTTTTGCACATGTTGCACACATTTTTTCTACGATCGAATTAAATTTTTTATTTTAAATTTTATTGAAGAGTATTTTACAATACGAGAAATATTACTAATTCTTCGAATAGTTTTAGCAATAACATGAATAGTTTAAACTAGTTATGTATTTTTTTGAGTGAATTTCAATTTTAATATCGCAGTTAGAGCAATTTACTATGGTATAACTGATGGACAAATTTCATTTCTAGTAATGTTTTGAATTTTCTTTTCGTTTTTGTTGGTGGAGATATCAGGTTCTTCACTTAAAACACTTTTTCGGATTATTGTCAAATTTCCGGTACTGATACTTGGTTCGTCTTTCAGAATTTGAGTCGCAATGTTTTTTTTTTAAGAAATTAATTCCTCAATATAGCACTCAGCTATCGTTGAAGATTTCGATCTTCCATGTCGTTTTAATGTTAACATGTCTGCCCCCGATTCCACAAGCAATGTGCAGAAGATCTGCGAAAACAGTGTTGTGTATTAAATTTGGCTATCAATAATATAAATATTTTGTAATATCACTTGGAATTTCGTTATAATATCTGATAAAAAATCGAAGGAATGCGTACTGCGATATATTTTAACAAAATTAAAACATCTAATTTCACGCTTCGAGGTTTGTCTTGGTATCTGGAATTTTGTTATCATGTCATTAATATCATTTAATGTTAGTTTCTGTAACTTGACTTTGCGGCATGCTCCTGCAATGCCAAATTCTGCAAATATCTATAGACAAATACGAGTAATTGTAAACTTAAAAATTAACATCATTTGCATATGTTCCCTTCATCATTATTATCTGAAAGGAGCTTCAATTAAAAATTTGACAAATTCCAATTTGGTAAAGCTCTTGTGACGCTATCTTACCGACTTCTTTTTCAAAAATGGAGTTTATTAGATAAAATGTCGAATTTCCACAAAAGTGATTCACTTTTCTGGAGCACCCCCTGTATAGTTAAAATTATTTTTAAATAGTTGTCTTTTCTGATATAAATCTCGCTGTGAAAACAGATTTCAAAATAAAATTTTCTATTTTTGACCGAGGCCTAACCTGTATATAGTTTTTATTAAAGAGCATTATTAAAATTATCATACATATTATCCTTTGTTTCAAATAAGTTGAGGAAATAACCTTAGTTACGTCTTTCTAAAAATGTCCGACACGTGCTTTGGTGAGTGACTTAATATTAATAACAATTCGATGAGATTTGCATACACTACTTTTTCTAGCGCAATTTATAAATAAATAATTATAAAAATATGTATTTAATTCAAGCAAAAGCAGAACACATTAACGCAATATTTGAAAAAATACAGTACTTTAAGGAGGAAGAAAAAATGACATTTTTTAAAAGAAAGTATAATTACTTACTGCATCTGTATTATTAAACCAAAAAAACTTCGAAGTGTGAATTTTGCAATTTCTCGAAAAACGTTAATATCTCTTGAACTATTTAATTTTGAAATTCCGGATAAATCGGTAACAATAATTAAAAAACAAAAAGTTTTTCGCCGTAATCTATGAAAATTTGAGGTAATGGTCTGAAACAAAATTGTAGATTTATTTATTATCTACAACATTAATCTAGACCATATTTTGATTGGAAGACACACTTCGCTGGAAATTGCAATAAACGATTTTCAACCCTTAAAACTTCCCCTCTTCGAAACCGCTACATGTGCAGGGGTGCATTTTTTTCTCTCTGTAATCATTTTCAGCAATGATTATCGCTATCCTGTAGAGAATCTTCTTTCTCCAAAAAGGCTTTGATCCTGGGCTAAATTGGATGTATTAGTAAATCTTAACAATACAATGTGTACTGACGAAAAAATATGCGAAATGCCTTATATGTGTATATATTCCGAAAATAAATATTAGACTGTAAATTATTGCTATTCTTGCAAAAACTTAAACGGTTAAAATTCTAAAGGTGCTGGATTCGTAGAAATAGGAGCGGATGTTGCTGGAAATTAACAGATTAGACTCAGGACTAGTAACTTGGATGGATTTTAATAGGCAAAGTTATTAGCAGGTCTCTTTAAAACAATATTATAGTTACAAGAATAATGGTTTTCTTAGATTTTGTCGGCAATATATTGTTGATTGCACTGATCTCTCGAATATCTGAAGAAGTCGAGGGTAATTATTTACCACATCACTAATATATGAAAGTTTTAATAGAAATTAAATTAATTATTGCACCTCATTAATTTGCATATTATATATAACACGGAGACAATTGCTAAATACTAATGTAGAATATTAATGTTCACGTAATAAATTACTTATTGATTTATCTATTTTACATATACTTTTATAAGATATACACGTAGCCTCACATAAATGGATAATATAAGAACAAAGAAATAATATTAACTGAAAACCTTATTTTAATAATAGAGTAAGCAAGCCAAAAAAATATAGAAAAGTTTAGGATTTCTTGTTTAAACTTACCATTATGCAATTGTTTTTGTATATAATCGCGTTCGATTGTGTAGGTACTTGGTATTTGATCGTTACTAAATTATCAGTAATTTACTTTCTTAACGTTATTTTCTATTTTTAGGCGAACTCTAAGAATACGTGGCCCAAGATTTTTCCATTGTTGAAACTACCCACATCTTGTGTTAATGGAAGCGTCGCTCTCAAACAAATCTACCTAAGGTAAGTGAATATATAGCTTGTTTTAACTTTTAATGGCGTCTCAGGTGTGTCCACTGGAGGCGTTTTAATGGACAACTTGGGGAAAACACGATATAAATATTATAGTGGTTTCTCTCCCTTGAAATAGTCTTAAAGAGCGCTTAGTAATCCTAATAGAAGAAATAGATCGAGATTAAATAAACATGTTAAAAAATACTATTAATATGATTACCCGTAGTCTGTCTAGAAAATTTCTTCAGGTTTCATTGTACCTATTTAACTTGTCTCTATTAAGCCAATTAAGGATTTCTACATAATTGCAGTAGGTACTTAACAAAAAAAAAAACTTGACGTAAAATTGCAAAGTAATTTTACACAAATCTTTAGCGCGTGTATTGAAATAAATATGTAGATGAATTTGAAACTTTTCCTGGATTAATGCTCTTGAAACATAATAATAGTCCAGTCAACATATTCTCATAAATAACCCAACGAAAGTTTTATCTTATCAATGACGATTTTTCAAATCACTTCGAAACAAGTGAACGCTGCATTCACAATTTTGGGCGTTTTATCAAACAGCTGATAAGACCGAAACAACAGACTGACGCACTACAGTAAAGGAAAAGGAAGTCCGCCGATCGTCTCCAAGCAGTCTAGTCCGTTCCTCGATCCTCTCACTACCACGAACTTTATAATTGGTATCCAAGTATCAGTGACAGAATGATGTTCCACTTGCACTCTCCATTCAACTGGGTGTTCGGTTTACCGAGACAAGGCCACTACTACTACTACTACTACTACGAGCGGTTGGCGTTTGTATGTGTGAGAGTGCGTTGCGATTGCGAATATGGCCCGCTGGCTGGCGATAGCACCCTGTCCCGGTCCGGCACATGAATGAATTGGTTCCCCCTTCGCCCCTTGCACCCCTCCGCTTACGTTTTGTGTTCTTTTCGTTGATCTGTGATCACGTGGTGCGCCACGAGACCGCCTCACTTCTCGCATAGACTCACAACACAAGAGTTCCTAGGCAGGCTGGCGGCCGGTATCTCATCGCCGTCGTCACCAGTTAACAGCACGAGTCCCTGCCAGCCGTTTGTACTTGGGCTAGGTCAGTGTCGACGACGGTACAACGTACTATATATGCCACCGTGACCCTGTGTCTTCATACTCTCACTCGACTACTATACTATCGTCTAAATGCATACTCCCTGTATCCTCGTGCGATCTTTTGGAACGGTCTTTTATATTTTCGTTGGAGGCGGATCCGTACACTCCTTTAAAACGAACGGCAAAGTAGTAATGAGTGAATCATTTTTAATTTTGTTAGTTTTAAAATGGTTTTTTTTAATCGTGATTCCGTTCTCATCGTATACTTCCTGCCAATTAAGAAAAGAAATATTTCCAAATTGAACATTTTGTTTAACGGCCACATAATAAATAAACATGAAACTTGAGCCATGAGTCATTTTTATTTACAGCATAAGTACTCGAACAAAACAAAATGATAAGTGCTTACCTACAGAATTGGTACAAAATACTTCTCTGGGATCATTTACGGGCATCAATTCGAAGTACCCCTATAAACGTATGCAGGCCATCAACTTTTATAAGGATAAGGGTTTACAAAACATTTACATTGTCTGCTTATATAAAAACATTTAATAAACAATTCTTACTTTATATTTTATATCGACATAAAATAATTTTCCTAGTTTCAAAATTTTAACAAGATCTTAAGTAGGACCTGGGCTAATTTACGCTACAAGTAATATATTTTATTTATACATCTGCCACATAAATTATTATTTCCTTTGAAATATAAGTACTGATGATGTAAAACAAAAGAACGCATAACTTAAAATATCAAAACAAAAAGTGTCGATAACCAAAAATAGAATAAAAATAACTTATTTCTTTAATCAACGTTTCTACTTAAAATTGATATGCCGTGGCGCTCTGGGGCGACTTTGTAATAATTGATGGCGCCATTTTACTATAGGTTTAGTACAAAGCCTGGAAAATTGAAATAAAAAAATGCTTATGCCTATGTGTGTTACAATCTTACATTCAATGGTTAAAAAAATTCAAAATTCAAAATCGGTCACAAATTATAATCTGGTTTGCCATTTTCGAGTCGCAATCTCGATTTATTAATTTTGACAAAAAATTCATTACCTCCGACCACAAAATCCCTACATACCAATTTTGAATAGAATCTGTCAATAATCATAAATCTCGTCCGCCATCTTGGAGTCGCCATCTTGAATTAATAATTCGAAATTGGTTTCCTACACATCTAGACACCATGTCGAACAAACTTTTAAGTTTTTAAATTTTTTCAACAATAGCGCTACAATATATAAATAAAGTCGTTCTAAAAGAGAAACTTTTTTGTTATTAATGATAAGAAAATAATTTTTGCTTGGGCCAAGACCTACGACATCAATTTTTTTCAGTCGTGTACGATTTACAATACCGAAAATTGTTATAATTAAAAACTACGTTCAAATACACATATAAATTTGAATTAATTATTACATGTACTGTAGAATGTACTGACAATTGTTTGACAAACTACTAAACAGACACCTTCAGCGTCCCCACTTCTCTAATTTTCTCTTGTTTTTAACGAAACTGTCAGTTTGTACCAAAATTTACTTTAATAAATTGTAATGAGTATTTACTTTTACTGAAAAAAAAATCTCATGTGGCCATCACATGACCTCTCGTCATCTTGTCTTTGAATCCAAAATTAACAGGTTAACACAAAAAGTATGAAAAAAATTGACTTTTTAGTAACTCTGGCAACAATGGTAAAAGTTTTGAAAATTTTAATGATGCGAAAATAGTGTATACAAAATATATGTGTAAAACTTTATTGCCATCTTGTTTAGTAAGTGGCAATTTTTTTATTTTTGATTCAAAGATGGCGAGAGGTCATGTGCTGGCCACATCAGATTTTTTTGTATAATCGTCCAAAAATTGAATCAATATACCTCTAAAGAAATTTAAATGAAATTAGTTTAAGCAACTGAATTGATCATCTGTAAAACATCGCATGTTAGTTTAAACAAATTTCACAGGAAACGAAAAAAATGTAAATTTATATCTAAATGAGCTTTTTTATCTCGAAAATTAAAATATGAGACATAAAAATTGATAGTGAATCATAATTAACTTAATGATTTTACGAAAACTTTTTAATTTCAAGAAATATTTGCTATTCTATCTATATATCGATTCTAAAACAAACAATTAAAAATTATTAAAACAACCAGTGATGGCTCTAGCACCAGGGCCTCAATTATCAACTTTATTCTTATATGAAAACCGACCAATTTCTTACCAAAAGCATAGATTCAATTCTCGGAAGTTTTTATTAGAAACTAAATGAATTCCTATGGGTTTTTGTTTTTATAATACATGAAAAATTTTGTATTATACATAAAAGAGTGTATGTATTAAAATAATAGTCCTCTAGTCCTGCAAAAATACTTTTTGGAAATTGTCTTAAATAATTTAGGTATTTATTTAAGTTCTTATTTAAAATGTCACCTCCATTTTTTCATCACGTAAGGTTTGTTCACAATAATGATATTAATATTTAAAAAATGTTATTTTTCTTATTTAAACTTTTGTTAATTCAATGTGATTAATTAAATCTACCTAAATATATCAATTACAATTCAAAACAAAAGTTTCTCAATTTGTTTTCTGTTCTTTTTATTTATTAATACATCTATCAAAACGAAAATCCTATGTTGTGAAAAAAACAGTAAGTGCTATAAAATTCGTATAATTAATTTAAGACTATTTTACATTCGTACATCAAGAATAATTTAAATACTCGACATTTTCAAAAAAAAATCTATTTCCTCCATTATGGAGTTTTTTGGTTAGCGTTATAAAAGTTTTTTAAAAATTTAACTTGTAATTTTTGTGGTTAAAGTTATTTCTTCCGTTTTTCACTTGTTCAGAATGCTAAATTTCATACCATATTAATATTCTTGTAATTTGTCGTACTTGACTAACTACCTTTCTGCCTGATGACGGCCATTGTTTGGCTGAAACATGTTGTCGCTCATTTTTAATCATTAACTTTACATAAATAATTGTGGTATGACTTGTAGTTTTACTATTCGTTATATAAATTATTGTTTTCTCTGTTATTTTCCTGAGAATCCAAGGCCTAAATTTACCAACTCTCAAAATTAAAATTATCTACAAAAAACATACGATTTTATTGGCACTGATTTCATTATCATATTTAGTCCTATCTGGATATAGTTTTCCTTTAAAGTCGATAATTGAGGCCAAAATCCGGTTCAATAGGAGTAACATTTTTCTTAAGCTGGCACGGAAAAGCTATTCCTCGTTCTCATTTGTTATGGCAGTCCACTGTAAAATCTCAACAAAAAATCTAGATAGCCAAAATCAGATTCACATTGTGTTACCATTTTTCTTGAGCTGGTATTGCAAACATTTCTGGTGTGATAATATTGCAAGCGTCCCTAATTTGTTTGCTTGATGTTCTCCACATCTGCACTAGTTGCCGAAAAAAAATTGCCCTTTATGTACCCCCAAATAAAGACGTCCATGGGAGTTTTTTTGCATAAGATGAAGATCCAGTAATGTATTATACATCGCATCCAATTTGAGACATGCAATTGTCCAAAACTCAAATGCCTTAACTAATCGCGACCATTAATTACGTTTAGTTTTATAATAAATATTTGTGGTACCGACTTTGCGATTTTTTTATGCTATTTAAATTTAAACAAATTAAGTATTAAGTGTATCGGTTAACGTTGAGGAGAATATACACTTGCTATACAAAAACTTCTTTGTTATCTTTTGGCACATGTTACATATTTATAAAATTAATCGAGGGATAATGAATTAAAATTTTTTGAAATAAAAAGATTAATAACTACATTTGTAGGAGTGTGTCCACAAGCATTTAGAATGGGTCTCAGTGCATACAAGTATTATTTGTATTTATATATTCATTTATAATATTTTGTGACCAAAACCTGTTTATATTTAGTTACTAAATAACTACTATTTACATGAAACTACATGATTATATATTATATTTAAATATACAAAAAGTTAATTTTATACAAGAAACAAGTAAATGTGGAATTAATTACCATCACCCATCTAAAAATATTTGAATCGTAAAAATGTTCATTAAAACTTGAGAATCTAAAGTCAGGGTTCAACAGATAACCATTTATATATGAAAACGGGTTTTGCTCTTACAGATTATAGCAGATACTCATATTTTCTAAAGTGTATGTTCCAATTAAACCGCATTGAATATTAATTTAATTAATGTCTAATGTGGAGCCTAGATTTTCAATCCCCCTGTGTCACTGTGCCGATGATGGTGGTGTGGGTTTTCCGGGTTTTCCTGCGCCTATAGCCAAATGGCGCCATCAATCCTCAGTAAGTCGCCCCGGAGCGCCACGGCAAATAATAATAATAGCCGTCCCTTCCCCGCACAAGCCATTGGCTTCTGGGGTTCACTCGTAAGGGGGTGAAATGTAGGGCGAGTATTATTATTATTATTATTATTACAATGTTTTATGACATAAATAGTATTACTGCATTAAAATTCACTGCTCCAAATCTTCATTAGTCAAGATAACATTTTATTTTTTGCTACACATCAGTTATAATATGTATTTTTGTTGTAGATATTTGGACCGATGGGAGAAAGTTCATTTTCTTCATGAAGATGCAGACCGCGCCAGTGACGACGACGAAGAGAGCAGGCATAAGCGCTGGTCCGCAAGATCCCTGCATTTTATACCTTGCAGTTACAATTATACCCAACATCACATTAATGGTAAGTTTCGTTCTCAGTTAACAAATCTACTCATTTATTATTATTTATATTGATTCAACATCTTATCAAAGAAGCAAAAAAAAATTATTTAATAATATAACACCAAGGAATTTTTATAATAGTATAAACAAAATATTATATAATTGTCCTAACCAAAATAAAAAATGTAAGCTTTCATTGCCGGCGTTACTTCCAGGCTGTTATGCCGTGGTCTTCTTTGATTATTACTTCCAAACGTTTTTGCAGCATTCACAAAGATAATATACATTTAAGACCAATATCAAGTGCCATAGGATCACCAACTTACAACCTGGACAAGCATCTGGCAGATATTCTGGAAACACACGTGGGAAAAACAATATCGTACATCGGAGATTCTACGCACTTCCTCGAACTCTTAAAGAGCATCACTTTAGGTCCTAACGACATCCTAGTCAGCTTCGACGTTATCTCTCTAGGGACTTTTTTAATATTATTAAAATGAATGTATTCAATGTATCTAAATTGTCTAGGTGGTGATCTATCTGCTTTAGAAACAATAGGTTTCTCTATTGGCTTATGATCACAAAAAACTTTAAAATCCCTAGATTCTAGCATGTATCTGAAATGTTAGATAGATAAATAAATGGCGTAAAGTTCCTTATCAAAAACACTATAGTTTAACTGTGATTTTGACAATTTCTTAGAGAAAAAAATCGGTAGGTCTTCTAATACCATTCACTTCTTGCTCCAGAACTGAGCCGACACAAGAATTACTTGCAACAGTAGTCAAAGACAATTTAGCATCCTCCATGCGAAGAGCTAAAATAAGTGCTTTTTTTGTTTTATTAAAACTATCTTCATAAGGAACAAACCACTCTTCAATAATTTTAATTTTATTTTTATCCAAAAAAAACTACGCAATCATGCAAAGGTGTCAATTTTTGGAATTAACTTATGATAAAAATTTACCATACTGATAAAACTCTGTAATTGTTTAGGAAAATCCTCAATGCACTTATTTTTTACACAGGGCGCTAAACCTTGGGCTGAAATTGTATAACCTACAATTTTTTTTTTTTTTAACTATAAATATACATTTTCCAGGTTTAACAATAATACCAAATGAATCAAATCTTTTAAATAAATTTTTTAAAAAGTTTTAAATGAGAAGATTCATCCTCACTTGCTACTAAGACATCATCAAAGTACACGAAAATAAAATCAGGTCCTTTCGTTACTTCTGTAATAAATCTATGAAAAGAATTACTAGCATTACGTAAACCAAAAAGCATTCTAAAATATCTGAGCGGCGCCCGCTGGTAAGCAGGCAAATGAGACTTCTATATAATTCTCCAGTTTTGAAACCGGAAGTCGTAGAAACTTGAAACTTGCTTGGGCACATATTCAAGGTATGCTGAGTCCATTGCCGTTGTCCGTTTGTCTCTATCTGTTGTGGTTCCTGAGTTATAGCGCGGACGGACAGAGCCGTATCATAAGACTTTTTTCTAGAAGTCTAAAACTCAAAAGCTCCGAATGGAGTAGTAATGGCTGTGTTAAAAATGTCTTCTTCTGTCACAGGAATCTAATGATATACTCTGACTAAATCTATTTTTGAAAAGATTTTACAACTAACGTTTTAAATTGACATCAGACATCAATGTTAATGGAAACCTGTCTGACACTGTGACTTTATTAAGAAATCTGTAGTCACCGCTAGACTCGAAGCGAAGGAGGTTTCAGTTGATCCGTCGCGGAGAGTACTTCATCCACGCCAGTAAATGTAGCTGCCGCAGTTGCAGTCGAAACGTTTGGAAGTAATAACCAAAGAAGACTACGGCATAACAGCCCGGAAATAAACATTTACACAAAATAAAAAAGTATAGAATTCTCCAATGATGTGTAAAGAAATTGAAAACTTTTTTGTAAATGGTAATGATGATTCACGAAATATTAATTTTGTTAAAGAGCATTTTTCTTAGTTTTCGCTGTTTTTAACTAATAATGATGAAAAAATTACTGTGCTTTGACAGAATGATTGTAAAAATGGTTTTATGTAAAATGTCTCTATTAGCAAAGCTGGATTTTGTCATTTGATTTCGATATAATCAAAGATAAAATGAAAATTTCAAAAGGAAGGCCTATATTTATAACTGGCCAAATGACATAACTTTCATTATTTAGATACAATAATTTTTCGTTTGAAAGATGATACAGTTCAGAAAATCTAGTGGTGCGAATCTGCATCAATTAATTTAGTTACTAATTTACTATTAATGTTTTTGACACCATAATTAAAAAAAAAAAACATGAAATAAGTGAAAAATTTATAGTTTAATAAAAATGTATCTTATTAATAGAAATTGCAGACCTAATTGGTTCCACACAAACTGTTTTTGTATCAAATTACCTAATTAAAAATATCGAGTATTATATAAAATAAAAATGAAAATTCATAATACCGAAAAAATTCATACTTTTCAGATGCCCAGAGGGAGTTCAACCACCTGTCTACCAACCTCTACAAACCATCAGATTATGACCGACTGTCATTGTCTTTGATATCTCCCTTGCCCAATGAACAAGATTTTGCCATCAATGTTTGTACACTCCTTTCTAATGATGGCAAACATACCTTAAAACTTGAAAAACATCCAAGATTGATAAACTACCTGCTTGCCCATGCAGGAGTATTCAGTCATAGTAAGTATAATATAATAAATTTAATAATTTTCAATTGAGCTTAATAATCTTATGCATAGATGAAGGTATATCAACTTAATCGTAAAAAACATATATTGAGATTTTTTAGCTTAAACAACAAATTTTGTAATAAAAATGGTAAATGTTTTTTGCTTATTTTGTAAATTTATCCGTATTAGTCTTAAGAAGTTTGGTAGATTATCAGTCGATTAACTAAAAACTCATATTCTACTCTACTTTTTGATAAGTAATCCTTATTAATAAGTAAATATCATTTTAGGCTCTCTTCGGCAAGTTTTTTGCCATTTTTACAACATCGTAAGAAAGCGACCCAACCATAATTTCTGGAAGGAAGTGCTCGAATCACAAGAATTTCTTGATCTGACAAATGAAGCCAAGTTCCCATCTGAATTAGAGATTTCCAAAAAATGCCCTCCATTAATTATTGGGAAAGAAGAGGAATCCGCGCTTTTAGCTCTAACTGGTGTAAATGAAGAACAATCAAATGACAACTCGGACAATAATGATACGCCGGACTGTGAGATAGTTGAAAATAATTGTGATAATTTTAAATTAAAGATAAATCCGGAAGATAGTGAACTGTTTAGTTTAAGACGAGCACTCGGTACACAAGACTATTTTGGCCAGCGAGTATTACAAATAGCCACTATTTTAAGAAATCTTAGTTTTATCGAAGAAAACGTACCAGTCTTGGTTAAAAACACTTCATTTATTAGGTTCCTGTTGTTGTGTAGTATCTCGCGATGGAACATGTTAAAAAACCTAGGAATGGACATGTTAAGTAATGTAGCTTCGGAATTCATTGTTAGAGACTTACAAAACGACCTGTTAGCAACTAACCTTATTAAAATTATAACTAAAGGTTTAGAAAGTGAAGATAGAGCCGAATGTCTGTCTTCTCTGGAAATATTGAACAAGTTAACTCAAAACGAACAGAACGAGGATATCATGCAAAGGTCGTTACATGCTCACGTGTACAAAAGTGTGTGTTCTTTTTTGACGCTACATGATGTTATGTTATTAATTTATACATTGGAGTGTTTGTATTCGTTATCTTCACTCGGTGAAAGATCTTGTAATTTCATTATTATTAATCATGGAGTTATTGATACTTTAGTGTCATTGGTAACAGTGGAGGGAAAGAGTTATGGTCCCAAGGCTTGTATAGGGATGAAGTTGGTGGAGACTCTTCCTAGTGGAACCAGTCAACAGGCTCAGGTATATCAAATTTTATTTAATTTCTTTCAAAATTACTACATTTATATAATTTCTATCTTTTTTTATGTTGCTACCTTTACCTTTAAATTGTTACAATTAATTTGACACTTCAATATCGAAAAGAAATATAATTTTAATCATATTATTAATTAAAAACTGTCTTTTGGCAACACACTTTCGTATTATTAGGAAAGGAATAGTAAAATTTCAATAAAAACTGGTTCATTGATCACATATCAGGGATATGAGAAACCTGCGAAAGTCAAGGAAATTAAAATAGTAAATGTCTAGGTAATTAGGGAAAAGAATTTTCTTACACAGCCTGAAAAATTAAAGCTAAATTTTGTTTTATTGTCATTTCTCATTTAAATCAAATTATTCTTTAAAAAGTAAAAAATATGATTTACTAATAATTTAATAAACATATAAAATGAATAATTGACATTTGAAACTTTTTAAATAACACAGGAAAATTTTGATTTCATCAGAATTTTCAAACAATCGAAATTTGGATATAAAAAGAATTAGCACAAAAATCAAAATGTTTGATATTCAGTTTAAAGGAAAGTTACTTTTGTGAAGTTTAAATTGAATTAGTAAAAAAAACTTATTTACAATCGTATATGTAATATCTCAATTATAAGCTTTTTAAAAATGGTCGGAAAGTTGGCTATTACGAACTTTAAACTTTACTTCCATCCCAAAGGTGGAAAGTGATAGTGATAAATCCCAGTGGGTTTTTTTGAATGGTATTTTTTTTCTTTCTTTTTTTTTGAACCTAAACTTTTGTATACATTTTATATTTTTGTATTTGGTAACAAGAAATGAAACAATACTTACAACACATGTAAAAAACAAATGTAACACAAAAATAGGAACTATAAAATGACAAATCTACATAAATAATAAAAAAAAACCTATAATAAAAAAGCATGTATTGCTACCAGTCGTTTAAATCTGGAGATATTAGTGAAAATACTTTGGTTTTAAATTTTTTTTATCAACAGTATTCCTTTTAAATCGTTTTTAACAGATATTTTTTCACTAAAAACTGTATAGAATTAAAAAATCCGAAAAAACAAATAAAACCAACTTATAAAACCCTAAAAAGTCCAGTGGGTTTGGTTTGTTTTAAATCCGGTTTTTTCTAACCCTGGAAATCTAGGTATTTATAAAATCTATTTTATTTGTTAATCGTAATGTTTTGTGATAATTTGCTATTTTTCATCTTTATTTTTTTTTAAATTGACGGTACAAAAATAAAATGTTATGTAATACCTAAATTCCAAAGAATTTTGATTTCAAAGACTCTAGTTTTTTTATAAAATCAAATTTAAAAATGGAATTTTAAATTTTAAGAAAATTTTAGATTTCAAAAAGCATTATTTTTGGAAAATATTATTTCAAAAATTATTTTATTCTGAATTTAGGTACAATTTAAAAAAATACAGATTATTTATTAAATACTGACACAAAATTAAAATTTGAAATAACTTCAGTTTTGAACAAATCTAGTCTAAATTATTGAAATATTGAAATTGTGAATTATATTAAAAAAATGAATTTGATTTTAAAATTTTAAAAATTGTCACAAATTTAGCTATCAACTTATCTAGGAATGCTGTTATTGTTGACACATTTGGCTTCTTAATTATTGTTGTACTTTTACATTGAGTTTAATAACTGGAAACACCTTATGCTATAGAAGTCAAATGCTGAAAATAGCATCAGTAAGTGTAACTACAATAGATACCAGTAAATCAAATTGTGTATAATTGTAACCATGACTGTTTTATATAGTGCTTGCAACAAAATTTCCAGTGCACATCATAATTTAACTAAAGTTACATAGTGCCAGATTATTACAAAGTTCCGTAATTACATGATGTTACTCTGCATTGACAATTTGTCAATGTACTGTCTTTCAAAAGTTGAATTTAAAGGTTATGTAGTTTATATCTGATTTGAATGTAAAATTTTGTAATAAAAATCATTTCAGAATAATATTTATTCATAATAAGAATCACTGTCACTATCTTTGTTAATATTAATTATTATAGGTACAATGTCCTATCTGTCGAATACGACTTTGCAGTCCCAATAACTGCGTGCCCGTATTGCTCTGCTAGTTAATCTACTTCGAATATTTTAGGTTTATTTCTAGTTCAGTAGATCAATTTTAAACAAATTCAGTGAGCTAGTTCTGAATTTCTGCTTTTTTCCAACTGTTTGCGAGTCTTGAATAGTAATGTGCTATGATAAGAAGCATTATCCAAACCACTTTAAAAAGTTTTCTTGATTCATTTCCTCGTGATAATCTTGGTTTTTAATCTTTGATGAAAATACCAACCACCATGAAGAACTATGTACCTTTCGGTTTGTTTTTACTGTTAGCGAAATGGCGCTAAATATTCAGATTCAGTGCTGCTGCAAGAATTAGAGACTGCACTAATTCTTATGCTTAGGCATATTGCAATGTTTCAAAAGACCGCAATTCGAAAAAAAACACACTATAGTTTTGATAATCAAACTACTTGCCAAACATGTATCTCAACAATGGAAACCTCATATTGATAATATTGATATGACAACATCCCTGAAATAGTCCAGTTATACAAGTCTCTTGTAAAACAAAAGAGATGTGATTAATAAGTATGACTTATCTGGACGAATGGATAAAGAAATTGCCATCAATGACTTCTATATGGGAAATTTTGTTGCAAGCAATATACTGATGTTTTCTCAAAATTAAGTGAATTAAACGTTTTTAACTTGTTTAATATCAGAGTTACTTTTACAATTGTTCTAAAATGAAAATTATTTTAGTTTCTCAAAAAACTAAATCATTTCATGGACATTTTATGACAATATTCATGTATTTCATTATTAACTTTTTTTTGACACTGTTCATTTTTTTTATGTTAGTATTAGCCTCTTCTATTTTTTACTAATATTGTTTTTATTCATATATAATAGAAAACTAGCTTTCAAATAATGAATTACAACTAACTCAACAGTACATTGTAACAAGAAATTTTTTTATTAATATTAATATGTATCTCCTTGTTATTAAATGCAATTACTCATGCAAAATTAATTAAAACAATTACCTCCTACATAGATAACCTTGCATTGGGTACAGTGATAATTCCGAAAGTCAATAATGAAATTCCTTAAATAGTAAAACATCTTTATTAAGTATAAAAAAAGAATGATTTAGATACAAATATGAAATCACTTCATTCTAAATTATTTTATAGATGTGATGCATTTAGTTGTAATTTTTATATTGACTAAAATACTCTGAGACAGATTTTAAATAGGACATTAAATATCCCTAGCAGAAATGTTCTATAAATTGTGCGATGTTTTGAATGAAATTTTAACAATTGGTCACAATCAATTATGATTAGCGTTAACAAACATTCTCGCTATTCTCTTTTAATCATAAATGTATTAATAAATAGCTCAATATATTTGCACTCATTTGCTAATCAAAATTCAACTTGTAATCATTAGAGTGGAGCGATCTTTTTTTTAACAAATACATAATATAATGCAAAAGGTTATCTATAATCTCAAATGTGGTCACCAATGAAGAAATAAAAAGCAAACGTCCAGTACCACAATATATTTAAACAGATTGGTTGGAAGGGGACTGGCAACTAGTTTCGGCATATGAATGCCATCATCAGGCCATAGATTAAACTTTACATTGAAATATAATTAATTTAAAACATATAAATAATTATTAAATGTAGAATGTGCGCCCTCAAGAAAAATCGGGTAAAGATAGTGGAAAAAATTGAAGCATAATTTAGGATTTAAAAATTGATAATTCAAAACATACTGTGAATTAGAAGATCTAAAAGATCTAATACAGAGCTGGGAGGAACGAAATTAAAACGTTACTTTTCAGTAACGCGTTACTAGTAATTTCGTTACTTTTTAAAGTAGGCGAAAAGTAACAATAAAAATAACGCGAAATCGCTCCTTTGTTACAGCAAAAGTAACGCGTTACTAAAAAGTATCTCGTTACTTTAAAACTAAGGTTTTTCTGTTTTGTTGGTGTTCTGTTTAATGTGAAATAATGTTTTTATTATTTTTTTGTACCCCGTCGATTTCGCGCGCTACTGTGTTCTGGATAGAATTTTAAAAAATCAAGCTCAATCATGCGACTTTTATTAGAATTTTTTTTGTATGTTCAATAATAACGGTGATAAATTTTGAGATGTATAATAAAAGAACGAGAAGGCATGGAACAAGAAGAATATATAGAAAAGTAACGCGTTACAGTAACTTCGTTACTTTAAAAGTATCGCGTTACTTTTGGAAAGTAACCAATGAATTGTTACTTTTTAAAAAAAGTAACGGTAACGTTTATCTAACCCGTTACTTTTTATCAAAAGTAACGCGTTACTTAATTCTTAGTAACGCCCCCAGCTCTGATCTAATATGACTTCAAAATTGGTTATTAAGGAATTCATGACCGGCGATCCATAAAGGAGAGGAAATGACATTGATCCAGTATAATTGTTTCAATGATAAAATGATGTTGGAAAACACTACATAGGGGAAAACAATCCTTAATTATGCTTCAATTTTTTTCCAGTACCACTCCTTTCGGCTATTTTTCTTAAGTGCGCGCATTCTACATTTACTAATTATTTATATGGTTTAAATTAATTTTATTTCAATGTATAGTTTAAAATATGCCCTGATGATGTCAATTGTATACCGAAACTAGTTGCCAGTCCCCTTCCAACTAATTTGTTTAAATATATTTTGGTTCTAGACTTTGATTTTTATTTCTTTAAATACCTAAGACATATACCGGCAACAACTGTTTTTTGATAAGAACAATAATTAGGAAACACCGGGACTAAAAACTAATTTCATCTTCTGACATTTATTTATAGAATATAAACATCACAAGCACATTTGGAAGAATATGAGGCACAATTACTTACTCTAGTCAGTTACTTATTATGCAGTTATCCAAACAACTCAATATTAAATAAAAAATTGTCTTTTCCTCTATGATATTATATAATATTGCTCTTATAAGGCTGAACATATTATATGTATATTTTTATTATATCTTTTTTTAATCTTAGGTTACAAATACATCTTCATCTCAACTCGGTCAACAGCAGCAACAAACCTCGATAGCAACTTCATCCCCAGTTCAAGTTTCAAATTCAACAAACTCGATAATAAATAGTAGTTCGACTCTAACTGCTGTGACAACTTCTACAGCTACCCCAATAGTAAGTAGTAGTCCCACGCCAAAGGCAACTACTCCTGCAAGTACTCCAGTTAGACAGGTTAATATTGTACCGCAGAGATTGATTCCTATTAACCCTTCACCTGCAACAAGTAAGTAACATCAACTTTTAACTAACATTTAGGGCCGAATTCAGAGACGTTCCTCAAATGTAACTCATCCTTTTCTCAAATCTTGCACTCACTTGGGGATGAGTGGGTCGACTTCCTTCTTTGCATATTCAGAACCAGCCGAAAAGTAGTTACTCATCTTAGGAAGAATGAAGGAGTTGTATGTTATAATTATTGACATACGTTCATGACATTAAAGAAATAGATGTACTGTACGAGTCGTGTGAAAGAGAGAAATAGTAGATCAAGTACATAGAAAACTGTAATGATATACTCTTACATGCCTTAAACTGGAAAGCTATGCATTTTTTTTATTGGTAGCACAGGTAGCCCTCGATTAATATTTCCTACATTTTCTGGATAAATTAGAAATTGAAATTGTGCGTCTTGAAAAACGGAAACGTTGCAACAATTCAGTATTTGTGTACATTTTAATGGAATTAACTCATCTCTCAAGTACATTCTAAAATAAAAAATATAATATATTTAAACTTGTGTGAATAACAATGAACTAATTACCTTGGAATGGGAAATTAAACCAAATCATCTTCTATGACTGCATAAATTCATAAAAGTCATCAATTTCTTGCGATTCGAACTTGGACAAGGAAAGAGAGTCGAATCAACTTAATGCATGTGATTGTCATGACGCGTTGTCAAAAAGCGCGAAATGGAGTATTGGTATATCACTTATTACACTATTATTAACCTATATTGTAGTCAAATGACCAACTTGAGAATCATTCCTCGAATCTGACTACTTTCTATCTCAATTTTGAGTTGGCAATGATCAACGAATGAGCAACTTCTTCTTTATGAATACGAAATTCGAGGATAGGTTGAGTCAGATTTTAGTGTGAATGGAGCCTTAAGGAACGTCTCTGAATTCGGCCCGGCCCTTATGAGTAAAGTGTAGAGCTACCGTTTTGCCAAATCAAGAATTTAATTTATTTTGTTTTACACAAGCGTCAAAAATTTAATGTCGAAAATCTGGTAGTGGGTATGGAAACAAAAATATTTTATTTATAACATGAACAAGACAGTTGTAGTGTAATGGAACTTATGACAATTTCCATTCAAAATACTTAAAAATTTCTTCGAGTCACGACGATTTATCATTTTTTAATAGGTGCAATGTGGCCTACCATAAAAAATGGTCTTTCCTCAATGAATATGTCGTAACTCTAGAAAATTCAAAATAAATACGTTATTCTTCCAATAAATGTGACTTTCAAAAATATTTATTCTAAATTATATTTAAGAGACCCAAACATAACACGTAAACATAAAAAAATTACACAAAATAGAAATTTATAGCGGGAGTCAGTTTTTTCGTTCTTCTGTAAAATTTGTTTTTATGGATTTAACATTTCCACAGTAAGGTAATGATATTGTACTTTGATAAATTCAGGCATTTACTGGTTATTGAGTAGTTTTGTAATGGTAAACTTGAATTTTCGAAAAATCTTAAGTAAAAATTAGGTATTTTTGGTGCAAAAGTACTAAATTTTTTTAAATATTCAATCCTTAATAACACCATAAAAGTTTAGTTTCATTAGATATTTCGTACACTTTTGAGCCACCAGCAATAATTTTTGCCGCTAGTAAATCAATTATACCCAGCAGATAAAACCATATTGTTTCAGTTGCAATAATGTAGATTTTGTGTTTGTTTTTCTTGCAACAGTTTGTTGTCGGAGTTCCACATAATATTGGAATAATATATTTTAAATCGCAGAAGTGAATTAAAAAGCAAGTGAAGGCCTAATGACAAATGCAAAACATTTAAGAGTTATGATAACTACGTTTCTATATTATAGTTATGATAACCACGTTTGTAATTTCCATATTATTTATTGAATAACTATTCATTATGAGTTATTTATATAAAATCTCAGCACTTCATACTTCAGGTTATTTTCCTAATAAAACATCCATACCTGTAATGTAACAATCGACTGTAGTAAAATAAAATTAAGGTATTTATAATGATATCAGCTGTTTTGAAAGTAAAATAAAATGTAATTTATGTGTTATGGGCGGTTACGAAATAATAATTTGTAAATATGTTATAAAATTTAAAACTGTAGTTAAATTAAATTATTGATAAATACAATTGCACTATACTTAAATTAAGACTATGTCTATTACTGGATAATCCTATATATCAATTTTCGTTATTAGTTTTTGTATTAAATTCCCTTGTGGTGGCCGAACTCCAGTGCCTTTTATGTATTTCCTGTACTGAGCAACTACTTTTCGAGCTTTCGTTTTTAGGCTGTCATCTTACAATCGAGAACTGTCTTTTAATTTTCCACTTCTGCCATTAATAACAATTCTTCATCTTACGAAAATTTTGCGAAACGTTTAATTCGTTTATCCATTTTTAATTCATTAAAAAATACCATACAAACAGTATTATAACAACATAATCTAGTTAATCCTTTAATTAATGTCGATTGGTCAAACTACCATGAAATTACTTGATTTAAAAGTTCGGTTTAAAAGGAACTTTAATTAAAAACCTTCTTTTACGCCTTTAGGAGAATATTATGGAATTGGCCCTTAAAGATGTTATAAGTGTTAAAATGAATATATCTAACTTTAAACAAAGAATTTGATTTAAACAGATGAATACGTTTAAGCAAAGGAGTCATTTTAAACAGAGAATAATTATAATATGTTTTTTGCTCATTTTGGTATCTGCCAGTTCTCCATGTGCCCATGCGCAACCCATTTCGGAGATCCTCGGCCTCGTTCCCCACTTCTCTAATTTTTAACTGATCGGTCGGTTTAGTAGTTTGACAATCTTCATATTTGACTATTAATGTAAAAAAAAATTTTTAGCAACAAACTCTACACCTTCTGTTATCCGGTCCACTACAGTTATGACACCTCAACAATTGATACAGCAACAGCATGCACATCAACAAACTATCCACGAAAACGAACAATTTGCATTAGCATGGTTAAGGGCAACTTATGAACCTTGCAGTACAGGGAAGGTTGATCATCAAGAACTTTACAAGCACTACATAAATTCGTGTTCGTCTATCGGCAGGCAAGGTGTCATCTCACCGTTACATTTTCCTAGATGTGTCAGGTAAGTGTCTTTGTTTTGATTTAAATTAATAATAGTTTGGCAAGAAGTTCAATAATTATAAGTCTTAACCTGGAGAGTTAAGAAAGTAGTTTTCATTTTGTTTTTGGAATTTACTGATACACCTCTCCTATATAAAAATAATTATGTAAACAACCTTGTTTATAGAAGTTTTTTAACAGGGCTACACCATAATTGACAATACTACGTGTCTTGTTTTTAAAATCATTATCTGCTTTATATATGGTTGTTTAAAAAGGTACCCTATGGAGTTGTAGGCTTTTATTTGATTAAACAACTTTTTCTGAATCAAATCGAATATATCCGATATACTTGATGTATCAAGTTGGATATTATTAGGGTACCTTCTCATAGACCGAGAAGCATCTCAAATATTAATCAAAATTGAATTTTGTTTAGATCTATATTTGGCGGCACGGTGGGCCCGAATCCGATGAAACCAGTTAACGCATCGGACCCGCAGTTCTACGATGGGATCAAGGTGCGAGACAAACCCCTCATAATCAAAATCCCGCCTTCCTCAGTACCTAAACCCGTCAGTACGCCGACTGTGCCTGCTGCTAACACTAAAACCCAGCAGGTGCGTCGGAAATCTTTGCAACCCGTCATAGTTAACGCATCTAACGTGGCCAAATCGGCGCTGACAGTAGTGGCAGACAATAACGGCACTACAGACGGTGTTTCAGTGTCGTCTCCCGCCTCGCCAATACTTAAGGCGCAACTTAGCGCGCCCCCCAAACAAAGGGACAGCGCCCCCTCACCTGTGTCGAGCAAAAGCGATATGAAAAGTCAGGTAAATAGTTGAAGAGTTTATTTATTTATTAATGATTCTCATCTATTACTCTGGTTTTTATTTTTCACTCGAAACGCTAATCTAGAAAACTATTCAGATATAAGTACTTGCCACTTAATTATTATTTAAAATAAGTACATTTTTTAAATGACACTAATATTTATAATTTTTTTTATCGCTTAGTTATAAATTTAGAAGTTTTTGTTTAAAAGCTAAACATGAGAAAAAAAGGTGACAAACTTTATATATCGCGGATTCTTTCTCAGATTCTCCCCGTCTTGCAAGTCCTGGTAATGTTTCTCTCATTACTTTCCGAACACATGAAGTTGTCGAGAAAGTAAAATATTGTAATCATTACTTTTTTCGATATTCGGATTTTGAGATCTCCTGAATTCATTTCGAATGTGCGTGTGACACGATAGCGTCCAAATAGTAATTGATTAGATGAAATTTTGATCACCCTTAGGTTTGCCAGAAGACGACCTGTATCGATTTTTGTGTTAATCTAACAGGAAATTACAGCTGCTTTGAGTAATGAAGTTATCACTTAACAAGACGGCACAATTTTACATACATCTTTTTTACTTACTATGGTATATTTTAGTAGGATTAAAATTTTCGAAACTTTTGACATCGTTGTCAAATTCACTAAAAAATGCCTTTTTTAGTTATGCACACTTTTAAAAATTTGAAAAACATTCAAGAATGTTTTTTTTTTCTAAATCAGGGTTTTGCTGCAGCTTGGTTTTATTCAAATTTTAATTCAATGAAACAACCCTCAATTTTAATTTTTTAAATACGAACCTGTATTTCTAACGGTTCAATGAGAAAAGCCATTTTTGGTGTTTCTTTTTTTTTGTATGCCCAATATTTATGATTGTAGTCCTTATAATTTCTTCATTTCTGTCTCTTTTGATTCTCAATCGCCTTTACAGAGTTTGGCATCACCTGGGAAACCTGGAATTATAGCTCAGTGAATTTTCTAAATAATGGTAGAAATCTAGAATTGTTTTTAAATCCAAAAATTAATAATACTGTTATATTAGATCATTAGTTTTTCTCCTTTTATAACTTTTAATTCTTGAAAAGTAAATAGTTGATTATTGTAAGTTTTCTAATGAAAATGGAAATTTAGACAAGAAATTTATATTGAAACAAAAGAAAAAACATTTTTGGAAAACAAAAAATGAAACGCTAAAGAATTTTAAAAAAATCGAATCAAGTATATTAAAGTAATTTTGACAAAGTTTTTCGATAATAATATGCTTAAAAAACTTAACTTTGGATTAAATGTAGATGGAATATTGGAAATTTAAAATGTATGTGAAACATTCTAATTATGTGAAACATTCTAATTCTAGATGAAAAAAAATCACAATTTTGTTGCTTATTTTTTTTAAATCATTCTTTTTCCTACTTTTTAAAATAAAAACATAAAAAAGGAACGTTTATACCCAATGCAGTGTTAAAGAATGGCCATTCTTAATATTTGTGTAAATTTGATTGTTATTAAAGTCAAGGTATATACAGCTTTCAAAGGTTTTTTTTCAACCTTGCTGGTATATTTCGTCTAAATATCCAAAATAATTAAACATGAAGTTAATAAATTTGAAATTGAAAATACTTCATCAAAACTTTTTTTTTCAATATTTTGAGTAATATTTAAAAGTGTTGTCAAGTAATAAATCTGAATAAACCTCTAGATTATGTATTTATTAGTAAGGGTTAGTTTCTGTGACTATTATTTTATTGATAATATAAATAATCTACTCTTTATCACTTTTTTATTGCATCATTTGTATTATCATTACACAAGCTCTTATTAGTTTACTAAAAGAAATTTGTTTGCCATAGATTATAGATATTATTCCCTATTTATATTTATTTTACTATTAAAAATACTATTAATTTTTTCTGGGGGATACTACTAAATATCTATAATTGTGCTGTGTATAATACTCTCAATGTTCAGAATTTCTTTTCATATCATCCTATGCTTAATCCATAGCCTATTGTAGCTTTATTTTAGACATAGGTGTTGGTACTTGCAATTTATGTTATCTAATAGAGGTGGGAGAAACTCTGTTATTGTTGGTGCGAAAAAAATGCTATTTGATTAATTATGTAGGTAGAAATTTCCCTGTCCTTGTTTAATCCACCCATAAATTATGGCGAATTTTAATAAAAAAAATCCATTTTAAAATGTGAAAAATCTAACAAATAATAGATACTGTTGAGAAGAAATAAAAGTGGTGTTTTTTAAGTTTTGTAATTTATCAAAATTCGTCTACAATACATACAATTTTTACCCTTGTTAATACTAACAATATTATGTTAATAATATCTACATAATCTTTTCCAGGTAGGTATACACAATTGTTTTTTTTTTAATAATTTAATTGAGAAAGGTTTCAGAAGGGGTTGATTAAATTTATGCTATTTTTTCATCATTGGTAACTTTTTTCAAGTACTCCATTATATATTTTTTATACAGAAATATTTTATTTTATTTATTCATTGTTACTACATTATAAATAAGAATCATGTAAGCAGTACAAAAATGCCATTACTTCACCATGCCATACAAGTACACTAAGACTTAAAAGCAACCAGAGAAATTTTAATCGGGACACATTCTCACAAATAGATTTTTGACTGTTCTATTTGAAAATAAATAAATAAAATAAATAAATTTTATCATTAAAAACATAAGGCATTGTTATCAATTATGTATTATTTAAAACCTAATAAATTTATTGGAAATGTTGGGTTACATTACAAATGAAGTAAAAATAAAAAAGTTGCTGCTACAATTTTGTATGCTCTTCTGTTGTTATTGGCCTATTTATGTTTTAACAAAATCCTCTTCCAACCTTATTGATCTTTTTCCTCTTTATTTAAAACCAGTAACCTAATCATATCTAACAAACATAGACTTTTTTATAGCACAAAGTAAAATTATAGTTTTTATTTACGAAAAGGCTATGGCACATCCACACCTTAGCCAAGCACTCCTAGGCAGCACAGCGGCAAATACTATGCCATGTACATCGACAGTAACAGTTGCCAGTGTCGGGACCAAAGACAACCAAGCAGCAGTTCAGACAAGTAACACATCACTTATAAAAAGCCTTCTGGCGACAAAGGTAAACGATTGCATGTCAACAGTGAGCATGAGGACTGCCACAGACTGTCAAAATGTAGCTCAGGTAACACACTAATACACCTAGCAATAAAATTTTTTTGCTCACTTGCCGAGATCTTTCAATAAAAACTTGAAAAAATAAAACTTCTTTTTTAACTATGTGTAATAGGTCTATTGTCTAATTAGCTCAAAAAATCAATAATAATTCTAACGGTTCTTATGTTATGAGTAAATTATTGCCAAAAAATGTAAAGTGGCAACATTAAATTTTAAATATTTTAATAACTAATCAGAACTGACATTTCTTTTTATTGTCGTTGATAATAAAAAAAAAATGAGCATAAGCATTTAGGATTTTTTGAAGAACTTTAAACTAATGGTTCTTTTTTGTGCTACCCACTTAAAAAGGAAAAAGAGTGAAGTTACTGCTAATACTGGGTTTAATTAAATCAAAATCGTAAAAATAAACTTTTCTGTTAGCTGATTTTTTTGCCAAAATGTCTAATTTATCATTTTTTTCCTTCAAAAAATCTGCTGAAGTAGAACTTATTTTATAGATTTTCCAGAATAGTTTGCAAGTTAAAATGCTGGGAAAATGTTTTTTTTATAGACCTAGAAGTGTACAAAATCTTATGACCGGAAGCATGAGACCCAGAAAAACATACCCTTCTTTCAGATTTTTTATAACGTAAAACTTTTCATTGTCGAAATTATGTTGTTAATATGGAATTCAGTGCTTGTGTATAATATTTAGGATATAATGAAATTCAAAATACATTTCAAAAATGAATCACAAGACCTTAAGATTATTTACAAGAAAATCAATTTCGCTAAAAAATTATACATTAATGAACTAAATGCTGATTGTAATTCTTTTAGTCTTTACCAATCCCGCTACTATATCGTTTACTTGAACAAGGATGGAGTGGCGGATTTAACAGCAGGCTGAGTAGGCTCTAGCCTAGGGCAGCAGATTTTAGGGGCCGAAAATTTTTTTGTGTTACAGGAATTAAAAAGAATAATATTTATATATCTAAATATTATTAGATCCACACAAACAATTCAACATGCAATATGTTTCATCAACTATATAAATTTTTCTACAATTTACGTGTTTCTGGCCAAAATGACTGCACAATTGGAATCAACCAAGGATGATTGTACCGAAAACACTGTAACGCGAAACTAAAAGACGTGAATACTTCTAAATTTAGAAAAACTGGAAGTGGTTGTTGTCTTGAATATTTTTTAAGAATAAACAAAGTGAATGTTCAAACTCAGGCTTCTACCGTAGATTTCACTGGTGCCGATCTTTTCGTAGGTGAACGAGAAAATTTCAAGTATTTCGAAGAAAGGGCGATGGAATTAATAAATAAATAATAAATAAATAAATAAAATTGCCCAAACTATGTAGTATACATTCGAGGTTGTCAAGTACAAAAAAAGACCAAAAAAAATGAAAGAATAAAATTACGTACAATACATATAATACTAAAATTTATAATTAAAAACTTCCGAATATTCATAAAAAGTTTCTTCAATTAGAATTTTTTTTATAGAGGTTTTAAATCTTTTGAGTGAAAGATTTTTATAATGTGGGGGTAGACAGTTACACATTTTAAGCGTGTCAAAGTAGAATGCAGAAAAAAAAATTATGATGAAACACACTCTGATGAAATGAGAATGACTGCGAGCGATACTTTCAGGAACACATTTCTCGTCCTCATTGATAAACTCCTATACGAATTAGAAAATCGGCAGGAGGTCTACAACAGGTTCAATAAAGAGTTTTAACTGACCAAAATGAGTGAGTAGTGATCATTAACCCTTACAGAAAAGCCCTTTTCTTGGAAGAAATGTATGCTCTTGATTTATAGACTGACTTAGATCAATGATACCTTTAAAATTTTGGTAAAACCAGATTGTGAATCATTGAAAAGTCTTATCTTCGTTCCTTCGAAAACAGAATTTGTAAAAAGTTTATCCAAACTTGGATATAGCGGCCCGAATGGCTCTATGTACACCAGCGACAGATTGTTTGGGTGCGAGAAGCTTTTCTTGCCTGAAACGGGTGAAAAGTTATCTAAGATCTACCTTAAGCCAAGAAAAGCTAAACGACTTAACTCTTTTGTGCATATATTCAGAACTAATGAGTAAGGATATAAAGAATAAAACAACTCATACCACAATAATATTATTGAATATTATGCCACATTGGAGTATGGATAATATTTTGTTTTTTTAATGAATAAGATTTCATACAACGATGTAATTGATGATTTTGCAAATAGAAAATCGTGAAAAAGAAATTATAAACATTTTATAACTTAATTGAATTTCATTGTCATCATCAGCCGGATTGTGACCAGATAATTGAATATATTGTTTTAAACTGTAAGTAAGCGCATTAAAAATTATGTATTAGTAGTACATGATTGAATTTTATTAGCTCAGAAATAACTAGCCTACTGACAAATGTGTAAATCCGCCACTGCAAAGACGGTAAAAATTGGTTAAAAACTTAAAATAAATCTTATTTGAAATTGTGAATAAAACTGCATAGTGAATATTTATCGAAATAGCAAAGTCTGTATTGTTAAGGAAACAAATTGAAATATTAGAAGTGATTTGATCAATTAAAATGAACAAGCGAGAGGAAAATCTAAAATTCGAAAGAATAAAAATTTTCAAAATATTTATAAGTAAAAATTGAGATTATATTAACTATTCTGCTTTTTACTTGTGATATTGCACAAACTAAATTCTTGAAGTTTAACAATCAAAATACCATTATTTAATATTATCAAAATAATTTTCTACAGAAATAATTTATTGAAAGATCTAGCATGTTTTTGGTATTTAATTAATTAACATGTTTTAAATCAAATAAAAGTCCCATGTAGACATTGAAAATATATATTATTAATAATAATATACAACATATTGATAAACGTTTCGTTTTAATAGTTCCAAATATTGTTTTAATTAAATTTATACAAAAATTTCTATTTCAAGTAAAAATTCGGATTATGCATGATTGTGTGCTATTGTTAAGAACTAACCATAAGTTAACAGTGTTATTACTAATTAATCAAAAATATATAGGTATATTTCTAAAAATATTTGTTATTGATATCCAAATATGGGACACTGAAGGTGTTTACAACTCACTTGTATTAAAATTAATTGAATTTTTCACTAAATTATATATTAATAATTAAATTTAAAATCGCAAATTAAACTACCCTTAAGTTTTGTTTTCGAATACCTATAAGAAGGATCAAAATGCAAAAATCCAATATTTGTTAAAAAATTTAACTCTGAAATACAAAATCACAAAAACTTTAATGAAACAAATGGTATCAGGGCATTTGCGACACCATGGGTCAGACATGGAAAATATTAAATTATGCAATTTTAATGTTGGGGTTAATATTTAAATATTTAAAATAAATGGTTTTTATAAACAGATGTGTTTATTTATGTACTTGTTTCACAGATATGTTTATATTTCAACAATTTAATTCATTTATTAAAATTACCCTAAGTCAAGATGTTTTTGTTATTTTTACAACGAAAAAAGTGACAAAATTAAAGTTAATTTTATTGGTGCCGAAGTCTGGTAAATGAAAATAGAATACGTTTTATATAATTTTGTGTCTATATACTTATGTTTGTATTATAGATTGCAGGATAAATATTATAGAACTAATATATGACTAATGTCGCAAAGGTCGCACCTATAATGAATTAACAGATCAGTTCCACATTAGGATAATCATATTAGGTTACTTGCGTCTAGCTCCATACTATTTTAGTTGCCCGGGCGATATTTCAATTCTATTGTGTCAACTGTCAAAATCCTTGGGAATGATTGATTCTAACCTTATTTAGTTTTGACGTTACTTCAATGTGTATAACTTTTGAATAAGAGAATATTCTTTAAAACGTTTCGATCAATATATAAATCTCTATGGTTAGATCGTAAGGGAAAACATCTAAATTTAACATAATTTTTTTTACATTTTAACTCGAACACATTCGCTGCTCACCTTCAGGGGACATTCTTAGCCAGGTGCTCAATGTGATTTTTTCGAATTTTTTGAAAATTGATTATAATAAAATTAGGAAATGTGAATTGTGATTAATTGAGGTGTTTATAAAAGTTAAGTTTTTTTTTTAATAAAAGTCCGAAGTTCAAATTTAGTACTATTCTAAAATTGACTCATTTACTTTTTAACTTTATGTCTATAATCAACAATAATAATTTAAACGATTTATAGAAAAATAGGTTAACTATTTATAATGTTATAATAGGAACAGAATAAAAGAACAAATTTAAATAGAATTATATTGTAACAAGTTTAACGCAATTTGATTACATTCTTCTGCAGTTAGTTTCATTATTCGTGGAACCTTTTTTGGGGATCATGTTTCCGTAAATCGAAAAAACATTTATAAGTACTATTACACTTGTTATAAAATGCACATTTCTTAAGTGTTTCTTCAACGGAATTAACATTTTGCGCCGAACTACCTACACTGTGTACTCGTTTAATATGATACTTTAGATTAAGCTTATGACTAAAATATCTGTTGCATTGAACACATTTAAAACTATTCTCTTTGGTTGTTAGATATGTGATATTTTGCAAATTATCGGGATGATGTTTCTTCACATGTTTTCGTTAATCGTAAAAAGATTATAAGTATTACACTCGCTACAAGAAAACATTTTAACTGAGGACAGAGCTGTAGAACTTATGATTAGTTATTGGTGTACTAACTAAATAAATAAGGTTAGAATCATTCTTTCGGATTTTAACACAATAAAATTGACATATCGCCCGGGCAGCTAAATGTGTGGAGCTAGACGCTAGTTATTAGTTTTATGTCGCAAATATCCAGAATTCGAAAAAAAACTATTGCTAACTGAACAAATAACATTTTTTATTATAAATTCAATGCATCCTTATTCTACAAACTCCAGGTAGCGGCTAGACAACAACGATTGCTCGCACAACAGGGTCAACAACTCTCAGACGGCCTAAACAAAAATTTCGTCAAGGACTCCATGAAATCCGGAAGGATAAATGGAGTCAGGCAACTATTTTCTGATAACGAAGTAGGCGATCCATCGGTTTCGTCAACGACACAGTTTACGGATTTGACGAAAGGTAAGAAAGAACCTCCTCAACCGCCACCTCCGCCTCTTGCGCCGCTCAGCAACAATGTTAAGGGAGGAAAAACGCAAAGAATCGACAACGAAGATAGTGATTCCTTAGCTTCGAGTTCAGGAATAGGAACTGTAGGTAAGAAAAGTTTTGTAAATAGGAGAAAAATCCTTCCTGTCATGTTTTTTAATACCGTCAAACGGGGTAAAGTCGATCAAAAATAATGGTTTTTTAGCAAAGCGCCTAAACGTTTTAATTTTTTTTAAATGAAATTAAAAATTAAGATACCCTAAACATTAAGCCATTTGATGAACCCATTAAGTCGATCAACAAACATTTAAAAAAAGCCACCAAATCTAGTTTTTTAATTTTAGATCAATAAATATATCAAAAAATAGAAAAATGCTTCTTAATTTAGTCTTTTTTATAACCATGTGTTGGTATAACCAAAAAAAAACTTCACAAAAAACTAAAAATAATAGAAAAACATAGGAACAAATTCTTAGATCTATCTATCTTTACATAGTTCAGTCAAAACTTAAATCAAATACAACAAAAAGTATAAAATTCTTAACTGTACAAAAAAACAGCGTTTTAAAAATAACTTTTTTGTTTCACTGTCACTGCCTTCTGAAAAAATATTTTATTATAATTTTTCTTCCCCGGGGTCCAAACTTTTTTTGGTAATGTCGAGGCATCTGAAAACAAACCAACAGAATAATATAGACATAAAATGACTCTCTCACTAAACAGGAAATTGTCATATGATTGGCAACACTGTACAGGTCGTTCTCTATAAGTTAGTTTATTACAAAAACAAGCATAACGTAAAATATTAATTTTAAAATTAAAAAGTAAAAATATATTGCTAAAAATGCAAACGTGATCGAAATTACTCTTCAATAACGGATTTCTTTTAAAAATCTCCCGTGGAGCTTTAAAAAAATTAAATTATACTGTTAAGTTTTGTTTATTCGCATTCACAAATAACTACATTTTCCCGTATATTTTTTTTTTATAATTTTTAAAGTAAATAATTTTGTAATTTTTTTTACAAAAAAATATTCGATTTAAACAGAATTTAAACCACCGACTTTTAAACTTTTAGAATATATTTAAATGGTTTGTTAAATCTAAATATTTTTTATATACCTACAACATGAATGAAAAAAAGTATAATTTTAGACAATGAATTAAAATTTTTAATATTGAAAATAAAGAAAAATGGAAATTTGGATAAAAAGTAAAAAAAAAATTTTGTTATAAATAAAAAAAATAATTTTGACAAAAAAAAAATCCTGATAAAGGAATTGAATTTTTTTACAAATATTTTTTTGACATAAAAAAGCCTCAAAATATTTCTTTGATTTCAATATTAGAAATTTCGATTTCTTAACAACTACTGATTGTAAATAGGGAGCCGTCGACGATCGAGAAATCCCGTGGAAATCCGCTCCAGCAATGATGTTTAAGATCGCACTGAAAACGAAAGGATGCCATATTTCTATAAGGCATGAATTCCCTGCTTGGAATAAGCGCAGTTAGTATTCTCGATAAACATGACACCACACCATACAAAATCAATATTCAGGTGTCCTATTTTCAGAATGACTTACGGCGTTTGTTCTTCGCCAAAATGTTAAAAATATGTAATAAAAATATGTAGTAGGATTTAAATTTATTTAAAATCGAATATATTTTTATGTATTTTTCGACATTTTTAATAATGAAATAATGGAAAATAAGAAATTTTTTGAAAACCATTTTTTTTAATTTTCAATAAAATTGCTTGACTAATGACGCCTAAGAGGCAGAAACAGTAGTCTGGAGCTGTAAGGCAAATACATTAAAATTAATTTATTACAATTTAAAAATTTTAATTCAGGTATAGGCTGCGTATCTTCAACGGAGGACGGCGAAAGCTCCCTAACGAGTTTTGAGGGCCTACTTAATGGCATTCCAACTATAGAAAATGCCCTAAACGAAGACAGTAATTCCAAAGATTTTGTAAAGATTGCTAGTAGTGAAATATGTGTGAATAAACCCCTTAGGTTAGCTGATCTCTTAGAAAAGAAATTCGAAAAGAGTCCGCCATTGCTGAACGGCGCATTAGGAAAAGAGTTAAGACTGGGAGAAAGAACAATGGATTTGGTAGAAAATCACATTGAAAAAGCGTTAAGTAGGGAGATTGAAACATGTCCCGAAAAGTGTATTAATATGGATATTGAAGTAAAGCAAGAGCACCTGGAAAGAGAAATGGTTAGTATATGTTAGAATAGGTTATTTTATCTTCAGTATAACTTCAAATTTATCTTATTTCAGAATTAATATTATGTTATGAAAATTAACCTCCTTTGTATTCTATTTAAGTGTACCTTAAAAAGAAGCTGTTCAGACGAAATTATAGAAATTGAAGCAAAGCGACCTCTTCTATCTAGCAACGTTAACGGTTCCTTGACAGTAGACTCTCTTGGGCCCGATTCTTCGAGTTCAAATGGCGACGACGGACCTTCAACGGTCTCAACAGCTGCCGCCAAACTTTTCGCCGATATTGCCGCAGATATTTTGGAAGACGAGGATGAAGAGCAACTTATGCAAGAAGCCCAAGGACACACTACTCAAATGGTGACTGAAAACTCGCAGCAGATGCAAATTCAAACGCAGAGTCCTTTACAGCAAATCATTGTCGATCAGAACAATCAGCAAGTATTATTGACACAAAATAGGCAAATTATTGTATCGTCCGGGGGACCATTGCCTACGACTAATCAAGTTGTACTCTCTGGTAAGCTTTTTTTAAATTCAGTTGTAATAAAAAAATTTATATATAATAAATATTCCTAGAAAAAATAATTGTCCAGAAATGTAATTATAGTTAACGAGTCATTATTGTACACAGATATGTAAAAAAGATTGTCTCCTTATAGACTTTTAGGTCAATAATTTTCTCGTTATAGAGCCACACATTAAAGGCCGGTTCTCATACAAGCTTCGGTGCGCTTTACTGTATTTGACTTCATCGAGCGTTAAAATATTGCTTGAATCAGTTTTGGTGGTTTCTTATGTAGCGGTTCTCACTTTCACGACGTGTCGCTGAGCATCGTATTGTCGTCAGTCTTTAAAACCAGTGAATGAAGTGTAATTTTAGGGAGAAGGGAGAACATATGGAACGTTATTGGAAAGAAAATTGACGAAAGTGTACTGTCAGAACTGCGTTTCCTAAACATTGTTGCTTTATTTGCTTTATTTAAGTAATCCCAAAAACTTTTTACACTTTGGTTTGGCGCAAACTGACGCCATAGCGCTTGGTTTTGAAGATTATATGTGAATTTTACTGGCAATTTTGACGCTTTGTCGCGACACTATGTGAAGTCCAACGAAGTATAGTAAGGACTATATGTGAGCCGGCATTAATTCGGTTTCTCTTAGCCAATATGGGTTTTCTTTTGACCATGAATGAAAATTATAGCAATTGACTATTCCATTATTGTTTAAGCAAATTTACATGTCATTCATAATTTGTTGTAAACAAAGTCTGGATGTAGGTGTATTTTAAAAGGCCGCATTTTATTGTACTTAAGAATTCTTTGTAGTAAGAGTAAGAAAATTTTCAGAAAACAGAAAGTTCAGATAAAGTTTGTCAAAAAAAAACTATTGTGCCTTACTAATTTCCTCTTTTTCTTATCTAAATTTTGTTGACGCTTATTTTGAATCCTGCCTCTCCTAATTTCTTCTTAATTTTTCTGTTATATTTTTAATTGTTTTTGCTTGACATAACCATTATACCATTGAATGTCCCATTATATTTTCTCCGAATTCATATTTATTCTGTACCAATTAATACAATTTATTTAAACTTTAATTGTGTATTAATTTTGTATTTCTTCTTTGTTGGATATACAAAAGTGTCTATAAATTCAGCACTCTTTTACCATATGTTCTACAATTTCAGTACTTCAGACAAATATTAATAAATTATGACTTCGTATTTTTTTTCGTATCTAATTAATTTCAACTGCCTTTTTATCAAAACAAAAAATCGTTACTTGATTCTTAAATCTTATCCAAAATTATTAATACTGAATGATTTTTAATTTTCATAGTTAAATTTTAAATTATTACTTCCCCCCCCCTAAAATTTTTATGGGCTGTACAGATTTCGTGGTTTTATATGAAAAAGATGCTCTTACGATAAGAAAGCCATGTATCCATTTTCATTATAACAGTTCATGAAATATTGGAAAAAATCGATTTTCATTTCCAAAGGCCGTATCTTTTTTGTGTGCAAGTTATATTCAATCGAGTTATTTTTGACACCAGAATATGTGGTTCAATTTATAACCTACCTTTTTGATACACCCTGTATAAACAAATGAAAAAATGTAAAGTATGTTAAGAATGTTAAACCATATAATATAAAGAATGTATAAGGTGACTTTACAACACCAGCACTAGTATAATTATATTTTGTGTAACTTTTTATTCTTTCGGCATTTTTCTTAAAGAACACTCATATAAACTGTTTAAATTTTCCTAGGCACACCCATGAAGACTCAAACAGGCCAAACCGTAATAGTCCAAAACGCTTCAGGTCAGCGCTCTATGATGCTCGCCCAACCCAACGCCGGAGGTCAAATACTTTTATCGCAAGGTCTCCAGGGCCAAATGCAGTTCGTCACATCTTCCCAGCCTGGTCAGTACGTGCTACAAACTAGTAGCGGTGGTGGACAGTACGTAGTTGCACAACCACAAGGTGGCATGGTACACGGTGGGCAGCCACAAACAGTGTTGTTGGCCCAGACATCACAGCAACAAGGTACTGGTGCAAAGACGATCATCATTTTGCAGCAGCAACCGCCACCTGCAGCAGCTACACAGCATCAGAAAGTTGTTGTTACGCCACAAGGACAACAGGTTAGTTTTTATCTTTTTCTATTATTAATAAGTATCTATGTATTTATCTAAATGTACCTTAAAACGAAACAATTGCAATACAAAACATAAAGATAAGTTTCAAAGATTTGTAAATATATACAAATGGTACACTGCTGAAAGAATTGCAATAAATTTGAAATTTAAAAAGTGAGTAAACAAGTTTTATCCACCACTAATCTTTTATTTGTTCATTATACATGAGTTTACTAAATAATAATATCCATTATTCACCAGAGAATATTCAAGAAAAAATTAAAGAGCTTGAAAAAAAAATTATAAGTTGATTTAAAAAAATGTACTTCGTAGCCACAATAATAGATTTTTTCCCCATATTTTGGTGAAAACTACAATAACATTTGTAACTCCGTAAACAATTATTAGGAATTTAGTATTTGTAGGTCGATAGTATGCTCCTAACAGAACAAATATAAAGCAATATGTTTAAACATTCTTCATACGTTTTGCTAACTATGTTAACATCATCACGAGTTGATGATCATTAAAATCTGCATAAACGCTAATATTAAAACTTTGTATTTTTCTAGGTTGTTGTAACACAAGTTCCTAGGCCTATAGTGCACACTTCATCAGTTTCCAATAGTGTTTCTACTGTTAATAAAGTTATTAAATCAATGGCAAGCAGTAATACCAATACAAATACAACACAGATGCAGAATGCTAGTATTGTGATGACTGAAAAAAAAGATGACGCTAAAAGGAGGAGTAGAGACCTGTCAACGCCGTATATTTGCGAATGGAATGACTGTACTATGTAAGTACAAAGTTTGAAAAGTGTCTCGTTCTTATACTTTTTTTTCTAATTGTGAAGTTTTGTTTGTCCATTGCACACTTACCAATCTTATTTAATAAAACTGGAGTCATATTTTAACCTCGAATGCTCACATTTCATATGAATTTTATGACATGCATGATATTACCAAAAAATATCTATTATAAAAAACTTCAGGCTTTCCGTAGCTGTCAAGTTTTCAGAAGAACTTTAAAAAACCACAATGGTTGATTATCTTAATTACCACGGCGAGATGGTAGTTCACTAGCCTTCATGTAGATGGCGTCACTATATAGATCATCAAAATGTTTAAATTTTGACTTAAGAGCTTGTTGGCACAATCGCACTTCCATATTTAGAATTTTTAATAATTGACGTGGCGATTTTAAGATTATAAATAAAAAATGTACGCCTTTTAAGCTCATACGCGATTAACGTTTTTGAAACCAGGAATCAAAGTTGCTGTAGACACCTATTTTACCAAACTATAAAGCCCTATCCTTGATGGATTCACGAAGCATACCTTTCGTATATGAAATAAATAACTTTGCTAGAATTGTGACTTAATTTTCAATCTTTTCACCTATAATTTAAATTTTGTTAGTAACGGTGGGATTCAAGTGATACTTGTTTATGTAATTGTTTTAAAATTTAGACATGACTTTTGATACCTTGATAAAAGAATTAATTATTTGTAAAAATGAACCTTTATTTTGTGTCAAAATTAGTAATATTTTATTTTTTATCTATTTGTTTCAGTGATCAGATGTTTAAATCAGCAAATGAGGTTTACCTTCATGCTTGCGCTTCACATTGCCCTACGGGAAGTGAGGAAATAATTTGTCAATGGGATAGATGTGATAATATGAAACGAAAACGGTTCTCGCTCATGACTCATCTCCATGACAAGCACTGTAATACAGAGGTAAGCTATAATTAAAAAAAAAATGATGAGAACATCCTTAAATTCCTCATACAAAGTTTAAATATTACTGAATAATGTATTTTTTATAGGCTATGAAACAAAGTTTGACGAAACGAAAACAGGCAGCGCAAACTAATAAACCAGAACCTCCTGCACCCGCAAGCCCTAGTCCACACCCAGGTTATGCACCTGATGCCGCGTTACACGCCATCAAGAGGCACGCCTTGGAATTTGTCAATCCTAAGGAATTACAAGTAAGTTTTTTTTATTGATACATCTACGTAGTAGATTTTAATTCAAGCTCTACACTTTGTCCACAAATTATGACTAGACAGTATACTTGTGTTTTCAGAAATAATTTCTATCGTTTTATTTAACATTATTCTTATGGCGTTAGGGAGAGTGTAAACTGGCTTTATATATACATATATCGTTTAATGGACATTGGACTATTCCTATAAAAGTTGGGTATTTTAAACTTGTCATTTTAATATGCTATTGAGGATTGCCTAAACAAAAAACTGCAGAGGGTACCAAAAAATCAGGATTCAAAATGCTGGTTTAATTACAAAATGAAATTTTTTTCTCAATTTTAAATATTTTTTTGATTTAATATTTCAGAGACAAAATAAAAGTCATCTTTGATCTTTGATACCTTACATGACAGTCTTCAATCAACAATAACGCCAACACAATCACAAGCAAATCACACTATTTTTGTAGCACTACAGAATTGAAATTATATTCATTCTGTGTTTAGACCTGGTTATTGCATTATGAATCTTTTAATCTGCTAATCCGACCAGAATCGGATTCAGTATATCAGAAAGGCAAACAATAATGCAAAACAAACAACAACAAAAAATTTTAATTATATATTTGTTTGATCTATATTCCGAGACAACGAATCATTTTGATTCAAATTTGAGCCATTAATAATTTTTATTATTAATAATATTTTATCTTCCAGTAGCAAAAAGTCTGTAGAATTTGCCAAGTAACTAAACGTGTAGAGCTGTGAATTAAAAGTGTAAATTGCATCTCATTAAATTAATTGCAAAAAGCATTTAACGAAAAACATGTACCTATTTTTAACAACCGTAAATTTTGTAATTTGTCAAGCTGAAATCTACAAAACCTGTCACTGCCGGCTTAACGGCTGTTATCGCCCGTGGTGGCCCCCCACCTTCTTCCGACCAGGTGAGGTGTCGGCTTATAGTGAGTGTTATTTTCTAACGTCGTTGCTTGATATTATCTTGTTTTTATATTTTTTTTTTACTTATTTTTAATTCGTTTTTTGCTTGGTATGTAATTTTTTTACTAGATATTTGTTTTCTATTTCGTATTAATAATTTTATTTTAAAAAGTTGCAAATGCCATATTAAACATATTTTGAGATTTTCAACACAGGCATGAATTATTTTACAGTTTTTGTTTGGGTATATCAGTGCATCATAAATATACAGTCCTTGCATTATTTTTTGATTATTTTTGTAGATATGCACACCTAATCAGTTCTTTATTTGAGCATGGTAACTGATTTAGTATTTTTTATGAATGCCCAAGTACGTTTTGAAGAAATTATCTCAATTATTTTATAGTGAGAAAATCTCAAAGCATGTGTTTTCTTTCCATCTTTTTACAGAAACTTTTCTCATTTTTGCCCAATCACAATACTGTATGTAATATGAGTTGTAAATTGTGTTTGTAAACGTAGTGGAAAAAGAACCACTATCTTTAGCTTTAGACGGAGGCAATTCCTATCTTTACTTATAATTTTAAAATAAAATATTTTTTATAGGATGACAATGAGGGTCCAGTTACAAAAAGTATTCGGCTTACAGCATCTCTAATTTTAAGAAATCTTGTCATTTACAGCAGTCATTGCAAAAGGTAAGTTTTTAAATAAATATATGATTTGTACTCTCAAGTTCTAAGAGGATACCAACAAGAATATTTATAGACATATTTGTTTATTATTAGTTTCAATTGGCTATTGAGTTTGAAGTCTTAATAAAAACATTCAAATCAAAATAAATATTTTGAATCAACACAAAAACTTTTGAATTTTTTGATAATTTTGAATTTCCAAAACATAATTAATTTTTTTTTTTAGGTACTTAAAATCATACGAATCCCATTTAGCGAATGTGGCGCTTAGCAATGTAGAATCATCTAGGACAATAGCACAAATTCTGTTTGATATGAATGATTCAACGCATAGGTGACCTAAACGCAAAAGTGACTGGTGTATAGGAACACAGAGTGAAAAGAAATTATAAAAAAAACTCAGTGTAAATTATTAAAGATGAAAGTGTACAAAATTCAAGTTGGTTAAGTAACTATTAAGAGCCTAATTGTTATTTTTTATATTATTTTACCTAGTGTGAACGAACTTCTGAATCTTCTCGGAAAACTTTTACTTTGACAGACACAGCATTGTAAAAAGACTTCTTTGGACCCCATTAGACACTGCATTGTATCATTTATATCTGTGCAATTTCAATGGCTATATGATGTTAGCTATTCTGTGTATATAATTTTGATATCTAGGTCTATGGCGACACAGAGGCAGGGTTTACCTTAGAAGATCATTTGTAATGTTAAAAATTATGCCTAGTATAAAAATTAGGTTCGTTTTAGAAGATTTTTTTTATTCGATATAAATTAGATAACACATTTTATTGAAAATAAAGTTGAATGCAACTAAATTAAAATAGGAGAAAACTTATGTAATGTTAAATTTGAAAGATCATTTAAGGTAAAAAGTCTCCATGGACTGTGGTACTTGTATTGAGGATACAATTTTAAACTATCCATTATACATGTGATATAGATAGCACATCAATTATTTTTTATCAGTATTATCTGAAGGTATAACTGCTTTTTTCTTCAGTGAGGTACCGAATCTCTAGTTGACTGATTTTTTTTTCGAGTAAATGTAAAATAACTACTGTTTGAATAAGTTGTGTTGTGCTTATCATATCCCAATATTCATCTTTTCATACTTACCAGTAAAATCTGTAAAATATTTACAACTATGGAAGAAAAATAAACTGCATTTAATGTGTGTCTATTTTTATTCATTTTGTTTTTTTTTTCTTTTTTATTTATAGGTAAACAATCAAACTGGGAATTGATATCGATGTATCAATAGGAACAATATGATTGTTATTTGGTTTTTTAATCATCAGTATTTGTGTTTTTAATAAGCTGCTAGTTTTTATAGGTTTATTAATAAACTTACAAAACTGTTAAAACATAGGCTTTCTTAAAAATTACAAATTGACCTAACATGATGTCATTGAAGAATCTGTATATTTTTTAAAAAAATTAAATTAAACCGTTGTCTACAATTTTTTCCATAACACCCTTAATACATGAGTTATTTAACTTCTTTGTCCCAGTAATAGTAATTATTATTTTATATATGTTATTATACAGCAAACTCGCGTAATTTACTAGTCAAAAATTATGAAAACCATATTACTTATAGTGGATAGATCAGGGACTCATGCGATTTTTGTTTGGCTGATCTAAATTTTTAAGTTTGTATCTTTAGACTTTAAGGTAAGTTTTTTAACATCTATTTATTGAATTTACTATTAAACTTGATGAAATCTATTTTTCTAGTTTTGAATATTATTTTTTAAATCTGATGATTGAAGACTGATTGTGTTTCAAATCGTTGATCTTGTATATTCAAGCAAAACTAATCTCCAGGAATTATTTACTATTATTTTTAACTGTATCTAGTCAATTAACAATATCAACTTGAAAAACAATTTGATTTAGGTAGAAACTTAAAAATCCAAATCTATCATTTTACAATCTAAATCTGTGCCATCATTTTACATCTAGATCTGGCCTAATAAAAATGTTCCGTAAATTATTACCATTATATGTAAAAATTTATTAACAAAAAATGAGGGGGTAATCCCACCCAACTTTCCGAACACTCCTAGTAAAGTAATTGTTTAATCGATTATTTTAGTTTTTCTGCATTAAAATACATTAATTATATTACCTATCGAATGGTATAAATCCCATTTTAATATCTTTAATATTTTTAAAGTTATTCAATTTCTTTTAAACTTATATTAAATTACAAAAAAAAAATTAGGAATTCTACAATTTTTTGAATAAAATTTTGAAAAAATCACAATTATAGAGTTTTTTACTACAAATTTAAGGGTAATTTTTTTAAAATTTTTAATATTAATTTTAACCTTAAAACAATTAAAACCTATTTGTGAATAATTTTAAATTCAATAAATAATTAATATCTCATTCAATTTTATTCAAAATGGGAAACAGACCTTTTTTTTAGGTTTTTTGGATCAAAATGCATTAATAAATTTAGTTTAAAAAACTAAAAAAAAATCAAATTTTTTTTCAAAAATTCATGGGTAAATCCATTGAATTGTTTTAACTTTTTTCATTTTTTGCTATAACTTTTACAAATACTATGTTAAAATTATGAAATAATTTACACACATAGTACTTTTGGATCCTTTTCGGATATGCCATTTAATTTTTTCATTTATTTTGTACTTATTGACAAAACGAAATTACAAAAAAATTTAAAAAAATTCTTAATTTTGGCTGTAATAATTACAATTCTAAATTTTAAGAAACTAAAATACATTTAAAATTTAGAGTTTTATATTATCTTTCGAATGGTGAAAATCACATTTCAATAACTTTAATATTTTTGAAGTTATTCAATTTAGTTTAAAATCGTAATATAATCTTAAATTTCTTAGCCAATTTTTTTAAAATTCCAAAATTTTTGTAATAAAATTTTGAAAAAAATTACAATTATAAAATTAATTATTACAAATTTAAAGATATTTTTTTTAAGTTTTTAATATAAAAATTTAACTGAAAAATAATAATTTAATAAAGATAAAAATTAAAATAAAAACTAGCGGCGAAACAATGCGCAACTTGAAAAAATAGTTAAGACAAAATTTATAGAAAATTTTATGTTCTACAATTTTGATCCCATGTAATTTTTCATAAAAATCCATAATTTTGTCTTAAAATCTAAAAAAGTCACAAAAATGTCTATATAAATTTTTTTCACGCCCTCTAGCGGCGAAACTATGAGGAATTCAAAAAACCGGTAATGACAAAATGTGTAGAAAATTTTATGTTTTACAACTTTCGTATCTTGTAATTTTTCATAAAAATGCATTATTTTGGTTATTTAAGAAAAATATGAAAAACAATTACTTTTTCATAAATCTGGCAACAATGGCAAAAGTTTTTGAAAATTTTAAACATTCGAAATTAAACTATAACGTATAAAAAATATATGTGTAAAACTTTATTGTCATCTTGTTAAGTAATGACGTCATCACTTATAGCAACTGTCACTTCCGGTTGTCCGATTAACTCCAAAATCTATACAGGTCGTCTCCTTGTTACCCTAAATATGTATATAAAATTTCATCTAAATCGGTTCAGCCGTTTAGACGCTATCGTGTTCACACACAGACAGACATATATCATGCTAAAAATGGTATAAATGGATTCAGGTGACCTCAAAACGTAAAGATCCGTTAAAATCTGGGTATGGTCAAAATATCATGATCGCAATACCTTCCTTCTATACAACTCTGTTGTTCGGAAAGTAAAAAGTAAAGACTATAGTTTCATGGTTAAGTATAAAAAGTGACCAGAGGCGGTCGGAAAGGGGGCAAAAAAAATTGCAGCTCAGTCCTCTTGTCTTTTTCCTCAAACCCCTTTTACCTAAAGCGACAAATGAGGTGTTTACTAGATTGTGTTCAAAGCCAATCATGCTCTATGGTCCTTGCTTTATATAATAAATAAGTTGGAAAACAGCAAAATTAGTACCTACAGGCCCCCATGATCATTCAATATTATTTAAGGTAGTAATATCGTTAGTAAGTCGCCCGGAGCGCTACGGCAAATAATAATAGCCGTCCCTTCTCCGTACAAGCCTTTTTATATGATCCAAGATCTATACCTAATCGATAATAAGTTACTTGCTTATTGTCACTACGGTACAAAGGTCCTATTGGTCTATATTTTAAATTAGAGAAGCAACGATTGGCTCAATATTCAATGTATTATATTCTCGAAATGAATAAAATCACTCAACTATATAGTCAATAAACTCCGAAGATACAAGGTTTGTTTTACTATCCTATATCTATGGTTTTACTCCTTTTTACTATCTAATTCCATTTTTCTCAACCATAAGCATATATATGAAGGTCCTCATAAAATAAAAGAAGATATTATAGGTCTGAAAAAAGAAGACTAAAATGAATATTTTTAGGTTATCTTTGGAAACATACGGGGTATAATATCTATTTTATTTATTATTTATACGATTATGGAAGTTGATCTCTCTGGATACCATCTAGAAGCAGATAATGCAGTAAGTAATTTATTTGTTCTTATTTTCTGATAAACTAAATATTTTTGTTTTAGTTAGATGATATTAATTTGCTTAAAAAACAAATATGTGATTTAAAATCTAATATTGCTGGTGGTCTGCATCTCACTACTGACGATAAAGATTTAAATAAGATTATTACGGAAAATATTAAACTTAAACATCGCCTGGCAATCTTAAATAGGGTAATATAAATGTGATGCAATATTTAACTTAGTTGTAACTTATCTAGACGCTTGGTAGTAGAAATGTGTCATTCGTTCATCAAAAAAATGACCCAATCATTTTTATGCTATTTCACTAAAATTGTTCATAACGATAGTTCTATGCAGTACAGTCAGTTACATTCTTCTGTCTCATTCATAACTTCATAACCATTCCAAGATTGGTTTAGTGAGTATTCTGATAACCATTCAATTTTATATTATATCACTTATCAAACATTTAAATATCCGTCAGCTGTAAAAGTACATGTTCAATATCACAGCAGAATGAACAAAGTAAATTAAAAGATATGAAATAATAAAAATGCCATTTTGGAACAACTTTTTTAAATTTATAATTCAATATCTGTTGTTAGAAAGGGTATTATTTATGATATCGTTATCCTTGTAACTTTTATTTTTCTTGAATGAATATTACATATTTCGTTTTCTTAATTACTGATGTGTTTTTAATATTTATTTACTTTTTAAACAATCCTGATTGAGAACGAACTTGAGTCGACAGAAGACTTGTGTGCTCCAATGAATTTACAAATAAACAAAGTTAATATATAACTGGTTGTGATGTGCATGCATGTGTGTTATTCAATATTCTTGATTAATTCCTTAGTTTATCAACATTTATTCGCTAATAAACTCTTTCCTTCCTTGGCAAATAAACTACATCGTCCTCGCTGACAGTTCCTTAAATGTTTAAATGTAGGCAACACATACGTGCACTTTTGACGTTTTATAGTAATCGTTTAGTACTGTTATAGAAATGAATAGATTTGGAAACGAAAATATCAATATTTAAGAAATAATCTGATCAAATATAACTCGACCATCGTTTATAAGCTAATACCTTTTTCGATTTTTTAACTAGTTTTGTTTTAGACAATTCAACTCGATATGTTTTCAAACAAAACTCTTTTTTGGGGAAAATCGAAAAATTTATTTGCTTATATTTTCCAATGAGATAATTGTATTAAATCAGGAACAAATGACACATCTCTGCTTGGTACTTATTTTTCATTTAAAGTAAAAACTAGAACATAACATTTTATTTTTTACAAAACATTTTAATTTACATTTCTTTTGAATAAGTATAACCCTATTCAATACATATTGAATAAATATTCATACAGATTCTACATAACCTAATTACATGGATAGTAATTTTTACAATTCAAATTCTTAATTCTAATGTAATAACATGGTTTTGTCTCAGAGACACATTAATACAATAAATGCAATAGGAATTCAATCAAAGAGAGCAGAATTTTATTTCAATATTAATCGCCTAGATTCATAGTAAAATAAGTAAGAATATTTCGGCATTAAAGGTATTTCCTAAATGCGAATTTAGGTTAGATCTCATAGGGGAAAACATAAGCGGTGCTCTTGTGCGCTTCAGTGGAGCATTAAAGGGTATCAGTGATAGCAGATTGAGGTAATTGTTTTAACTAGTAATTTATAGAGAAAGATCATCATAGCCTGGTCACATTTGGTATTAAAAGATGGCAGCATAAATTCTTCCCTTAACATTGTTGATCTGACCACCAGGCCAACGATGGTACTTCTTGAAATAGAGATATCTAAGAAATTTATTCTGCAGCTTCTCTAAAAACTCTATGTCTATATATGCAAGTTCCTCTTTCTTTTTATTTATTTTTAAAATGTCTTATCAAGGGAATATATTTATATTTTAGGCAATATCAAATTATTCAACAACTAAAAAATCATCAAAATTGGCTGTCGATCCAACTAGAATGCAAAGCATTACTGAAATCCTTACAGATTTATTTTTTACTGCTATTACTAGTGCTTATCCTGATATTACTGATCCTCCAATAGTTATTGCTCTGGCAACTAATCCAAAGTTTAAAGATTATCAATGTAATTCTGCTCTACCCTTGGCCAATACCTATAAACAATTAGGAAAAAAAGTTGCACCGAAGGATATTGCTCAAAAAATTGTAGATAATCTCCCTGCTCATGAATTAGTTGCACAATTAGAAATAGCAGGACCTGGTTTTATTAACATTGCCCTCAACAAGGATTTTGCGTTGAAGAGTTTATCTGCTATTTTTGAATATGGAATCAAACCTCCAGAGATTCCTAAAAAACACAGGGTTTTGGTTGATTTTTCATCTCCGAATGTTGCCAAAGAAATGCATGTAGGTCATTTAAGGTAAGTTTTGTATTATGTTAGAATAGCTGTTCTAAATATATAAATACCATTTTTATTATTAATATATTTAAAGATAATATAAATGAGTATACAAGAGAATTTGCTTCTACTTTTAATTATCTGGACTACATAGTTAAGGTATATCCAGAACCTCAAAACTAGTGGAATAAAATTGAATTAAGTTCTCATAGGCTCCTTGTATTTAAATCTGATCTTTGTTGTTTACTTATTTCTTCTTTGTATTGCTTGTTTTATTTTATTAACAGCAATTTTAACATTGAAGGAGAATAAAAATCATTATTTATGGACTTTCTTAAACCCGATTTACAATAAGTGGATGTTTTAATTATTTGATAAAATTCTTTAAAATATAAATACATAGACACAAATAGCGAGAAAGTATTGTGATGACTAATTTTTTTATTTAAGGTCAACTATTATTGGCGATAGCATCTGTCGATTGTTAGAATTTTTAGGACATGACGTTCTGAGGATCAATCATGTTGGTGATTGGGGAACACAATTTGGAATGTTGATTGCCCATCTTCAAGACAAATTCCCCAACTATCATATTAAATCGCCACCTATTAGTGATTTGCAAGCCTTTTACAAAGAGTCTAAAAAGAGGTTTGATGAAGATGAAGATTTCAAGAAAAGGGCATACGCCAGTGTTGTTAAATTGCAGTCTTTTGAACCTCGCCATAAAAAGGCTTGGGAACTAATATGTGATGTGTCTAGGAAAGGTAAATACAAATTTGTGGGACATATTATAATTAACAAAAAATATAAAATACTATAGAAGCACACATTTAATTAAATAAACTTTCTGAGCATGATATTAATTGAGAAAATATAATAATAAAAGTTTTGATATTAGATGTTATAGGAAAAATATCTAATTGCAAAATAGTACAATCAAAATTGCTGTAGGTCTTTTGATTCCTACATACTACTTTCAATTGTTGTTATGTTTGCATTGTAGAATTTCAGAAGATATATGACCGATTAAACATAAAATTAGTTGAAAGAGGCGAATCATTTTACCAAAAGCGAATGGAAATCGTAGTCAAAGAGCTAGAAAAACAAGGCTACTTAGAAGTTGACGACGGACGCAAAGTTATGTGGGGTGATCAAACAATTCCCTTAACCATTGTTAAAACAGATGGGGGTTTTACTTATGATACATCCGATATGGCTGCTATAAAACAGCGTATTCATGAAGAGAAGGCAGATTGGATTATATATGTTACAGATGCAGGTCAGGCTTTACAAAGTTGTGTTAACACATATAACAAATGTATACTTTATTTTGTTATAAATTACAGGTCAAGCAACACATATTTTTAATATATTTGGATGTGCCAAAAAAGCTGGAATATTGGATCCAGCCATTCATAGGGTGGATCATGTTGGCTTTGGAGTTGTTCTTGGTGAAGACAAAAAAAAATTTAAGACAAGGTCTGGTGAAACCATTAGATTGATAGATTTGTTAGATGAAGGCTTGAAAAGGTCGCTTGAAAAATTGAAAGAAAAGGAAAGAGATAAGGTAAAAAAAAGAATGATAATAAAAAATATCTATTATTGTTATGTTTGAAGAGGTTTAAGTACTTGCTCCTAACATTTTTATATAAGAAATAAGGGTATTTATGATTATTTAAAGTCTATTATTATAATGGTTTAATTCTGAACATGTACTTTTGAGCAGGTGTGAATATTGTCAATGCATAAAAATTCGTTGAATCACTTCTAGTCATGGAGGAAGTTGTTCAGAATAAAAATAAATATATATTTATTAATACAGGGTTGTTAGCTCAATCACGCAAAAATATAAAATGTTTTTGATTGAATTTGTTAAACAAAGGTCAAAGCTTATTGGAATTGTTCCAAATAAATGAATCATTTGTACTTAAAGGATACCTTGCATTCACATTTAAAATTTTTAAGTTAGGTTCACAGATCTAAAAAATCGGTTGTGTCCTCCCAAAACTTTCCCGACCAGTATCCATGAATACTTTTTCAGATATTTAATGTTAAAGTTTCAAATTTTGACATTTTTTTATTTTTGACAGGTGACAGTTGGAGAAATAGTTTTGACTGTTCTAAATAGGGTTTTTCGAGGGCTTTCAAATGATATATTGCAAGTCCAATTCCGTGAGATATTACATCTGTCATTCTTTGATAGTGTCACTTACGTTTGACAGACGTACAAAAACTAATGGGTTCTTCCGAAGGGTAACCCAAACCCATATACCAAATTTCAGCTCAATCTGATTAAACGTGTGGCCTCTATCGTAGAAGAATACACACTGACTGACTTCCATCTGGAAATGGTCTTAATCATTTCAGGTGACATCAAAGGTTCACAATACTTTCCCTTCTCGGAGGTGGGTCGGGAAAGTAAAAATAATTATTTTTTATATTTTATCTACTAATAAATTTGTAAACATACATAATTACCACATGGGTGCAATCAATGCATCTGATAACACCAGGAAAATTTGCTCAAAAAATTTAAAAACAATTTAATCATAATTTATGTGCACTACATGCATGCTTAAATAACGATGAATCAATTTTGATACAAACTGACTTTCTTCTTAGAATATTTAATTCTTCCACATTACGGCGAAACTTCGCCCATCTAATAAATTAATAAAATTTGGTTTACATATAAAGTTACGACGAGAAGCGATGACTTTTATTAGTTACGAACAGTGAAATCTGCCTTTTGCAAAACGATTGAAATGAACGTGCACACGTTTCTTTGCGATTAGTAAAAAATTGCGATTTAGCGAACGTACACGCACATAAACAAGATACGAATACTTTAAAAAGTTGCGAGTGGTCAAAAATTGCGTCCCTGGCTTTATTTTCGTTTGTGCTTTTTATTGTTTGTTAAATATTGTGTATTAAAGATAATGGAGTTTGAGAAATTGATGAAATGTGCCGGCTGTGATAAAGAAACAGCGTAGTAACATATCAGTTGATGCTAAACAATTTTAAATGTATATAAAAGTGTTTTGTGTATTTTTTTTTATTAATTTTCTTTCATATTTTACAAATAAACTATTTGTCACTTCTCTGTTACAAACAATTTCTTGGGAGGATTTCTTAATAAATATAATTGTATTTATTTACAGCTCTTAAATTAGAGTTATCAAACTCTGTAGCTGTAGAGCAAACAATAATGTTGACATCATTAGTATATAAAATTATAAAAAATTGAGCAAAACCTCGGCATTCGCGAAACGATACCGGTTCTTCCCGTTATTGGAACCTATCAGAGATGATGAAAACAACTTCCCAAATTTAAACAAATTAATAAAAAGATTAAAAGTCAAAATGATCATTGAACATTGCCACAAAACTACCTTATGGAGATTTTTAAGATCAGAATTTTATTATCACATGATTTTTTGAGTTGGTAAAGAAATCGACCGAAACTCATTACTCGGGAGTTTTTCGACAACATCAACAACCTCCCCCCGAATATTCTTAACCCTATAGAATTGTTGTGGGCACAATTGAAAAAAGATATTCGTGATAATACTACTTCAAAATCAAGTGAACATGTTATTAATTTCATCAAAGATGGATTACTAATGCAAATTGACAAATGTGTTTGTTGTTGGTGTTGAGGATAAATATTTAAGTTTAAAAAATCCACGAAACATATAATTAACGTAGTTGAAAGTAGTGACAGTGGTTTTAGTGAAAACGACTATTAATTATTCCAGTTACTCCTATAAAACAATTCATTATGAACCAATTTAATAGCTTAAAATTGATATTATAAATATATTCACCGATAGTGGACTATAGTTAATATTTCAGTGTAATTATGATTTTCCATTCCTTATGAACTTATTTTGAATTTTCTCATATGCAGGGTGAACTATAACTAATAAATTGGTTATTTTTATGAGAATTGTGCTAAATATGCGGTGGATAGAGATACAGGATATCAAAGTTAAAATATTAATATTATTTTCATTTTTGGTAATTATTTCATGTCACGGGTATTTGCGAATGCGTTTTTATTTATTATGTAACATTTTGTATAAGAAGATATTTGTAATTTGTATTTAAACTTCCTTCTTAGGTTTTGACTCCTGAAGAATTAAGGCAGGCCCAAGAATCAGTAGCTTATGGGTGTATTAAATATTCTGATTTATCACACAATAGGAATCACGAGTATGTGTTCTCTTTCGACAAGATGTTAGAAGATAAAGGCAATACCGCAGTTTACCTTCTTTACGCTTTAACCCGTATAAGGTCTATTGCTCGCACAGCTAATTTCTCCCAAGAAAAGATCAAGGAACTGAGTAAAACGCACCAAATTACGTTGGATCACGAGAAAGAATGGAAACTTGCAAAGGTTCTTCTTCGTTTTCCTGATGTGCTTTTAAAGATAACTAAAGACCTATTTTTACATTCATTATGTGAGTATGTGTATGACATTGCAACTGCTTTTACAGAGTTTTATGACAGTTGTTATTGTGTGGAAAAGGATTCTTCTGGAGATATTGTTAAAGTTAACATTGGAAGGATTTTGTTGGCAGAGGCTGCTGCTATGATCATGGCGCAGTGCTTTGATATTCTTGGATTAAAACCTGTAACTAAAATGTAATAATAATAATTTCTTTGAACCAACTTTAGTAGTTTACTTTATACCATATCAATTTACTATTTACGCAGAAGTTTACCGTTTTTTATTATGAATGAAACTAAAAATTTAAGCAAAACTGAACAAAGGTATGAAATTGAAATTAACATATCTGAAAAAGTAACAAAGTTATAACATTTTAAAGTTGCGATTTGCATTAATAATTTTGTTCCGCCCGATTCAGTGGTCTGACGTAATCTCTCCTACGAGACGGGCTTGTAAACAAAGCCTGCGCTTCGTTAGTCTCGTATATTCCTCCCATTTATTAGTCCAGGAACAAGAGCAAAAAAAGTGGTTCATAATGCAATCTTCTATAGAAGATATTTTATTGGAACATGTTTAGGGGTGTCCCCTAAAAGTAAATTCGAATTGGCTGGACAAGGGAGCACGAGCGCCAGAACAGTTTACCAGATATTTAATAAAACGTGTTTTTCAAGATGGTGGCTTGACGCTCGCGCTCCCCCATCCTGTCAATTTAAATTTACTATCAGGGGACATCCCTGAACATATCTTTCAACAATAAAATCTTCTCTGTAGAAGATTGTAGAAAAAAAGTACCTGGCTCTTAGAGTATATTTTCTTATGTGACAGCTAATAAATTATAATGACTGATAATAAATTAAAGTGAGACGTCCGACAATCGTGTCGTGGCATAGAATAAAAGTTTGGTTTCTAGTACGGCGCTTCGATTAATATTTTATTTCTCCGTTATTTATTGACCGAATTAAAATATTTTTTTACCGATTTATTAGTTTTTGTCTATATTTTAGTTAAATGTAAAAACATTATATTATCGCTACCATGAGACTTCTCCATTTTCCAGCTCTAGCTCTTTCAGTATTGCTTTAACCTCTTGTTACTAAATTGATTACATTTACATTTTGTTTTTAGACGATTCAAAATAATTTTTTAGGTCTTGTAACTTTTATAATGTGACATTTATTACAGTTGCATCTGTTTGGTTGATGGGTACCAACCTGGCAAGCCGTTTAATAGGATAACATCCTGTAAACGCGACTTACCAAGTACAACTTGGTTGTCGGTAAGTGGAGGAAATGGAGGAAGTGGTGCTCCGCCCTTAGAATCACTTTTCCTAAACGTAAGCCAAAGGGCTTGTGTGGAAAAATGGTTAAAATTTCTAGAATTTTTTTGTCAGCTCTTTGTTAAACAAATTTTGTATAATTAATATGTCCCCCACACTCAAGCCTTTTGTTATTTAGTCTTAGAATCACTTTTTCTAGGCATATGCCAAACGACTTGCGTGAGAAAATGGTGTGAATTTCCATACAATTTTCCTGACACTTATTTATGTTCTGAAAATTTGAAGGAGACGCTTTAAACTCAAGCCGTTAATTTTAACGGATTCTTAAATTCATAAGTTTTTATTGCAATTAATTTCGTTGATGGGAAAAAATCGAATAGAATCTCGTTATTTTTTCCGACCCACTCAAGCCAATATGTTTTTCGGGCTAATGATTATGTAGGTTTTCATACTTTCAAGGGACTTGTGTGAAAAAATCTGTCAAAATCTCGATTTTTTCCTTAAAACGTTTACGGCCTTATTTTAACCTTAGCAACCTGCAACACTCATACCTTTGTTTTTCCGAAGACAGATTCTATTAATTAATAATTTAGTGAACACGGCTTGCGTGAAAATTTGGGCAACAAATCCCTTTTATTTCTATTCTGGAAAATCGAATTTTCCATATGTTATCCCCAGCGGCTACTCGTAAATTTCACTTCGTTTTACTCAACATCCATGTACTTTCAACCTTATTTGAGGCATGTATGCGAAAATGGGGGGCACCCAAATCTGTCACTAACTGAGTCTTAAGAGAAGTAGCAAATGACCTAATAATCTTTTTTGTGGTTAATTATCATGTATTTTTAATTATCTTTGCAGCCAAAAAGATGGATAAAAGAAAAGAAAAAGCTAATTAAAAAAGTTTAATTTTAATCCTACTATTTTTAAAAATTACAGGTAAATATATAAATGTTTAAACGTCCACCGCTTTGTTTAGTTTTTCGATAGTGAATCGATATTTTAGTAATGTAGAGTACTGAATTTTATTAAAAAAACTGACAAAGAGGTGTCTTCAGTCATATATGAAATAAAAAAAACAGCATAAAGGATACTTAAAAAATATAGCAAATACTTTAAAACGTTTTTCAAGACATCCATGCTGGAACGATACAAAAATGCACAATTCCAGAATTATCAACTACAATAATGTATAAATAGAGTCCCAACACTTATAATGGCTCAAGATCTTTTAGTTTAATTCCTTATTGTTCTATTAGATTCTACACCTCTTTCTTTACTTTCAGTCGAATTTTTTTCCGCTTTTCCATTATGATACTAAATTGTTCACGATTAATACATTTATTATTATTTTCTGGATCTAACATAATGCTTAAAAATATCCAATGCTGAGAGATATTGAAGTATATATTTTTTCAATTATTTCTAGTGTTGGGATTACTATAGACATTGTAGTTGATAATTCGTGAATTGTTTTATATGTGCAAAAATAAAACAAATAATGTTATTCAAACATTGTTTAATAATTCTTACATGCAACAATTCAAGAATTATCGTAATAGGGTCCCAACATTAAATAATTGAATACATCACAAAATAAAAATAAATAATGTATTAGCAGTGAAGAATTTAATACTGTAATGGACTAGTTGGCCAAAAAAATTACCAATGACAGTAATAAGGAAGTGAATAAAGAGATGGATAATATAATTGAACACATGAGGATGAAGAATATGAAAGTTCTAGTGAAAATGGAAGATTAAAATTAGAATAAGTCAAAAAATTAAAAATTCAACTAAAAGATAAAATCAACATAAATAATTGCAAAAAAAATAATAAGAGGACAAAGAAAAATCTATACAAAAATATACAACGACTAATTAATAATTACAATGTTATTTATGTAATAAAAAAAATATTTTTTTAAATAGCATTCCTTAAAAATAGTCTTTGGTTTATATAAAATCAGATCTTAAAGAAAATAAACACTTAAAAAAATAGTAGTTTGGCACGTCATCTTGAGTATTGGCCATCGGCGAGACCTTTATGAGAGAACGAGACCTAGTCTTGCGAAACACATGTTTTTCCGCAATCTGACGACTTCCCAGTAGACGTCATGAGCTGCAACAAAAAGGCGTTTTATTAAATATAAATTATTAGAATTTCAGCATGTTTAATTTTCAAATCGAAAATCCACTGCCAAATGTTTTGTAGAGTTCCAAAAAAATATTTTCATCTAGTTACTTTCAAATTTACTAAATGTAAGGCGAGAATTGTTTTCTACGCCACTTGCCGCTGTGGCATTTGGAATGAATGGACATCTGAGTGAAAAACCACGTACGGTACAATGAAGTTCTGGTTTAATACAAAACCATAATAAAAATAATATTGGCTAATTCTTTCACCAACATTTTTGGATCGTTCTTGTTAGCTTTCTATGGATATTGTAGCAAGTCCTGTAATTCTTTTCTGTCTTCTATTACTTCAAAGTTATGAGCTTTAATTTTGAAAAAATCCTCTGCACTTGCTACAGAGAGTGGCAAAGTGAGACAGATTCCAAGAGTAATACATACTTTTGAAAATTCATTTTCTAAATTATGGTGATGAATGTAATTTAGCAGTTATTAGTGCGATGTAATTTAGCAGTTGTGATGTTAAGTGATTATCGAAGTGACGACAAATGCCGTTCTACTCTAAACAAAGTCCTAAAGCGTTAATGTATTTGTCAATATTACATTGATCTTGATCTTTATTTTGCCTACGCTCTTTAAGGCCTTTTCTAAATTCAGGCAAAGCAGCTACCTCGGTTGAGCTTTTGTTTTTGAGTTCATGTATATTATACAGAAATATAAATTTACCTGAGATCTCATTCAAATGGGAAAATTTGTCACTGACAGCATTGACGACTCCCAGAAAGTGTTCTTTCACCAAAACATGAGAATACTCTGTGTCATTTTTGATGTGGTACATATATGACGTCTGCAGAAGATACAGTCAAATATAATAGAAAAATATTCGGCTTTTTCAACTCAAAACAATATTTCCCTACGTAATTAGCCATTAGCTGAAATAGATCATTTTGTACATTTTCCTCAAATAATGAGCCTTCATTCATAAGAGGATCAAACATTGCAAGATATTCAATTTTATTTAGAAAGTTGCCGTTATTGTAAGCATTCAGTTTTTCACTGGTACCTCCAAATGCCAAATTTTGGGAGCCACGAGTTTGAACAAGAGCAATCATTCTGTCTCAAATATTCTGAAAATAGACTTACTCTTCTTTTTATTTTTTAACGCGGTAAGTTTTTCCAATTTTGGAAGTTATTATGTTTAATACTTTTTTCATGATGGATAATAATGGAGAAAATGTTCCGCCCTTGTAAAAATTGATTTGGTCATACGTTAACATTTATGTCAAAAGTCTCATATACTCTCGCGTTCGCGTCTTGAGATATTACAGGTCAAAGGTCACAAAAATCAGTTTTTCGCAAATATCTCGCTCTATATACGTTATTTTTGTTTTAAACTTTTTTTATACAATTCACCGATTTTGAGAAAAAGCACATGCTGCAAAGTTAACCACGAATCCCAGACAATAGCGCGTAGATAAAGTTTATAATCCATTAAAAATATTATAATTATGAAAAAATCTTTATTTATAAATTAATACACTGTATTTAATAATATTATTATAGGAAGGATCTGATCACTAAAATTTCGGATTAATTATCATTATATCTTCGTTATCATCGATATTCGTCTCTAAACCTGTTAAGATTTCGGTGTCATATGCACTTTTGTCATTGAGATCATTTTGATATGATATTCAGCAGCTCATCTCGTGCTGGTGGTAATATCGTTGCTATTAGCTCCAAAACGTTCGTTCCTGGAGCATCCAACCAGCCAAATTGTTCCTTAAGCAAGTTTGTACTTGGTACTAGATTGATATATTGATGAGCCGTTGCATTAGTTGGTGGAAGATTTGATAAATGCACAGGTTTAGTTGATTTGAAGAACTGCGCTAATCTATGATGATCGATATTGTCAGATTTCCAAGCGTTATATTTTGCATAGAAGATACGAACATTTTCAAACAATGTTTGTACAGGGCAATTTTCTGATTGAAATGCTTGTGCCAGTTAATCCAAATCGGGACGTTTCTCCAATGGTTTAACACAATTTTTTGCCATTTTGAAACAGTGCATAAGTCGTGCACAGCCACTAAATGCGTGTAAAAATAAAAAGTGTTTTTACAACGGGGATAATGATCAAAATATTTAGAGGAGTAATTTGTGTTTTGCATTGCCTATTCGATCGTTGATTGTTAGAGTTGAGTCTGATGTGATTGAGTACGTCCAATTAATATGACGAACAAAACAATATCTTACTCTATGACAACTGTTTGGGTGATTCAAACATCAGCATGATCTCCGACTTGTTTTGTAGTGGTATTAACAGTTTCTAATTTCTCAAGAAACATGTCAATTAGTCTTTCCATAATTATAATTTTTTTATGGATAATAACTTATACAGGGGTTTGTGATTGACCTCGCATTACGCTATATTTAGCTGGATCCCTGCGCGCTCTACCTCAAAAACTGTGAATTGTATAAAAAATGTTTTGAAACGAAAATTGTAGATATTGACATGCCAAAACTTTTATACTAGATGAAAATATCATTTAACGCGTAGAAAGCGAAACATTTGCGAAAAACTGACTTTTGCGACCTTTGACCTTTAATATCTCAAGACACGGACACAACATGAGACTTTTGATTTGATACATTAGAATGCCAAAACAAATTTTCAGCATATTACCTCTCAGTTTCATTCCGAGGTGAACCCCCTAATGTGACTGTACTAATAATTTTATACAAATTTAAAACATTTCTTAATAAATTAAAGTTGTAGTTAGGTATAACTCGTTCAAATTGCTTGTTTATATAAACTTACCAGAACTCTTAACTAATCCGGCTTCGATGTATCTGAGGTAATTTAAAAAATCACAGACAGCAATTATCTGAAAATAAACAAGTATGTGTTAATGTTAAAATGCATCACGTCGCTTAGAAGTAAATTAATGAACTACAAACAAATATTGCCTTACCCTATTTCGGCATATTTGTGATATGTTGTACCAGTCATCATTTTCACCGATATTCATCCTATAAAAACATAACCTTGAGACTTCCAGTAACGCGCATTTTCTGTAATATAAAAAGTATTTGTTTAGATACATAAAATTAAAATGTTTGCAGTTCGCCAATTTATTTTAAAACACCTAACCATACTGACGTCATAACCAGTGCTGCCAATGTCTGGATAATTATCCGATTTTCGGATAATTTCGTCTACCATTGGATAAATTTCGGATTGACAAATTTTTCGGATAAATCAGTGTTCTACAGAATGGATATGTATATTTCTATCCTAATCCTGGTCCGAATGTCCACTCAATTATATTATTTTCTTTCTTTGTAGTACCTACTCATTTAAATTTTTTTTATTTTTTAAAACATAATCGCACATTAAATGTTCGAGCCGCCATTTTGAATTTATTAATTTTGACAAAAAAATCATAACCTCCAACCTCAAAAACCCTCACATACCAAATTTGAATATAGTTTCGATTCTAGATTTTTATCAAAGAATAAAACATTTATTATTTTTATACTTATTTCCGGCACTGTATGATATGTTTTTATGTATTCTTCTTACGGTTAGCCACAGCGATTATTATACGCTTCCTTTAGATAACCAAAATGAACCAAGTCGGTCACGAAAAACTGCTTCACATTCTAGAAATGTCAAATGTCATTCTGATTTTCAAAGAAAAAATCTAGACGCTTTAGCCATTATTAATTATTACTTATACCGGTATAATTAGACTTGGAAAACGCGAATTATGTTGCTTGAAAAAGGAAAACGCGATGGAAACTTCGTCGTAAGGTGCGCGTACATTGTGAAAAAAAACATCAAACGGTAGTGCAATTATCGACTAAATTCGAGTTTAAGTTAGACATTAAAAGTGAACAAAATAGCTACAAGAATGGGGTAAGTGAATTATATGAAATATTTAATAGTTTTCGAAATTTCTAGCGTATTTTAAAAAGTAAATACCGATTACAAAAAGTGTATATAAAGTAACAAAAATCAATCTAGTGCGCTGGTAATTCGCGCATAAAAGATTTATGTACAAACTCGCTAAATGCCCGTGCTTTGCTACGGTACGGAGTCTCTTTAGTACCTGGACGACAGAGATTTGCTTGTTTTTTCCTATTCCTATATTTCCTGTTTTTCATTATTTTTTCCTGTTTTCCCTATTTGTCCCTATTACTTATTATCTTTTTCCTGTTTTAACAATTTTTCCTAATTTTTTCCCTATTTTTCCTATATTTATCTCTAATTTCTATTTTATCTATCTTTTTTAATTTTTTTCTTATTTTTTCATGTTTTTTCCTATTTTTCACTTTTTTTCGCAAATGTTTCTATTTTTCCCTATTTTCTGTTTGTTTGTTTTCCATTTGTACTTATTTTTCCATATTTTTCCCATTTTCATCATTTTTCCTAATTTTCGACTTTGTTTTTCTATTTTTCAATGTTTTCCCATTTGTTTCACTCTTCTTTAATTTCCCTATTTTTCCATGTTTTTTTTATTTTTCATATTTTTCCAGTTCTTCCCTATTTTTCATTTATTCCCTATTTTTCATTTATTCCCTATTTTTCCCAAATTTCCCTATTTTGCCCTATATTTGCTCTATTTATCCCAAATTTTCATTATTTGTTCATAGTTTTCTCCATTTATCTCCATATTTTTCCGTTTTTTTCACAATTTTCTCAATTTTTGCTATTTTGTCCTCTTTCCTTTATCGTTCTATTTTTTCCCTTTTTCCATTAGTTTTCCTATTTTCTTGTTTTTCCCTATTTGTCCTTATTTTTCGGTATTTTGTCCTATTTTCCTCATTTTTATTTTTCCCTAATTTCCCTACTGTTTCAATTTTTTGACTATTTTTTCAAATTTTTTCAAACTTGTTTTCCAATTTCTTCTTACTTTTCCCAATTTTTTTCTATAATTTCCAATTTTTCCCAAATTTCCCTATTTTTTTTAAATGATTTCCTGTTTTTTTTCAAATTTTTTCCATATTTTACTATTTTTCCTGTTTTACAAAATTTTTTACTATATTTCTTTATTTTTCACAATTTTTTCCAAATGTCCCTATTTTTTCCTAGTTTTTCTTTTTTTTTGTTTCGTATTTTCACTTTTTTTCAAAATTTCTCTACTTTTCACTACTTTGCCCTGTTCCTATTTCTCCATGGTTTTTCTATATTTTACCTATTTTTTCCAAATTTTCCCCTATTTTCTCCTATTTTTCACTACTATCTCTATTTGAGTTCGACATTAAGATAATTTTTATTTTTGCATCGGCAGCACTGGTCATAACAACGTGTACAGTTCCAATATACATCTGCTTATAAAATAAGATTGGAAAAAAAACAAGTTATATGTAGTATATATTATTTACAAATGAAAATATTTGTATTTATGAACTTATTCCTTTATTGTATAACAAAATTTATAATCTGAAGCTTATTTAAATTTGAAATATCCCACCTACACGAGCCGCTTATGAATACAATTTAAAAAAATTGTAAATGTACAGAATGATATCATTTAACAGAAATTCGTTTTGAAGTTATTTGAATTAAACGGATGCCACCTCTGCATATTATTAAACAACGGGAGCAGACAAGAGTGTAGATATGGGGGTAAAGGGGGTAAGTAAGCCCTCAGTATATCAAAAAATAGCAAGAAAAGAAGAAATATAATACATGAAATGTAGAAACGGACAAACATATCGGTCTAAAAGTTTGATTTCACCCCACCAGGAAAAAGAGTTATCTACGCCTTTGAACACACTTTTTATTAGTCATTTGGGCCTTTTTATTAGTCATAAGGGCCTAAATTACAGCTTGTAATCATTTTGTCGTACATTGTAATCTGTCGTGAGAAGAACAAATGCCATAAGTCATTTTGAAAACTATAACAGCTGAATATTAATTTTCTATGGTGTGGTTTTATGTTTTCTGAAATTAGTAACGACGTTTATTCTAAGCAGGGAAGATATTTATTATAGAAATACGGTATACTTGCGTGTTTGCTTGTGTCTAAATGTAATTGTTGGGAGGGGATTCTTGCTTCGCGACTGCCGCTTAAAGCGAAGCACGGTTGCCGTATTGCTTACTCGAGACATCGCTATGCACGGTAAAAATATTTACAATCGTACGGCAAAAAATTGTATAATGTGAAACCATAATGCACACGATATAAAATCGTACGAGTCAAATCGTATAATGTGAAAGGAACGTGAGACGGATGATAAATAAACGTACGATTCCAGTGGCACTGGACAACTGAAAATATTTTAACGTACGATTTTTAATCGGACGAGCCAAATCGTATAATATGAAATCGCGTAATGTGAATGGGGCCATGCTCTTCTTCAGTCGACTGAAAATAATTTAACGTACGATTTTTAATCGGACGAGCCAAATCGTATAATGTGAAAGGAGCGTAAGATTGTAAAATTAGTTCTGACGAATTTTGTGTATCTTTATTATATATTTTTCTCCAGTTGACTTTTTCATTTTTTTGTTTCTATGATTGTATGTTTGTTACGGTTGTAGCAATTTGTGTAGTTGTTGAAAAAAATTGTAAAGAAAATTTTGTTCGTTGTGGCCTCAATGTGCAGGAAACAAATTTTGATTTTTTTTGTTTTTGTTGTAATTTGAAACGTTTTTGTTCGAGCTAGTTTCTTTTCTACTAATGCAGTTGGATGGCAGAGTTAAAATACTCCGTAGTGGCTTTTTTGGTGTCAAAAAAAAATTATACACATTGGGGCGCTTTGCCCCATAGTAGAATTCCATAATCGATGTCTGAGTGGAATAGAGGAAAAGGTGTCGAAAGACAAATAAGTATTTTGATAATTTGTGACTTAATATGGGACCAATTTCTTTTTGGTCTATTGAAAAAACACAACAATTATACATTGTTTTCTTCCTAAAGATGGAATTTGTTGTGATATACAGATTTTACGTTTTATTTGTATTAATTTTGAACTTATACTGTGATGTTAAATGACAATCGACATATGAAACAGTAAATAGCAACATAAAATGTTTCATTTGCACATAGATAAAGAATTATTTAAGTATACAGATTATTTACATAAATGATGAACACTAGAGGACCGATAACGGAACCCTGTGGCACTCCATACTTTCAATTAAAAACTCTGAAATATGATAATTATAAAATAAAAATATCAGTTACATATGATTCAATAAAGTTTAAAGCAATTCTTTGAATATATTAGAAATCCCATTAGAGTTTCTTAACTTACTTTGGAAACATTGCCTTGCCCTTATCGCCTATGGCCTCGATACGAATCGTTCCGGATTCCACGGCGCAAATTACTCTATCCGTTAATTCGTTGTTGTTGAAACGCAAGCACAAATCAATGTCTTCCTTGTAAATTCGCTGAATGAATGGATCATTTTTCTCGAAAACAGGTTTCTGTCGCCAAACGAGGAATTCTTTGTGTATCACTGGGTCGACCTGTAAATTGCATAATTTATTAAAACGACATTCTGTGGTTCAAAGATTTTGTTTTTCTTCTTTTTTTATCAATTTATTATTCGGAGCAGGATTTTAAGTCAGAATTTAAATATTTTTAATATGTTGGTAATACATGAAATAGTTATTTTGTCAGAAAAAAATTCAAAGATTTAAATTTGTTTAGTCATATGATTATATAGGGTATTGAGAAAATAATGCACTGAATATATATGAATTGTGATTATAGGTAATCTAGCGATAACGTTTGGTACTTAGTTATTTTCTAAAACAATAAATTTTTTATGACAATACTAACTTAAGTTATATTTAATAATAGTATTTATTTCTCAATAAAGGTAACTATTATCACATATGTGACGCTCTCCAAGGAAATGGTTTATTATTATGACTCAACCCCTGGTATATTATTTTAATAATTTTCCCAGCAATTTTATAAAGAGATAGTCAAAATGCATTATTTTTAATGTTATTTTATTTCATCGTATTCAATTTTATTTTTCCATGTGATACAAAAAAATAAGGAATGCTCGAACCATTTTAAGACTATTAAGGTCCCCATTTAAATTCCAAAAGATAGAATGTTAAAATACTGAAAACAATTTTTTTCGCGCATAAATATTTATGGCTCTAAATGACATTATTCATTATCGGAAATGTTTACTCAAATTCACTATAAAGAGGTGGTTCAAAGCTCCAGAAAATACGTGGCAAATTTTAAATTTCAAACTATATCTTTTATGCAAATGGCGCAATAATTCATCTGAAAGACGATCCGGAGCAAAATATTTTTTTAGGCAACCGTCCGGGAAGTACCCACTTCCCGGACGCTTTTTCTTTGAGAACGTAGCATGTTTCCGGCCTAGTCCGGGAAAAAAACATTGTAAATATGAAAATCTTGGTAGGTATGGTTTTGATAAATGCACTTGATCATGACCATAGCAGCGAAATAACAACTGACAGCTATTTGACATGAAATGTGTCTCATTGATTTGTTACACGGTTGCCAATAAAATAGTGTACGTAACACGTCCGAAAACAGTTTTTTGGACTCGCAGAACTTTGTCTACTCTTCCGAAAAAAACAGCATATTCCGGACTTGTTACGTAAATTACTATTTCGTACAATCGTACGCGAAGTGAGTACTTCGCGTTCTTTACACAGTTCGCAAAATTCTATTTCGCGACCGTTACCCATAGCAACGGCCACTTTCAAATTTCACATTTCTACAATAGGAAACTAATAAGGTATTTATTTTTTTTTAAAAGAGTATTAATTTTTAAATTAACAAATACATTTATATTCTTCAGGACAAATATTAACAGTAATTGTACAGTTTATTGTATATATTCAAACATGGTCATTTTCATAGAAGCTGTGATTTTGGTAATTAAATTGAACTACTATTGATTTTAAAGCAATAATATATTTATTTTCAATGATCGAATTTAATAATTTTAACGATTACACGAAAAATAGTGTGTATAGTATGGCCGCGAAACTTTTTGGCGACCTCTGATTATCTTTCGGTCCGCCAAAAAGGTATTTCGTGACCTAGGAATACAAATAACTATTCGAAACTCGTTAACCATATATGGAAAATAAAATATTCTGTAGTAAAAATTTGACATATAAGTACTACCAAGAAAATTCTACAGATTTTAGTTCATATATTTAATTTCTCTTACCTCTAAGCCATCTTTGCTTTCGATCTCTGAAGTAATATGGACAACTTCCTTAACAGGAGAATCTGGTGGCGAATTCTCTCTACCATATTTGAGATTAAAATGTGAAGGCGACCGACGATGATGTTTCTTTGAAAACATCACTACACCTGTAAACAAAATAAGAAAGTAGATAATTTCAATAACACATTTTATAAAAAAATTTTTGTTTCATTTATTATTTGATAGTAAAATTTAAATTGTTAATAATCATGTTTAAATTTTAACTTCTCTATAATTGTTAATTTATGCTTATGTTTTACAAGTATACCATCATTACCATTATTTATACTGCGTCATTTTATCTCACATCTCCCTCACACTTTTCGTGTGTTGCTGCAAATTTTGTTTAGACCATGCTCGGTCCCATTATTTACGCTCGATTGCTCCCACTTAGGGTGGCCTACCCCCTGGGGAGCTTGACAAATTAATTTATTGTCAACTTTCGGCCACATGCGGGTCCTTTCGGCTAATTAGCACATGCTTTTAGCCCCCCCCCCTTCTTGTACAGTTTTTTATTAACTCTTTCTTATAATATTTAAATCATTTCTTATGTATTTTTAAGTTAAACACCTTTTTGCTTTTTTCAAGTACCTACCATGTGTCTTTTATAACCCTCCTTTTTTACTACCATTAATGGGTTCCATTGGTGTTAATATTTCCCTCGCCAGTAACTTATCTTTAATTTGAACGTTTTGTACCTATAGGCCTGATGATAGTCTGTGACCGAAACGTCCGAAACTGGTTGCCTTTTCAATCAAATTAACTTATTCTGCTACCTGACTTTGCGCTTCCTTGTAAATATTTTAAAACTTATTTGGAGTAAGACATTCTACTGCATGTCAAAGAGATTTTGACATGGACTTCTATACAAAATATTTAATTTACGAAATTAATTTACCGTTAAAGTTTGTCCGTATAATTTAGAAACAGACTAAAATAGTTAAATGACTAAATTTTCCTATGAACAAATTCAAGATAAGCTGATCAGTTTTCTTAAATATTCAAGAAATTGAAATAAAATCCTGAATACTCATTTATCCAACTTTGACCACCAATATCTCGAAAACTGGTCATAGGATTTAGTTGAGTACATGGAGTCATTTAATCAGAACATCAAGATGTACAACATACTAAAATTTAAAAAAAAATTGACAGAGAGCCATGTTCCATAAGAGAAGTGAGAGGGCCTTTTACAGAAATATACAGGATGGTAGAAAAAAGATGGCCGTAAATAATTCTAAAAAATAAGCAGGCTTGCTTAATAAACATATGTCCTAAGACCCTCTATTTTCATGGTGTTAAAATTACAAAAATGATTAATTTCAAAGTTTAATTTTTAATGCCCTGTAACACAAAAATGGAGAAACTCAGGACATATGTTTATTAAGCAATTTCTACTTATTTTTTCAGATCCAAATATACATTTATCTAGGATAATTCCCAAAGGTTATCCATATCTCAAATGTGGTCCAAAGTATAAGGTAATAAAGCACAAAGTCAGGTACCACTAAATTTAATTGTAAAAAGATACTAGCAGGCAACTAGTTATTAAATATAAAAAAATTAAAAAAAACCAAACTAACCAATATTAAGTACTAACAAGGGGGTTTAATTTTATCCAATTTACCTTCTACCCTTAATGGGTCCTTCACTTATGTGATTAATTTTTCTTCCCTTGTTAGTACTTATCACTGGTAAGTTTGGTTTTTTTAAAAAAAATTATATTTAATAACTAATTGCGAACGTTTTGTATCTTTAGGCCTGATGACGGTCAGAGTCCGAAACCAGTTGCCTGCTAGTACTCTTTTTACAATTAAATTACTTTTACAATTAAATTTTGTGGTAACTGTCTTTGTGCTTTATTACCTTAATTATCTAGGAACTGAGATGACGGAGGATTGGAATAGTGGAAGAAAAATTAAAGTAAGGTATAGCGAAGCAGGCTTTTATTAAATAGTAAATTAGACATGGACACTGTGAAAGAAAAAAAATAGAAAGCTTTGAAATGTGGATTTAGAGAAGAGTTCCTAAGATCAAAGGGATATACAAGGTAAGGAATTAGGAAGTTCTAAGAAGAGTGGGGGAAAAGCATAATAAATAGTGAAAATAATAGAAGATATGAGAAGAAATTGTATTTGACACTTACTGAGAACATGTTTGTTAAGACGTTTTGGAAGGACACATGAAAAGAGGAAGTAAGAAGCCGAAAATGATAGGCAGTATTTAGGCAGTTTCTGGATCTTATGGGAAGATAAAAGAGTAGGCACAAGAACGAGAACATTAAAGGAAATACTAGGGATCTGGGTAAGGAGACAACCAATGATGATTTATTTTTCAGTTACATATGCCCGCATCATTTACGGAATGTTTTTTCAAACATCTTGCATGGGTGTTCTGTTTAAAAAGTGGTTACATTTAATGTGTAATCGGAAGTGAATCTATTTGTCAAAAAATCGAAATTTAAATAATTAAAACACTAAAACAACAATGAAAAAATTGCATGTTATATATGACTTGCTTTTATAGTTGTATTGCTATATTTTAAGAAAATTTTTAAATTTAAAAATATGTTGCAAATCTAATTTATATCTGATGTGACAGTGCTCCAAATGCTACAACTTTCAAATTTTCAATCTATTTTACAATTCCTTTGTAACTGAAGTCTGAAGATTCTAATCCTTATATTCGTAAATAACGCCACACCTGTTACTAAAACAAGACAAGCCTATGTTTGAATTGGAGCACAACTAATACGGTTATGAATTATAGCACAGTCGATAACCACTCTCATGTTTGCTATGTTAATTTACGTGGAAAAATATGTCCCGATTTTGTATGCACTAGGGAAAAACCAGGTTACATATTTCAGGACATGATGGTATGAGCAAATAACTTTTATAATGGGTAGGGTCTGTAGTTACAGGATAAAAATAGGCATTATTTGTATTAAATTACATTATACCAATTGGATAAAAATCCACACAAATATAAGTAAATTAAAATTAATAAATATAAACTTAAATGAGAACTGTAATAATAAATAAGCAGTACGAATACATTTTTATGGGAAACCAACAACGAACACGTTGCAATTGTGAAGAGAAATCTAAGAGAAACAAGAACAATTTCTACAGAATAAAGTATAATTATTTTGTGAACTACCACTTATATTGCATCAAGTTTAAATAATAAACATCCTACAAAAATAAATTTAATAATATAGAAAAAGTCATAGAATATTTTTGTCAGGTGCCACGTTTACCTACAAACAAGTCATTCCCATCTCATTTATATTAAGAAATACGGAGTGGGCCATATTTTTAATGCTTATATCCTAAACTAGTGAAAATATCGTGATACAGTCTTCACTGTAATTTAATTTGGTCCTGTAATTTTCGGTTAACTCAGAAATAAACATGTTCTCTTTCTCGAATAGGACAACTATGTTACTTTAAATACAACATATTTGTTGGTGGATTATACTGAGATTTTACTAAATGCCAACCAAAATAAACAGTAAAACTTCGGATTCATATATATAATTTTATATTTGCGTCATTCTTAACTGATTATTACCTATTATTCACTTCGAAGAACAGATATTTAGTATGCACATTCATAATAACAAATCTATCATTATAAATTAATTATAGTGTATAAACCGATTTAAGATTCGCTGTACAATTCAAGGAAATGGAATTATTTTTTGCAGGAAATATTTTTAGATATTTCAAATACCTGTTTAATAGCACTACTATTGTGTAATTAGATATGAAATTAGTTCTCACGAAATTAATGGAGATTGTTACTTGTTCTAATCGATACAACGGCGTGTCGGCCAAGTTGGCACAGCCCACTATTTTTTTTATGTTTTAATATATGATCTACTTTTTGCACAGTTCTCTAAAGAAAGATATGGAAATTTTTAAGCAAATTGGACACTGGCACCCCCACTGCTTTTTTTTAATTTTTTTACGGATTCTGAAATCACTCTTTTCGCACAGCTTTGCAAACTCGTTGCCAACTTTTGCACACTCTTATACTTGGAATTATACCTACGTATCCCTAACAACATAGGGATACATGTCCTTTTTATGTATTGCGGTACAAGGACATGATTGAAACGTCCAGGGGGATGCCCCGCAGAGGTTGTTCACAGGACATCCCATCTGGTATATTCATGTTGTCCCTGTCATGTGCTTGCATGGTATTTCTGATATCCACATAAGAATCATCGAAACTCATCAAAATATTAATTGAAGATTTAAAGTTTATATTTTTATATAAAAATCTTGTTTTCTTCTTATCAAGAAATTGGAAAATATCTCAGGGATTTCTGGGATGTGAAAGTTTTGCATAAGCAAAAATTGTTAATGATGATTCCCTTAACCTAAATCTCCAAGAATGATACAAATTATACATAAATCTCAATACAATTTTATTTCATTTTCGTTTCTATGGTTTTGTCATGTTTCTAGCTTTCAGAGGTTGTCCGCCCATTTGATATATCCATGTTGTCCTTTTCATGTACCTGCATGGTATTTCTGATTTTTGTATGATGTACAAAGGTAGTAAAAAGATTTCTTGAATTGACGATTTTTGATTTATTTTACTGTCCCGACCCACATCCGAGAAGGGAAAGTATTGTGAACGAGCTAAAAAAAATTTTCGAGATAAAGATGGAAATATCCATTTTGAGGTCACCTGAGATGATTAAGACCATTTCCATGGTACCGAAGACACTATATATGGGTTGTTCAATTCTGAATATTTGTTTCAATGATACTATACGGGTTATTCGAGATTCTGAATATTTTCTTTATGGCGAGGTTTATATATATATATATATATATGTGGTATATTTATCAATCTATTAGGTACATACTAATGCAATTCATCGTATAAGGAAGGTTTCCTCAAAGCTTGAAAGGAAAAGTAGACTAAGTAACTAGTGATTTCATTTTTGCAGTAAAGTCGTTTTGTGTTGGAACATTTTTGGGTTTAGTTTTTTTTCCATATGTTACAAGAAAAAATTGAAATTAAATTAATATTGAAGAAAAGCACAGAATATTGGAGGAAGTTCTCATATATCTCAGTGAAATCCCTGGAGATACCTAGAGTGTCCTTTTGATGTCCTTTGTGGGAACTTGGTACATCCCTGGAACGTACCAGAAAGTAGATATGTACCTGGAACGTCCCTAGTACGTACCTTGTCCCGTTGAAGTATATTCCAGGGGCATCCCAGTAGAAAATCAAGGACGTCCCTGGGATGTACCTGTGCTGTTAGGGATGTCAAAGTTATAACTTAGCAATCCTCACAATTTTATTTTAAACTTTATTCACGGGTTCTGAAAGTATTCACATTTATTGCCATCTTTTGCGGAATTACAGTGAAGGTTTAAATTGCAAAAAGGTCAAAACTGCATCTAACCTATTCTCTTCCAAGATATATACTGCCAGGCTCCTTGAGCAGTGTGCATGACTCCTCGACATATTTGTTTAATTTTTCTGAATAGATATTGAGAGCCTGTTTTTTGACAGCATCGCACATTTGATACTGCTGAAATTTGCACATTTCGCATTACGAACTATATCACTTGTTGTGTTCAGATTTAATTTAATTTTGAATCATACTTTTTGATCGTTAAGAAAATATAGTCTGTTACTCGGTTAGAATGAAAAAAATCGACACTCGTGGTTCCTCACGCTCGCGATCGGAATTTTCATTCTAACCTTGTTACCGAATCTACTATACTATATTTTACCTGACTAGTAGTATTCTTTAATATTTTATTTCTCGTAACAAAACTCTAAACCCATGATAAAATGTATAAAAACAAACAAAATTTTGATTCTACTTCCAAAAAAATGTTAAATACAAAAGTTGTAGGATTTCATTCAAACTCATTAATGGCTCAAGTTTTACTTATACAGGGTGTATTAAAAAAGCGCAGCGACTCAGTTTATTCTAAGTTAAACTGATTCCAAGAAAAATGTTGATCAAAACTGATTTGATTTCCGATCCTTTACTATAATCAAGTAGGCTGTGCGCGCTAGGAGCGTCCATTGTATCCATGACAACGAGAAAATAACTCTTATAATATTGTGGTACGACGCGGTAAGTACCACATTCATTGTGTCCATCAGCAGTTAGCAACATTAGATAACTTCCAAAAAGTTAGGATAGGAAAGTGAAATCCATTATGTTCCACTTGTTATGGGTTTCTTACTGAATATATGATATAACAGCATACCTCAAACTTGTTTAAAATTGAACGTAGAATCCAAAAATGCAATGATATACAGGGGTCCCATTAAAAAAATAAACTACCAAGTCACTGCGCTTTTTTAAGATATCCTGTATAAATAAAACTTAAGTCATTACAAAGATAGAATGAAACCATACAACTTTTGAAGTTAATATTTTTTTGTAATATATAAAATAACGAAGGAGAGGGCGATGGACTTTTGGTCCTTAATTACTGTATAATAAAAATTGTACATTTATGACGATCTTCGAAGAACGAAATGACCACAATTTTCTTTTGAATTTTTTCGATGACGTAAAATATGCGTTGGATTGATACAATTTTTTTTCTTAGTTCACTATGGCATCCCAACAGTTTCAAACAACCCTTCTGAAACTCTAGGGCAGAATTGTCAGTGTCAAATTGGCACCCCCACTTAAATAGTTCTAAATCTTTCTTTAGAGAACTGTGTAAGAAGTAAATGTAGGTGTGCAAAACTGTGCAATTGATGTGCAAAAAGATTATGTATTCAAACATAAAAAAATTAGTGAGGGGTGCCAACTTAGCCGACGTGACAGTAAAATTACTTATATATTTAATTTAGTGTTAATTTATAGTCGCGTTCGACATAGCAATATATCTTTGTACATTTCTGATAGTAACACGAGGATGATCCATAAACAGCTAAAAAATGTTCGGTGGCAAACTATTATTGAGATCCATGGACCTGAGTAATTTTTTTTATTAGTTAAGTAAATTGTTATGAATTTGAATATACGGTACAAATTTGGTAGGCAATCGTGGTCAAAGTATTTTTTCACACATACTACAAAAAACCAATCTTCTACAATAATAATACTCATTGTTATATTCCATATTAAAATTAAACCGCCCTGCTACAAATCTGTCAACTCACTATGCTTTCCTATGTCTCTTCTTGCAGTTGTATCATTTGCCTTGCGACTAGGCAGTTGAATATTGTGTAAAAAAAATTTCAAGTGCTTCACAAAACAGTTCAACTTATTATGCAATGGTTCTGAAAAATGAAAAAAATGGTGATAGTGATGAATGGACGAAAAATGGTTATAGTAAAGTATAAATGAAAAATGAATACTAAATGAAAATGAAGTAATTTATTTTCCTGTCAATATAATTAAGATTGATTATTTAAGTACTATCTATCTTGATTCGGCTTAATAGGCCTTTTTCAAGAGAATTAATTTGAAGATTTTATACATATGACTATGAACTCCGTGTATTTCATTGTTAAATCTCAGAGAAGTGTCCACCCAAGTAAATTAAATCATCGAGATTAAGTATAATATTTTGTCTAATTTCATTAGGCAATAGATCCTATTATATGTGAGCTATTGATTGATCGTTTTTCGTTATCTGGAGAACGGATGTTACTTGTACTTATATAGTAAAGTTCAAATTTAGTGTGAAATGTATCATTATTTTTTGTCGTGAATTTATCTCAAACTTTTTTTAAAATACCAAAAACGGACTTGATTTGACTCGTTTATTTTAACATTTACAATTTCTAAAATAGGTTCTTATTAGATGAATAGAAAAATCAGTTTGTTGCTGCAGTTAATGCAATGTTACCCAATTTTAGGGCTTTTGCTTTGCGACATATTTTCCCACCAAATTTGAACTTCACTATACTACAAATTTTATTCATAGCTAAAATCTGGATTTATAAATTTACTACTCAACAGTATATTGTATATTATTTCATTTACATTATTTCATTTACATTAATTAAATTTTCAACTAAATCATTTTTGCTAGTTTGATCACCAAAGCTACACTTCTAATTGCAGAAAACAATTTTATTAACAATCATATAAATATTATAGTTATTTATTATTGACCGTTAAACAATTGCTAACCTAATTTCCCAAAATAAAAAAGTGGGTGAAAAGTATGTATTTTCCATATTTTCCACTCTAAATTAACACCCATTTCCCAACCTTTAAATGACACCATCTATACAAAATGCCGCGAATCAATCGATTAATAAATTCTACCAAGATATTATTTTTTAACACTTTAATAGTACAATAAGATAATCAAAACAAACACGCTTTTATAAATTTACATCGTGAAATTTATAATTAATTTGTCACTTGCACCTTTTTTAAAATTATATTAATATTAATTATATATCTTAATCAATAATGAAATGAAACACAAAATCATGTACCACAATGACTTTAATAAGGTTGTAATAAACGGCAACTAGTTTCGGCTACTTAGCCATCTTCAGACCTAAAAGTTTTAACAATGTCCGAAAAAAATTAAGTAAATACAAAAAAACAAACTAACTTACCATATAAATATAGGTTTACAATAGTAAATTTTTTATTAATAAGCAGAGAGCATAACGTTGTTGTAAAATACTAATGGGTAATGGAAACCTTTATGGTAAGTTACTTTGTTTTTTTGTATTTATTTAATTTTTTTCGAACATTGTTAAAACTTTTAGACCTGAAGATTTTTAAGTAGCCGAAACTAGTTTCGTTTATTACAATTTTATTAAAGTCTTTGTAGTACATGATCTTAGTTTCATTTCATTATTTTGCTTTGGACCACATTTGTTATATGGATAACCTTTTGTATTTACATATCTTAATATTTGAAAAAAATTAATAAAAGACTTTCATTAGCCGACGTTTGAACCTGTATAATTTGAATAATAATAATAGTAAACAAATTATGTTTTAAATAATTGAATATTGTTATCGGAAATACAAAAATGATAAAATTTTCAGAACTCTGGGTTTACCCTAATTATATTTGATAGCATTTTAGAATTCATAGGAAAATAAAAAATTAGACTGGCGATTTAAGAGATATTCTTGGTATCCTTCCTAATTGTTTATATAGCTACAACCAAGCTCAACCCCAGTGCAAAAAAATGCCCCCTGAGCAAGAAAAAATATAAACCCTTAAAATCCTTAATTATGCTGTTTGGAACATTAAATAATTTTATTGTATCACCAAAACAAAAAAAAAAACGTAATTCTATTATTTCTGTGACTTCCAGAAGTATTTATAAAGTTTGTGTTATAAAAATCAAAACTAGAATAAAAGCGAATTTATGGAATTTATCTATTTAAAAAGTTTGACAAGAGCGAAACAGCCGGTGAAAATTTGCTTCCGTCTAAAAGTAAATCACGTTACGGAAAATAAATGATTTTTTGAATTATACAAAATTTGTTTACGTTTTAAAAAAAATTTAAACACATATTTATGTGACCTAAACAATGATTATTTGATTTAAAAAATAATTGTTAAATTTAAATAACCATTTAATTCAATTAAACAACGATTACTATTAAACAACATTTTGTTTCATTTAAACGGTTTGTTTCATTCAAACAACTATTTGTTTCATTCAATCAACAATTTGTTTCATTCAAACAACAATTTGTTTCATTTTAAAAACGATTTGTTTCATTTAAACAACTATTTGTTTCATTAAAATAACGATTTGTTCCATTTAAAAAACTATTTGTTTCATTTAAAGCACAATTTATTTAATTTAAACAACAATGTGTTTCATACTGTCGTTGTTTCGGCTTTTAAGGCCTCATCAGTGACAATGTGCATATTTCTCACTCTCACTCTCGTGCCACCATATAATGAGTTGAGAATTTATATTAATAGCTAGCGGCATCTATATCTGTCTTCAAATTATTGTTGTATTCAAGAGTAATGTTTGATTAAATTACCACTAATTAGTCTTTAAAGGGTAAAACAGCTTTCTGCATGGTATACGGTTAGATATAATTTGTTACTTTTCTAAATCTTGGAACTAATAAATTTTGTATTGTTTTAAAACAATATACAGGTAAATTCGTGACATAATTATTTTAAAGAAATGATTTGTTTAATTTAAATAAATATATGTTTAATTTAAATAAATATAAGATGAACTATATAAAATGGTTGTTTAAAAATAATTTTTATTGTTGAACAAAATATATACAAACGTGAATTTTAAACAAATTTTAATTTATATTCAGATTTAAAATTTCTTCACAAGATAATAATAATATTGAGTTAAAAACATTATTAATTTCTTTTAAACTAACGCATTTGAACCAAATGCATTTGGTTGGCGTAAGAAAACACTTTTCAGAGTGTACAATAATATCGTTATAAAGTTAACCTCGACGTTTCGCGTCTCTATATAAACTTTCTCAGCTATTGACTGTAATGAAACACTTTCCACTTCGGTTTGGTACGAAATAACTATTATAAATTAGTACCTAAATCATTGCTATAAATGCGAAGCTTTTTTTATTATTTCTCTTGATAAATTGCCCAATAAGCAAATTAACGAGAACTCACCTGCATCGTCTTTTCCGTTGCCAATTTGAGGATGTAAATGTGGATTTGGCGAGCTAGGCGTTGAAGTTAGGACTAGAGTTTTTAAAGCAGATACTTCGGCAGTGAGAACATCTACTTTCATTTGACTTTCTTTGAGAGATCTCTCGGCAGTAGCAAGAGCTTTCTCAGCAGCAGCTTGTTTTTCGTTAGCTTCTCGCACCATATTGTGAGCTTCCTGAAATAAAAAAAAACAAAGTTAATTTTACACTTTGATTGATTCAAAATTTTGAAACATGACTTAACGCTTAAGAACTTCTAAAGCTCTATATTGTGTGAAGTTAGTCTCTTGATTATCATTTTCGCAGAAAATATTATTGATGAAATTGATGCATCGTTTAGAACCGACATAACAGTAATAACATTATTAATCTATTTCATCGTATACGAGGAAGAAATAAAAAATTTAATTTAGTTTAAGAATAAAGTAACTTTGTTTTTAGAAATAGAGGAAAGTAGTATGAAAGAAAGTTGTTAAGATTTATAACAAAATTTGTACTTTTTTTAATTTTTGCTTTTCCTTTAGTGAAGATTTAGGAATCCTTATTAATTTGAAAATATTCTCGACAAGGTAACGATGTAATGAAAGAATTGTTTTATTTATCAGTTTCAATAGCGAAAAAACATTTGCACCAATGGGTGAAGTGAAGAATATCTCGTGAGAATATTCTCCCTTTCTTTAGTTGTGGTGTATATTTGCATGCTGAGACTTGCACAGACGGCTGCACACACTGGTAATTTGGCGAGTGCTATAACTATTTCACTCAGTGTTGCCAGGTGGGAAAAATTTTGAGTACCACAAAATCGATGAAAATGTACTAAATTTTGCCTCAGTGTACCACTGTTTAATATTTTGTCGTGGCGTCATAGGGAGGCCTTTTCGATGTCGAACGGTGGCCTTTGTGGCCACTTTATTCTTCACTAAGAGACGCAGCATTATCTATTTTTAGTTAACAAGAATTGTATTTTATTTTATTATTTTCTTTGAATATGGAATATGTTACTCTCGACATGACTGGTGACTGCGATCATCAGCCCTTGGCTAAATCATGAACCCCTAGAGCATACCATCCAGTCGCAACCTCCCCAAAGAAAATAATTCCATTACATATAAAAAAAACACATAATTTCGTTATCTATTTGCTATGGACCGAAGAAGCTGCACAAGGTGCGTCGAATAGAAACAAACGTCAAATAACTTAAGAGAGACAGAGAATTTTCAGTTCATTCAGTTTCAAGATCAACAACTAGAGGCCATAGAGAATCTGCTGAGAGTTGCATAAACACTTCCGACGGTAATAAGTCAACTTTTGTTTTACGAAGTATTTATTATTATAAAATCAAACAACGTGATGTGGACTGTACGACTGTACGAGTTACAATATTGGTCCTTCGAGCCGGATTTGAACCAGCGACTTATATTAAAAGTATAGCCTCTACCCTACCTTTCTTTTCAGTCACCTGCGATGGATATTTTGATTTCTTGTTTGAAAAAATCGACAAAAAGTTGATCTTTCGTTGTGCCCAGAAATAAAAGGTACCACATTTATCAAATGAGTACCACTTTACTTTTAGACGATCAAGAGTACCACATGTGGTACTAAAGTACCACTCTGGCAACACTGATTCCACTTGGGCTCAGTTTAGGTTGAGTCCAGTGTTGCCAATAAGTCGCAAAAAGCGCAATATTTGCGCTTTTAACTGTGTGTTGCGCTATTTTGTGATTTTTGCGCTTTTTATAGATAATTTCAAACCTCAAACATGCCTTAAATCATGATTTTGATATCAGAGAACCAAAAAAGAACAGAAGAAGAAACAGCGGGATTACCGTGCTTGCGACCAGACCAGACAGTAATATGAATTGAAGTGGTGTAAATTGACATTTGACATATTTTGTGATTTTTAATCCAATATTGCGCTTTTATGTTGGCCGCATTGCGCTATCAATCGCAGGTAAAATATATGGATCTTGTGAATAATCGATTTAGATCGAACATCCCTTGTTTGAAGCTAGATTTGTTGCTGACTTTTTTCACACATATTTTTGGAGCAAAAACTCATTCGCCCGGGAAAACTGAGCGAATATTCTCCATGAACAAATTCTCCGTTTTTATTCAACTACATACAACTCTATTCTTTGAAAAACTTGAGTTTGAGCATTTACTCAGTTTTATTCACTTTACTGAATAGCTTATTCTGGCCGTGAGACATAATTTTTTTAATGTTACTTAACCCTTACTTAAAAATTAAAAAAAAATAATTTTATTTAAAAAAAAAATTTCTTCACTGATTTTTCACGAAATTTTTAAATTATACGACCAGAATTATAGCTGGTGAAAATAAAATTATTAATAATTATGATGGAGCTCCGTGAGTTGGGGCTTCTTAATATAAATTTCTTTCCCTTTCACAATTTTTATCTGTTTATAACTTTTGCAATTGTTTATGTGCAGGTTAAATTTTTTCGCACAAAGGTCATCTCATATTTTATTTCGCAGAATCACGACTGAACACGTTTTTAACAAGTGAACAACATGACATTGGAGCAAAAAATAGTTTGTATGATACTTGTCGAAAATTTTGTCAAAAACACGATGGAGGTAAATTATTTTAAATCATTTTGAAAAAACCACAACAACAAACATATGCCGATTTTTTATAATGATGGCATCTGTTAAATTAATAATTATTTATGAACAAAAATCATGTAGACATGTCAGTTTATGTGTACACTTCAATCAAAAATTCGGCGTTGGCTACAATCTGTTATTTGTTGATAAATTATATAAATTGATTGGACTATAACAAACTTTCCAAAATTCTCAACTCTAGAAGCGAAATTAAATTTTGGCATATAAGTAGCAAATAATGAAAAAAATTTGAAAAAGAATAATTTTTTTAGTAATAAACAATTAAAATATGTCGCAAATTTTTAAAAGTGTCTGTATAACAAAAATCAATATTATCATCATTATCTATATTTATTTATTGACAAATAAGTATTAATAATCCGATAAACTTTTTTAAAAATTACTATACGAAAAATATTTAAATATGTACCAATAACATTTTGATTGATTACCGTTTGTTTTATGTAAATCAAAGAAACAAAAATATGCGTGTCTACTTACAAATTCATCGTTTGATGTAAATCTGTCCAATTCTAATTTTAACTCTTGAAGACTGAAACTTAAACCTTTTTGAAGTTTTTTGGAATGTGCCATTAGTAAAACAGAGGCATACAATGCTGAACTAACACTAAGATGATACGTTTTTAAGTAAGGTAAAATGTGTAAAGCATACTTAGATCTATTTAAAAGGAAACGAAACCAACATTTCAAAACCATCAAGATAAAACTTAATGTAAAAACTATTAATGAAATATAATTGATAACGGCGAGCGACCTTTCTCAATTTTTTAAAATTTTCGTCACAATGTGTATTTGTCAATATAAACTTACAGACTAGGATAATAGTCATTACTTGAGGCTTTATAAAAACAACAAATGTTTTTAAAATATACAGGACCGGTTTTAGATATACATATAAAAATAACATATACACTACAGTCATTTATTAAACATTCACCTGGATATTTCTAAAAATTAAGAGCAAAAATTTTAAAAATTAAGCAATAATTTGAAAAATATTCAAATACAAATTTTTCCTTATTATCTTATTTACAAAGAAAAACTTAAAGGATATCACTTTTTTCCAACATGATAAACAGGCTGAGAAGTTTGTTTCTCTACCATATAACCCATACCTCACTAAAGGGTTACAAACGATCTTTCACAAATCAGGCTTGAGAGTAGTTTTTCAATCAAACAACACTTTGAAAAGTATATTAAACAACCCAAAAGATAAAACAAATCATTTGGAAAAAAGTGGAATCTACGAAATAAATTGTTCTGATTGTGACAAAAAGTATGTTAGACAAACCAGAAGATCTATACAAACTAGATTTAAAGAGCACATGGCACATTTGAAATACGGTCGCACAGAGAAATCATCTGTTGCTGAACATGCTTTTTGTCATAATCATAAAATTAGTGAGCACGGATAATGTAAAATTACTTAAAAATGTACCCAACAAAAGGTTGTTGGATGCATTTGAAAGTGTTGAAATAATTAAATGTAAAAATAGCTTAAATAAAGACAAAGGATCTATTCCATTTAGTCCACTATACAGTTTAATTAGATAAGGTTGGCGGGCTTTTTCCAAATGATTGGAGAAAGACTCCGCACTTAGCTCCGAATCGCATTCATGCGTGAAGGTGGTAAGTATAAATAGCTAGATGGTAGGGTTAATATTTAGTTTATCATCGACTCCTAATGATGCTAACCTAGTTAGCGAAACGTACGTAGAGTGTTTTAAAAGTGTAGTTTTTGTTAGTGGTGACGATATTCTTCAACATTGTTGAAAACCAAAGGTTATGTTAACCTAACCTTTAGACTTGGACGTTCTTAGTTTCCGACAAAAACGGATAAATAAGTTATAATTCAATAATTTCTCTTTACCTAAGTTTTTCTAAAAACACACAATGATCAACAGAATCAGATATGTTTTGGTGCTTTAGTGATGTCCATTAGTTAACAATCTGTGTGTGAAAAACAAGTGTCTCTAGATATGACAGAAAAAATTTTGGGAAGTTTAAACATATTTTGTTAATAAAAAACTATGAATAGTTGTCATAAACTTGTTCCATCACATTAAAATGTAACAATTGTTTTTAACAAAAACAAAAACCGTTTATGACTGACTAAAAAAAAATATGATTCATAAGTTTATATTACATGTTAGCAATATATTGATTTTTAAGTAATAAAAATCATAAAAATGACCAATACTGTCTGTCGTTAGTCATTATTTCCGTTTAAATTCATTTCGAGTAATCATAATTTTAAGTACAAATTGTATTTATATAATAAATTGTTAATAATCGTGGGACACTTGACATACTTTTAAAATTGTACAAACCCATCAAATATTTCCTCATTATTTTTGAAGGATAAACATTTATATTATATTCGTGAAATACCATATATGGTCTGATTTAAAGAAAATAAAATAATAATAATAGTACTATTCTTTATTATAACTTTGGAAACATTTTTTATTTTTTACATACGTTAACTGATAATTTGTCTTAAATAGAATAAATACTATTGTTTTGTGTAGGTATACTATAAGTTATTATTAAAGTTTTTGTAAGTTATAATTAGATGTAAATTAATGTAAAATAAATATTAAGTCACTTTTAATTTTATACTTATCGAAAAAAAACGTATCGACCAAAAATTCATATCTTCCTTTAATACCAGTTTAAAAAATACATTTGTGTATATTAGATCCAAAACAGGATCAAACATGAATCATTATTTATTTATTTCTAAATTAGTTTTCTGCATTGTTGCACAGCCAGAAAAACGAGTTAGTTAATCTCAAAGTGGACATTAAAAGACTTAGAAGGACCACTCAGTTTCTATAGATAACAGCGATGCGTTTTCTTAAATGAAGTGATACAACTGTTTACAAATTTAGACGACAAATACGTGACCAAACAACGATAGCGAATTCACGTGGTTTACCGGCACTAGACGTGTTTAATTTTAGAGATCACTGTACCAATTTCAACCACACTAATTATTTATTAAAAGGAAAAACTTTGTTACAATACAATTACTTAATAAACCTTAGAAAAGTATCTTATCTGCGCATTCAGCACGCATGTAATTCATCATCTTTAATTGAGTGATATTTATATTTATCAACTGAATTTTTAGGTTTGATATAGCATAGCTCTAAACGCGTACTTAGACATAAACGTCTGGAGATAAGTTAACCTAATTTGATTGGTTGACAAAAAATTGTGTGATATATTTGAGATACGTATGATTCGTAATATGTACAATAACTATATAATATTTGTTGCAGCGTACAAGAGGAAAAGAGATAATCGTATCTCTAATGTTCTATTTTTCGATCCAAAATATCTTAAAAATTACTTAATTAAAATGAATAAAATTTTGGGAGAATGAATAAAAACAGATTATCTAGATTCTAGAGCATCTTACCTTAGCACTTTTGAGAAAAAAATGAAGAGGCATTAAATATTAAAATTTTTAAAAACTCATTTGTGAATCCCTAGATAATAAAATTCTAAATATGGTCTCAAAATTTAAATCCTATTTTCGTAGAAATACCAAATCCCTTCCTAATGATTTTGTTTATTGTAAATAATGATATAATTATAACTAATTAATCCGAAACAGGCGAAAATTGGTGGAATGGACTATAGTTAAGTTATCAATAAATTGTTTTAACAAGGCTTTTATTATGTACGTTTAGCGAAGTTTGTGTTTACTACAAACTAGACCCTTCGTCATTATATATTAAAACTGTCATAGTCCGTTTTACAATAGAGAGTCTTATTCTTTTCTATTTGAATATAACCAAATGAAAAAAAACTAGCATTAGCCAATAAATATATCAAAATTCAAAAAGTACGTATGTAGCGAAAAAATGATCGAACAACGCAGATACAAGTGCGTAAAATATCGCCATATTACTGCCAGGTTTTTAGTTTTCACTGGTTCAAAATTATATATAATATTTTATTTATTGTTATTTTATTTATTGTCTTTATTGTAATGTTTATGGCTTTTGAAATATTAAATACCAATATAAATACAATTAGAAGTAAATGAGGCAAATTAGTTATTTTTATTAACAAATTATACATAATATTATAATATAGTTCATTTTTAAGTAAGGGCGTGATACATTAGATCAAGGTGACATTGCATAATAATTTTCATAATAAAACGGAAATAGATATTTGTTGGAAACTATTTCAATAAATGGAAATATCTGATGAAAATAATGCCTCTGGACGTAATTGGTAGATACCAATCTACATAGATAAATATCAGACGCCAAGGACTATTTATAAAATCACTATAATTAGAGTTTAACTTAAAAAAAAACTAGTTTTTTATTTATTTTACTTTCTATAATTGCTACTAATGCAGTAGAATGAATAAATAAATTTCTTATTAAAATATGGATTATTTTAATCCAAGTTAGATTTTAAGAATAATATATTGTTCAATAAGTGCAGAAATAGCAAACTATAATTTTTTCTCGCGGTTTGCGGATTTACACATTTGCCGCCAGTAGGCTGTTTAAACTTTTCCGCCCCTACAAGTGTCAGTTCCTAGATTCTTTTTACAATCGCAAACGGCCTTCATCCTTGATTTCCAAATCGTTCAGTATGACTGGGAAAAAAGGATCCAATTCAGCTAACAGTTCCAAAATCATACAATAATTTTCATTATGCGGGTTACCGAACTTTTTATTTTTTCCTCTCAAAGTGAGGCCTCGTATGCATCAGTGTTGCCAATGACTAATCAACAAAACTTTGGTCCAAAATACCCGATTGTACACGCGTGAAATTCCAAAATACCCGCGTTTTGCCCACTTACAATTTGATGTGTTTGTCAGATATTTTCTCCCCTGCTCCTCCGGCTGGCTGGTAGTCTTTTCGTTCGACACCAATTACTAAAAAAAATGTTCTATGTGAAGATTAAAATTAGAAACTGGGTTATTCTTCAGTGTATTAATGTATACAACAGATAACAAAACAAATTGCAACATGCAAATGCAACACAAACAAGAGCTTAAATGTTAAATGGAGAATAAATAATACTCTCCATCTTTTTTTATTTTTATGATCCCTTAGCTGCCAAGACTATTTTATATTTTACTATTTGACATCTGACGTGAATTATGTGGAAGTGTTGCTAAGTGTATTCAATGCAAATCAATTACTATTTTTATGTATTTTTTGGGAAATAAGATAGCTGTACCCGAATTTTACCCGCAAGAATACCCACAAAGCAGCAAAATACCCGAAAATCGGGTAATTAGATAAAACGCATGTCTTCCTAAAATCCGCTAAGCAAAATCTTCTGTAACTTCAGTCGTTATTTTGAATGTAAATATGACCAAAAATAATATTTTAAATAAAAATAGTGCACTTATTAAAGGAATAGGCAGAAGATATTATTTCAAACAAAAAATTCTTATAACATTTTTCAAAAAAATCAAAAAATATTTTTATCAAATATTTAGAACTTGCATTTAAAATCTAGGCCATTTTACAAAGTTGGCAACACCGCAAATATGCGTCCAACAAAAAAATTTACTTATATTTGTCACATAAAATAATTAAACTGACAAGTGACAAAACTTCGTACATTTGGTTCTGGATATCGTTCACCATAAAGTCTTTACTATTACCACGAGTTTCACCATAAACCATCAACAACAAAAAAAGTAAGCCATTGAAATAAAAATTTCATTAGTACCACACACTGAAAATAATAACTTATTTATCATTAGTTTCTAAGATAAAGCGATGTTGACAGTTAACCATTACATTTTATTTCCAATTATTATATAATAATTTTTTTGTTTAAAATAATGTATATTCCTTTAATTAGAGCACTATTTTCGAGGACACCCTGTATATCAGGAAATATTATGTATTCGATTTTAATAAAGAAACGTGAGCAATATCTTTTAGTTATTTGATTATAGCTATGTTACAATGTATAAAAACAAAAATCATCATATTGATTGCAATAAACATGAGGAAATACGATTTTGTATGTTAACAAATGTATATAATTATAAAACATTATCTATAAGCTCGTCAATATTTTAACAATTTTATAAAATATGTTATAATACATTATAGGCTTGTAGTCACGTTTCTATTTGGACACACCTCGTAACTTAAACAATTTTACTGCAGAAAATAATGATAATTATTTTAGTTATAAATGGTGCATAATCTGTACGTTTAATTTAAAGTGAACTTTAATCAAATTACAATTGCGTGCAGTGACATTCACATTTCACCGTAGTTATTTCTTCTATACACAGTGTTCAAAATTTAAGAGACAATATACGTACATTATTGTTATGGGCTTTGATTCTTACAAAAAAATGATTGAAAGGAAGAATAATTTCTTGAAAGTTAGCTATAACCTAAAAGTTCTTATAAGCAAATTTTTTTTCTTATTTATTATTACTGTTCGTTTTCAATATGATTTAATAACTTTTTCAGATATTCTGAAAAAAAAACGCGTTACACGAACAGAATAAAACTAACTGGTTATTTGCAAATTGGTGTTATCCATAAAGAATTATTATTTTTTTAATAAAATATAGCAACTAATAAACTTATAAAAAACTTGTAAACCACACTTCATATTATAAATTAATGATTTTTTTTAGCATATATCGTAAATCGTAATCTTTTTGTGTACTATTTTGTTTTTGCCACTATGTATATTCGTGAAAGTATCAATAAAGTAACAGTGGCTAGCACTGGCCGGGTAAATGACTGCATGGTACCAGTCGGTACCTAATCAAAATGAACTGGACAAACATATTACAACGTAATTTATAGTAATGACACATTTAATTATGTAAAACTAAACTTGGCGTGATTCGGCGTCTATCCACGTTAATATTCGTGGAAAGTGGAAACAATCAAAATTGATTTCTTTATAAATAGAACTTTTATGAAGAAAATGTTTTTCACAATGCTTCTGAAAATTAAGAAAATAATTTTTGTATAAATTATTATTTATGATAGCTGTGTTTACGGGTAATTATGATAAATATTGGAGGGCGTAGGAGGTTTTTAACCGTTTTAATATTTCGGTCTCACAGACCTTATTTTTTAAGTGACTTGATATTTTTTAGTAACTTATTTGAACCACGCAGTTATTTGCTACAGTGGTTTGCAATTTTTAAACTGTTTTAATATTTCGGTTTCATGGATTAATTTTGTAAGAGACGTAATATTTACCAGTAAACTAAACCGGACAACGTTATTTGCTAGAGTGGTTTATTAAGGAAATGTAGAAACGAGATAAAGCATGCGAAAAAAAAATACTCTATATGATCTGTGAACTTTTTATCGAAAATAGTTTGAATGGTTTTTTAATTTCTACTTTCAAAGTTCAGAGCACTGCTGAGATTTTATTGGCCATTGAAATCCGCTTCGTTTTTGTAAATATCCAATTCTTCAATGGTTGGAAAAAGTTGAAAAATTTTACAATGTTTTTACGACCAACCAATAACCGAAGATGCCGTTGACCTGGTCATCGCCGTACAGTCTCGAATCTTCTAGGATTTCGAGGGAAAGCATCCAAAGATATGTCTAAATATTACAGTGATAATTCTTTAAACCCAAACCACACAAAGATGCAGTTATGTGCACTACCAAAGGATGTCCACAAGGGGGAGTAGATCCCTGCATTTGTAGATTCTAATAGTAGATAAATTCCTCCACATTCTGACTGACCTCGGTATATCGTGAAAAGAAATCTCAATCTCAAAACCATCTAATTAGATGGGGCGTTATTAAATGGAAGCCAGAAGCAAACTATCTGGGACTCACCCTAGACAACGAACTGCCCTGGAATAAGCAAGAAAAAGAAGTAACGATTAAGGCCACGAAAGCCTTAATAATAAGCAGGAATTTAGCGAGGAAAAACTGGGAACGCAAACTAAAAATCCTGCAGTGGATATATACAGCTATTGTGATACATATCATCACTTAAGGAGCTGTTGCTTAGAGTAGAAGAACTAACATTGCAACCTCGAGCAGCAATTTCTCGAAGGAGCAATGGAGGTGATCCTAAACTTCAAGTGGGGAATGTGGCAAAAAGGACAACACGCAGGATGGCAAGAGACGGAATCACCAGACCTAAAACCGGTTTCCGTATCGGAGACATGACGAGATACCAAAAAATATGACTTTGTGAAAAAACTCAGCACAAAGCTGAGTTGCCAAAGTGAATGGGACGAGGACACCATTTCTGGGCTCAATAAAAATGCCATAAAATGGTACACTGATGGGTCCAGCAGAGAAGTGGGCACTGGAATAGGAGTATATGGGCCTGGTATCAGATGCTTCGAAAGCTTGGGCAAAAAGCCAAGTAACTATTCAAAAACGTGTCCAGTTCAAAACTAAATGAGCTAAGCAAGAATAATACAGTTACCCTACTGTGGGTTCCAGGACATACCGGAGTGGAGGGAAAGAAACGAAATAGCAGACAAAACTCGCCAAAAAATGGACTGAAACACCATTTTTGATGCCTGAACCATTTTGTGAAATCAGAAACAACAGGATACTGAAAGAACTGAAAAAAAGTATAAATAAAAAGATCCAACCACTGGAGTAATTAATCTACAAGCGAAAGTTCTTCTACGAAACTAAACAGAATGTATCAATGTTAGTAAAAACAAGCTTCGCATAATACCAAGAGTCGTAATAGAACATTGGACTAGCAGAATAAAAATAATGCAGATTTTATGACTTAGATGTTGAAAACCCAATCCACATACTCTCAGAATGCACTGCTTTGCAAAATCTAAGGGCCAAATAGTCACAGACTTTACGCTTCTTCTTAACTGCGTGGAATCGCTAAATGCACTCTAAAAATACCGGGGTGCATGAAGCTGACCCCCTTGGACCCCCTATATACGGCAGTTGGCTTTGCACCACTGAAAGACCGCAGAATGGCCGCAGGGTACACAGAGAGATTTAAACAAATCGTCAATGAGCGTTATGTCCTCTTCGGGGCCGAGATCCCAGCAGGAAAATTTAAATATAGGAAAAGTCCTGATTGAAGTACCTGAAAATAGCCCCTGCAACAGATACATCCTATCGCAAACGGATTTGACTGGAAAACTTAAACCATAAATAGAAGTCTAATAAATGCCCGATATTTGACCAAAATCTATGCTGACGGGAGCGCGGACTTAAAAAGGAAAAAAATGTGTTTCTTAATTTAAAAATAATTCTTATTCAGGGAATAAGTAAAATTTATTTACTAAAGTATTGGAAAAGTTAGGTGGCACTATCTCCTCTTCATTTATTCACAGTACAACGAAGTGTACTTGATATTAAAAATTTCCTTAATTATTTAAATTAAAACAATCTAGGTGTAGGAAACTTGTCGCAAGTCAATGTTAAGTTACAGAAGGTTAAAATAATTTTAGGTCAAGCGATGTTTTAAGTTTTCTCGCCAAATAAATTGCGACAATATTTTGTTGTCAAATTTCTTGCATTCATTTGCAAAAAAAATTATCGCTTCCTTCCCCCACTTGAATCAATTTTGTGTATTGCCAAAAGTCTCTGAAAATACCAGTTCTTGGTAGAAAAAAAAAAAAAAAAAAAAAATGGTCGACGGATGGTTTTTTTGTAACTAAATTGTAGTCAGAGAGGTCCTAAATAATTTTCTACCAAATATTTGTTTTTTAAATCACTGATAGCTCAAGTGAGGGTTGTAGTAGAAAAATTGAAATTGGAAATAATTATTTATGTTAAAAAATAACTTTATTCTACCATTAATGAAAAAATGTAAAATATTTAAATCAGAGATATCGTAGGGTTTAAATTAGGACTCATAACCAACATCTAAAGCGGTGTTAAAAAATTAATATATTCGCATTTTATTTTTTTAAAGTACATATCAACGAACTGTTATAAAAATTCATCGAATCTAACCTTATCCTATCTCTATGATTTAAATCAATATCATCTTCTTTCTCATCATCACCTCCATTATCACTGTCTTTGTCTTCATTTTCAGGGACAACCACTGCCAAATTTTTACATATTTCTGTGGAACATGATTTGCAAATATTCGTACATTTTAGTCCACTCTTTTTGCACGTGCAAGAAGTATTGCAGTTATAAAAACTCATATTCAATAAGGATTCAGGCTCGACTTTTTACGTTATCTCAATTGGTTTTAAAGGGGCAGTTCTTTCCCATTCTCAATCTTCCGTGTTCTGCACTGCAGGTAAAAATCTATAAAAATGTTAATTGCTGCATCACCTGTATATGTGGTAAACTTTCAAGACCTTTTTGTATTTAAAACTGGTACACTATTCGGCAGTCCTGCTGTAAGCAATTTATTCTTCACAGTTTTATATTCTTATTTTATAATACTTAGTTTTTTCCGTGTTAAGTAGTTTTCACAATGGCGTATTGCGGATTATTTTTAGCGAATCTAATAATCAATGCCGTTATCTTCTTTATTCAGACAATGTCAATGCAAAAAGTCATTCCATTGTTGCAAAGTTATATAAATTACCTCCTACACTTATTGTAGTTCACAGGAATTTTGTAAAATTAAATTCCGCCATTCACAATCTGCTGTTGTGAAAAATCTACTTTACACAGCCAGATAAATGAGTTAGTTAATCTCAAAGTGGACATGAAAAGACTTCAAGGACCAGGCAATTTTTAGATAACTGCGAAACTTGGTTTTAAATGAAGATACAACTGATTTTAATTGTGAAGAGCTTTTACATAGTTATTTATTCATAATAAAACATTTATTATTGGTTTTTTTATTTTGAAGATAATAGAAAGTTACGAGTTGGTGTGTACACACTTATTAATTAAAGAACGAAAGTTTAAAAAAAAATTGTACCTCTCTTGAAGACAACCATAAGGCCTTGGCCGTCCTTTAAACACTTCGTTTAACTGTATTATTAATCCTTCTTGTTTTTGGATCTTTTATTTTCAAACGTATAACAATCATCATTAGCTCTCAAATTTTTCTTACTCTCTAAGTAGGTTTTCTTATTTTTTTGTCCTGATGATGGCACTGTATTGCCGAATACGCTCGATTTAAAATTAATGTGACAAAGAAAAATATATATTATCATTACACACTTGTTTACAACTATGTTTACAAAAGGTTACAAATGTTGATCAAAATTACATGACCAAACAAAAATACCAGGAAATGAGGCAAACTTTCATTCATTATTACCGGCGCTTTGTTAGCGCGCATTTATTTATTTTCTTATTAGAGCACATTTGTCTTTGAGAGTTAATAATGAACTAAACCTTTTAGCGAACTTGTTTTAAGCGCCACTTCTAGAAAAACCGTTGAATGTCTGGCGATATGATTCGATTGGCTAACAAAAAATGGTGTGATATATTTGAGAGAACGCCTGTAGGTTAAGATTCGTAATATGCACAATTTTCGATAGAATATTTGTTACAGCATACAAAAGGGAAAGATATAATCAAGACATGTTGGGATAATTTAATTTACATTCTTTTTTACTGTAATTATTGAAAGTATGATTTGAACTTCAAAATATTAGTATGATTTTATTAAGCACTCTGAGTAAATTTTACAAAAACACACAACTTCTTAAAAACGTTTTTTCGATTATTTTTAAATGTCACTTTTTCTGTAGAAATATATGCTCGTTTCGATTTTGATTTTTCTGTAAAAAGATTTTCAAGAAATAACAGAAAACAAAACTTTGGCCTATTTTTTAGGAGATTGACATTGATAATATTTTTACAAAATAGTGCACATTGTCTGGCAAACAATTAAACAAAAAAATATCGCTGTAGCATTTTATTTTTGACTAAATATCTCTGTTGATGGCCTATTTGATAAATTTATTCGGAAATATTTATGGATACAAGGTAATAAAATATTTCTCATCAAAATATATAGTATATTTTCAATTTAAAAACTTTCTGCGAAAGAATTTACCTACATTCGTAGAAAATAATTATCTGTATCTAATATTCATGTTGAATATTATTAATAAAATATTTGTATGGTTTAATACACAGAACATGTCATGACAGTATTTTTGAAATCATATTTTCATTACTTTTACATTTTAAACACATACCATGCACAATATTTTCGGTCTAGAAATTTCCAAGTATTTTGTATTAAAAGTTAGATCCACTGTATTTTTAATTTAAATAACGTTAGTTCGCTTGTATGATAGGTTATTCAAGGAAAAAATCGATTTGTTATAAAATGTAAATTTTCATATTTCTAAAAAAGGTGATAAATCCAATCATTATAGCGTGTTGGTTTTTCATGGCCTCTGTGATACTAATAATCAATATGTAGATTTCTAGGAAAATTATTCTAAATTTATTTTCAAGAATATTAAAAAAAGGTTGTACTGTATAAAAATTATATTGTGATATTGTATATCCTTGTTCTGTAATTGCATTTAAAACCTGTACACAATTATAATAGCTATTTAATTGTTTCAGTTCTCAGTATAGAATAAAAAATCACTTTTAGTAATCTCATTTTATCCTTTATTTTTAATAATTTACACATACACTGAGCTTCCCTAGAAAAAACTTAAATTTTGACACCGAGTTAAAAGGAAATGATAATACGATAACGGTCACAACAACTACCCAGAGAACCAACCTTTAAAATGAATGGTATTCATATAAATTTTCTCACAATCACGAGTGAACATTCGTAAGAGTTAAAGTTGAACGAACTAGTGAATGCAGATGGAATGGAATGTCCTAGAGGTGGAGAGAGGTTACATTCTCAGAACAAGTTTATACTACCTACTAATTTATGTAAAGTGCAAGAGCAACAGTAGATGTTATACAGGAAATCGCAAAAAGGTTGCGGTCAACCCTAGAAAATAAACACGATATTTCGATTAAATAGGTAATTTATACTAGCGTGCGAAAATTATGTAAAACTTGGCCAAAAATTTATAGCTTTAAATCTAAACTTTTCGGTGTGAATGACGACCATTAAAATATATAAAAATTTGTCTTTATACAATAGTAATACCACTAGATCTCAGATTTGCCCGGACTTTTTTTATTTCGAGTATTTATTTTCATTTGCTATCGAGATCCGCCAAAAAAATTACGAGACGGAAACTTAAAAAATATACTGCCCGAGCTTGACATTGTAAATAGACCGAGACTCTACCATACTCCCTGGTGATACACAGTGTTTCAATTTTTAAAATTACTGGTATATATTTTATGCAATCAAGCCAGGACTTGAGTACTACCATAAGTTATTTAGTCACACTTCATAAAAGTGTACTTTAACTTATTAATAAAATTACAAATTATGAAATAAAATAATTATGTAAAAAATAATAAATTATTATGTCATTAAAATCAAATTAAATTTTTAGATTTTTTTAAATATTTATATTGTGGATGCAAATAACGAACTAGTATGACATAAAACTTTGTATGCACTGCGGGTATGTATATAGAGGTGTATACCCTCGGGCCAGAGGCTCTCGGGTTTGTAGGATCCTCGCCTTCAGGGCATAAACATCGATTTATACCCTTGATACATAAGTAACTATTTTTTAAGCACACTAATTTACTAATATACAAGCTTATTATTATAAATTTACTTCGTTTGGTGAGTTAACGAAGTAATTTGGGTATGTGGAAATTTAAATTGCTTCTTTTAAATGAGATCTTATAATTTAACGAAGGAAGCTCCAATTCTCCACCGGAGTTTGATCTGGTATTAAAATATTGGATTATGTGTCACATTATAAAATCTTAAGCCGAGTTTAATGTGGGGAAAGTTATTTAATCACATTCATTTGTATTGTTAATAAATTGTTAATTATGTTAATTATATTCAAGAAAATAATAAAAATCTTAAATTAAATGAAAATTCTTAAGGATTCATATAAAAAATTTTATATTATGTGTTTTTTCCAACTTTTCTGTCTTTAAATATGTGTGTTTGAAATCAAATATTTTATTTAAACCCAGTAAACAGTTTCACTACAAATTCACTATTTTTACTTTGGGAAGGCATTTTATTACTTTTATTTGTAGTTTTATCCAATTGTTAATTATGTTTCGAATCAAGAATAAATAAATCTGCAATCATAACCGTATCTTAAGAAAATGCATGTAAACAACAAAGTTTATATTATGTTTCTTCCAACTTCCAGCTCATTTTAAACTAAATTTTTTTAATAAAATCCAGTGAGTAATTTTATTGTAAATTAACTATTTTAACTTTCTCGGAAATGTTGTTATTTATTTCACTAAGGATAATAACTATAATTATGATTTTAATTTAAATAAACGGTAATTTGTCAAGGCGTAAAGTTATTGGAAAGTCATTTCATTACTTTCATTTGTAATTTTGTTCAATTATTAATTATGATTCGATTCAAGACTATACTAAAAATCTGTAATCATAAGCGTATCTTAAGAAATTTCTCAAGGTTTCAAGTAAAAAAATTATATTATGTCTTAATGTTAAATTAAGATAAGTAACATTTGTGACATCACATTTTTTGTGACATTTTTTTTTAATTCGTTTTTATCTAATCGTAATATAAAGTTTTAAACATTTAAAAAAATTAATATCTGAGAGAATGGAAAAATTATTAAAAAAATAACTATACAAGTATTTAGTCACATATTATTTCAATAAAATGGGATTTATTTCCAACTTGAATAACATAAATTCGTGGTGTTTAAGAGACAAGATTAGGGGTAATACCCAATAAACTGTTCTGATCCCTTTAAAAAAAGAGAAAAATTGGAACCTTTAAGTTATCCAAACTCTTGAATAATGAAATCATAAAAATCGAAAACCATCCTCATGGCTAGACGATCACTCGGCAAAAAATGTGGTCTGAAATTAAAAATGACCAATATACACCACACCATATGGAGCTGTGGTGTATATTAATAATCATTAAGGGAAAAGTGGGATTGGCAGTATACCGTCTTAAATGTACGGAAAATTGTGGAAATCAGTCTAAACGGGAGGATTCAATCCTTCAGATGACCGCTGATAGAGATACTCCAAAATACCGTTTCCAAAAACTATTTTCTGTCGACTTGAGTAATAGACAGGAATGGGAGAAAGGAGAACACTTGCATATGCAAGGAAGCATTATGTGAGTCACCGATGGCTCGAAAATCAAAAGTGGTAGCGGCGCAGGAATATATGGAATGAGACTAAGAAAAGACATCAGTCTAAACATTGGACAACATGCAACGGTACTCCAAGCTGAAATTAAAGCAATTTTTGTCTATGTGGCCGAGAATATAGATAGGGAAAACAAAGGTAAATCCATCCATATTGCCCCGGACAGTCAAGAAGTGATAAAGGCGCTGAAATCACACCAATACAATTCCAAACTTTTATAGGACTGCCTACAATCATTTAGAACCTTGGCAAAGAACAACAATGTGTAGTGCATAGTGTGGTAGAAGGCAATGAAAAATCTGACAACCTTAAAAGGAAGGGACCAGATGACACTTTTATGGGAGCCGAAGTAGTCAGCCTACTAACAGGTCATTGCAAACTACACACACACACACACTCACAGAAAATGAGACTTCATTATGGAGTCACCAACTGCAGAATGTGTGATATGGCAGAAGAAACTGCAGGACACTTGGTGTTTAACTGTGATACACTGGTGCAAAGCAGAAGAGGCATTTTAGGTAAAACCAATGTACAAGATGACCCGTCATCTTAATTATTAAATATTACAACTAGGTAAGACATCCTGGTAAACACCCTCTTTCGTCAAGAGTGTCTACCAAACCATGAAAGAGACAGGAATTCCCTGACCGTTCCAGTTTCAAGGTTTTCATGTCTAGATTTTTTATAAATTCCAGGTTATAAATCCACCTAGACTAAACAAATTTTTTTGCAAAATTATGATGAATGTTTAAACATATTTCGTTATGATTTTATATTTCTTACTTTTTTGGTAGGTACGTACATGGAACGGTTGGACAAGATATTTTTATTGAATACCTCTTATGAAACCCGGTTATAAGTTACCCAAGAATGCATTGGCAGCTCTTCATGAATGCGATGATAGCATATATCGTGTTATTAAGACTTTGTTACAAATTCTGGTAACTCTACCGTCTAGTGTTGCAAGTGCTGAGAGATCCTTCTCCACATTAAGAAGGCTAAAAACATTGATATAATCTCGAATGGGAGAGACTCTAGTGGGCTTTGTACTAATGAACATACATAGAGACATACAAGTCGACATAGACAAAGTACCTCTAATAAATCTCACTAATTTCAGCTGAATTCGAAAATTTCCCTTAAAAATGACCTAAAATCGCCCCTCGCCAATTAAGCGCACGGATCCGTGCCTGAAAGCTCCCGTTTATTTATCCTAAAAAAATCGTAGACCTCACAAAACCGAAATATTTATAAAATACTTAATACAAAGGTGATATTAAAATTGTATCTACATGTGAAAACTCACTTCTTAATACATAATTTTAAATAAAACTAATTTGTTGTTTGTATTTAATACTGTTTCACTTAAAAAACGCAGTTTGAATAATTAAGGATTTGCCTGTTACCTTGTAAAAATATTGTTTGGAAATATAATTGATTTTTATTTTTTCGTTAACTTCTTGTACTAGTGCAAAAAGTAGGCAAAACATTCAAAAAATCACTGGAAATGAAGTTTGTCCATTATTTACCATAGTTAATTACTCTATGTGCGATATTAAAATTGAAATTGAATTGTAAAATATTCTTGAATAAAATTTGAAATAAAAAATTTAATTCGAAGGTAGTAAAAATATTGTGTGTGCAACATGTGCAAAAATCATATTTGTTTCAAGCTGTAAACTTCATGCATCGTGCAACAACTATACACTTTTTGTACTAGTTACACAAATAACTATTTCGGTATGATTTCTGTTATTTTCGGAACGATTTTTTGTACTTTCGAGACGATTTTTAACATCTTCGTGGCGACTTTGGGGAATAAATTTGACTTGATTTTTATTTGGACAACACTTGTTGTTATTGCGTTAGTGTGCTTTCGATTTTTCATTCTTATAAACGGCTGCAGAATAAATTTTGTACATAACACGATCCGAATGTGATTTTACGGGACTCGCAGGCTTCCAAAACTCGTCCTGGAATGTGCAAAACATAAATTTCGCAACTTGTTGCGTAAATAACTATTTTCTGCAGCCGTCACGAAAATGGAACTTTCGCTATGATTTATTAAAGCGAGAGTACAACTTTACGCAAATCGTACCGAAAGTAAAACTATGGTTTTTTTTTTAACTTTCTGAATGATTGTTTGTACTTTCGAGATGATTTTTAATATCTACGTAGGCGACTTTGGGAACACGGTTTATACTTGATTTATAGTTTGATCAAGCTTGTCAAAAAACGTTTGTTGTTGTTGTTGGGTCAGTGTGATTTCGATTTTTCATTCCAATAACAAAAAGCCGCAGAAAAAATATTGTACGTGACACGATCAGAAAGTGATTTTTCGGGACTCGCATGCTTACAGGACTCGCCAACTCGCCAATGGCTCGTCCTGGAATGTTCCTACTTATTCCGTAAAATATCACTTTCGGAACTAGTTACGTAAATAATAATTAAATATTGCGTAATAGGACCTGTTTTCTATCGATTTATGAATTAGCAGATTATGATAAGTATAGAAATAAATAAAGATTTATTGCTCAAATTAACCTTGATACCTACAACACATCAGTAAATAAATAATACAATAAAATTTAAATTATACATTAAAGATATGTCCACCATCTTTAACCCTATATACTTCACCATGTTAGATCCTTGTAATTAACCCATTTAAACTTGTTTAAAGTGCTTGTCCCTTTTATCATATTATTTAAAAATATTTATTCTTGCAATTTGGGTTATACGTACATGGCTTTAATCAGTAGCTTGCGGCAGGGTAACACTTACCTTTTTTATCAATTAATTGTTAGAATTAGTAAATATATCTGAATATTTTCTCACATCTGTTAATCACAGATTTTAGTCATAAAAATGTGTTCCAACCATTTACAAAAGATAGAAAATTAAATACGAAAATACATTATGAATCAATACAGTTTAAAAATAATATTTTTTATTGCTGAACTTTTCAGTATTCATTAAATATTATTGAACATGGTCAAAAATTAGAAAGAATTTTATTTTTTTAGAATAATTGTAGACCTGGATCCTATTTTTCCTGTTTCCTGTTTATTAAAGCGAAGATAAATGATATTTTTTTAGTAAATATTGTACGCCTCTGAAGATAGAGCTGCAATTTATTGGAATTACTAATTAACGTAGTTGGAGAAAGAAGAAAGTAAAAACAAAACGAGGGTACGAGAACAAAAAAACCAAATAAGTTCCACATCAGTAGTTTTGGAAATGGAGAAACGAGATATGAATAAAAATGAATTTAAATCAAATGCGATGCTAATTACTGCAAATTGGATTTATGGATTTTTAGTATTATTCAGTGATTATATTCAAATCCATATTAATTTTGAGTCGTTGCAATTTTTTATACGAACCGAAAAAAAACAAATCTTGTAAGACTCTCATTGACAGGCATTTTAGCCCAGTAACTGAGCGTTTCCGGTCCGAATTCTTTAAAACTGCACCGATTGATTTGAAATTTTGATATTAGTTGTAAAATGACACAAACGATAAAAGTTTTAAAAGACATACTCAGTAGATAGAACGTCCTTTAACTTTAACGGTTCTGTAACTAACGACAATGACGTTTAGATTGTGACAATTGTACAAGAAATCAACTTGTGAAGTTTTATTCTAAACGTCATTGCCTTTACTTACTGAGTCTTTAAAGTTAAAGGACATTCTATCTACTGACAGAGGGTCGCTTAAATAATCGTCGATTGCGAAACACATTGTCCTTCCAGACGTTTTTATTTATTGATAATGATAAGTCAGACAGAATAATAGTGTTTTCATCCGATTGTGAACAAAATCTACTTAGTACAGCCGAAACAACATTCATAGACGGAACTTTCAAATTATATTCGTTTCATGTGGACATAAGAAGCTACTGCACCGAATCGACCATTGGTCAAAATATGGACAAACGACGTAAAGAACAGAACACCTTAACTACACAGAAGATAAAGTCTGCCTTTCAGTCCCAAATTTTATGTTCTGTGGCTAAATATTACAATTGTCAATGTCAAATTCAAACTTCCCGCTGGTTTTATTCGCTTTTATACTTTTAAACCCTAAAGGAGAAGTCTTATAGCTTCCAAACAGATTTTCAGATTTTTCTGACTTCCGGTTTCAAAAGTGGTTTAACAAACCGAAACCGGAAGTAATACTACCAGTTTTAAAAAATATCATACCGACGTGAAAATTAACGCTGAATCGATATTTAAAAATAGATTTGAGATATCTTTTACGGTTCAAAAGATAATCGCATTTTTGTTTAGAAGTCGTCACTTACCTGCTAACGCGCAGGCGCTTCTGACTTATTACTCTTGGTCGATGATTCCATGTTTATCAATAAAAGTCATTGAGGATTCAGCTTGCTGTCCTCAATACTTTAGTTGAAAATTAAACTTGATGAATATCAGTAAATTTATAAAAGTAAAAAGTCCACTGCGAAGAAAATCCAGAATATATTTTTTAATCGAATCGATACACACACGCGCAATAAACTAACTCAATTCAAAATATCCGCTCAAAAAATGACAGATGTAATTATTGGCAGAGAATGAAGGTCACGAAATCTTGGACATCGGAATGAAGGGCGTTGCCATCGGCTGACGGTATGTGTAATTTAAGTTGTGATTATATACTGTGAGAAGTAAAACAGAACTGTATGTCGAAATTATGAGCGTCGGCATCTCGGCGCTGAATAGTGAACTTTTTTGACGGTGTTGGTAGCTTAAAATTTGACTCCTCTTTTTGTAGCTTTGAACGACCTTTTTAAAGTGAGTTTGTGTAAACACTTTGAGTAATAATGTTGTAAGGTCCTTTTTTTCAATATTTCGGCATTCTATCTTTTAGGATTTAAATGGAGACATGAATAGTTTTAAAATGGTTCATTTGCTTCTTATCTTTTTATATCAACATGCACAGATAGATGAAGTTTCTGAGAAAATGAAATTGGGATAAGACAAACCAATATATAATTAAAAATAATGTGTTTTGAAGATCTATAAATTGTGTGAAAAAAAATATGATTAACTGAGGGTTGGTTAGTCAATTAGTTTTTGTTGAAAAGTGTCTTGTATTTTAAAGAACACTATACATATTTTAAAAGTTCAACGTTTGTTTTATTGATTTAGTCATAATCAGGAATTTAAAATATATCTGATAAAAAGGAATGCGAATGGTAGATTTAACAAATTTTAGAATATAATTACAATTTTTTACTGGTATGTAGTGAGGAACATAAATAACACCTCCCAACAGAATTAACGAAGATTAATTGAAAACTAGGTCGAGAAAATACATTTACCTAATTGTAATAATTACCCATGACTAATAAAATTTTACCTAGGCATTAGTAATGCAAAATTAACTTTCATAATAGAATTAAAATTACATCACACTTAAATAATAAAATAAAGTTTTAGTTTTGGCAGTTTCATTAAATGTTTTAAAACAAATAAGCCAAATATATCCTTTCATAAAATAAATAACGTGTCCAAATGTCATGGTGTTAAATTTTATTCAAAAAAAAACCTATTTATAATAATAATCATTTTTACTTTCTGAACACAACGAAGTTGTTTAGAAAGGAAATATTGTTCGTGCAATCGTACGCGAAGTGAGAGTACTTGGCGTTCTCCACACAGTCCGCGAAATTGAATTTCGCGGCCGTTACCCATGGCAACGGCCGAAAAAGCAAAAGTCATTTTCAAATTTTACATTTCTACAATACGAAACTAATAAGGTTATTATTTTTTATTAAACACAGTATTAACTGTTAAATTAATGATATATGTTTATTTGGATTTCTGGTAAAAATTATTGCAAAAAATAAAACAAATTCAATTTACTACAGTTCGCCAAACTCGTCAAATCGATATTTTTATTACATTATTTTTATTCTGATTAAATACGTTGCCAAATCTTTATTTGAAAAATTATTTTGTTGTTATTTAATTATATGCTTTGGATTTATAATAAAAGTAAATTTTACACTGGCCAGCTGTTTTTTGGACTTTTTCCAAACTTTACAATTCTGACTTTAAAATATATATTTAGAAAGGACCTTCTTCCTGTGAAAGTAGGCAGTTTGGTTAGTAAAAAGTATTAAAGGAAATAAATTTACCATTCAATACGCAATTATTTTGTCAAGAAGTCGAACAATACTCGATTGTTTTATTTTTGTCTAAAGGCTAAACGGAAACAAATTAACCTTGACTCAATTTCTTGATTAACCGATTGTTTTTTTAATTTTTTACTATAAAAATCAATCGTTTTCCTTTTAAGCAGTTAAGGTTAATGTTCTATTCATTGTTTTAAAAATATTTATCAATTATTTAATACATTGTTAAACTTTTTATTTTTAAGTATATAAATATTATAACATGCACGAAATAGAACCTATAAACTAGGAAGTGGAACATGATTGTTTTTATTATTAAGCTCCCCATCTTTAGTTCCACTTTTTCCCCTTATTTTAATCAATTTAAATGTAATGTTTTGCTTCATACACATTAGTTAGTACTTAATTTATGCACTAATTTATTATTGATTTCTACTCAAGAACATATATGGCTTGAAGATGGCTTTTAGCCGAAACTAGTCGCCAATCATTAGCACTTTAAATAAACCTTGTGGTTCTAGTTGTAGAGTTTTATTACTACATAATTCGACAATTCGACCACATTTTAGCAATGAATAACTTTTTGAACTTATTTATTTTAATTGTAAATAATATAATAAATATATAAGGGTAAATAATATAATAAACCAATAAGGGTAAATAATATAATAAACCGATAAGGGTAAATAATATAATAAACCAATAAGGGTAAATAATATAATAAACCAATAAGGGTAAATAATCTAATAAACCAATAAGGGTAAATAATATAATAAACCAATAAGAAGTCAATTAGTCTGTTTCCTCGGATGATTAAAAAAAATCCACCAGAGGCAGGACGAGTGGGGATACACATGTTTTGATTTCTCTATTGACAGTAACGTTAAACATCCTGTAAAAAATTGAATTATCGGAAGATGATGTACCTGGAGTAAAATTGAAATTTACCAAAGTTCAAGACCATCTTCTCCGAGACTTGAAACGATGGCTTCCATGCCGTGGTTTACCTGTTAGGTAATAAAAATGTACTTGTAGAAAGGTTAGTTTTCGTTGACAGTCCATTTTATATTTTGTCAAAGATATTTATCAGTACCATTTGCTGGTAGCAAACTAGAGCCCCCACAAGATAAAAATATTCTCACAATACTACCCAAAGACTCAAAAGAGAAATACAACAAATTAAAGAAGAATAGATTAGTATTTACCTAAGAGAATAGACAGACGACACCAGTACCGACTACTCACTCTGGAAAGCTACTACTGTCAGATTGGAAGATGGTATTGCAAATCATCTAGAAAAAATCTTTCAACCACATGAAGGTCAAGATGAAGAAACCACTATGGAAGAATATCCACAGATTGATCAAGAAATAGAATTTACCTCTCCCAACTATTTGAGAAACTCCTACTGAGAAGACTAAAACCACTTATCGAAATCACCAATTTGGTTTTAGAAATGGTAGAAATAAGCACTCGACGATCGACAAGTCCATAGAATAACTAACATTATAGAGAAATCGTTAGAAGGGAAAAACATTTGTATCACTATCTTTCTTGATGTTTAACAAGCGTTTGATAAGGTTTGGCATGAAGGCTTAATACATAAGCTCAAAGCTTTTCCTTCCAAAACAATATACAGATATCCTCCATTCATATAAATCTGAAAGATATTTTAGAATCAAGAAAGAAGAAGCCTTATCCAGGTCTTAAAGAAATTAAGGCTGGAGTACCACAAGGAAGTATTCTAGGACCTGTCCAATACTTACTGTACACATGTGATATTCCAGAGTTAGAAAACAATACCATAGCCACATTGATACTGACATTCTAGAAGTAGGAAAGAGCAATGAAGAAGCAACCCACAAGCTGCAAACAGCTGTCCACCGAAACTATGATTGGACGAAGAGATGGAAAAATAAAATTAATGAAACTAAATCCATTCAGAATAAACAATAATCCAAATACAAACCCAGCAAAATACTTAGGTATTACCTTAGATGCAAAACTTGGATGAAAAGTGCATGTTAAACAGAAAAGAGAAAAACTTTGACTGAATTGTAGAAAAATGTTTTGGTTAATTGGAAGAAAATCCACTCTGTCTCTACATAATAAGCACATGCTTTATAAGCAGATACTTAAGCCTGTATGGACTTATGGTATCCAACTATGGGGATACACCAAAGCAAGCAATTAAGCAATCTTCCAAAGATTTCAAAACAAACTGAGGAACATAGTAGATGCCCCGTGGTACATTCGCAATAGTGACTGTCATAGGGACCTGGAAATGAACACTGTTGACCAGACCATCAAGAAATTAGAAATTAGCCAAGAGTCATGAAGAAAGACTCAATCATCATGTCAATGTCGAGGCTATCCAGCTCCTTGACAATACTGGGTTAGAAAGAAGACTTAAGAGGATCAAGCCCTTTGAGTTAGTTTAGTGTTATTATTAGTGCAAAGGCAGAGCTTCAGAGCTTTATTATAGACAAAAATTTTAAAAATAACTGTTTTGTATGATTGTCGTGAATGTTACTAATATTAACCTAGTAATTAAATTAGTAAAATATACAAAAGGTATTAGGTAATGTAACCAAATAGGTAGAAGTATGTATATAAATTTCATAATTACCTACATACCTTTAAATGGCATAACCTAAAACATACCTTTTGTTATTGCTTAACGTAATTATGAAACACAAAACAAAGCGTTATAAACAATAAGGTATATCATTTGTTATTTATTTTTTTACTAGTTTATATGGATAATAAATTACAATATATCTATTATACACCTACACGATAATTACTGACGTTAAATACCGATTTGTCTAATTAATAGATTCCCGCATAATTTTTGTATATAACTTTTTCACTAGAAGACAATAATTTATATATTGTCAATAAACACATCAGATTTTAAATTTAATTTTATATCATGACACCAAATTCGAAAAATTGTAGAATTATAATTCTTATAAAGATTGTATTAAAATGGTTTGATAAAAAACCTGTAACTATGACCAGTAATTGCAGAGATGTTGTTTTCATACTTTTAATTTCCATCCTATTACAATTTTCCATTATATAATATCCCCCCGTGGTGGTCGCCAAAGGATAGGTAAAGTCCGCCACCAATTTTGAACAGGGCCAATCATTAAAAAAATCTTAGCAGTGTCTGGATGGACGGGAAATTTAGGGTAAGATATAAGTAAATTAAAAAAAATCTAAAATTTTTCTATTGATCATTTTTCAACATGGCCTCAAAATTTTTAAGAAAAACGCAAAAACCCGTTTTTTCGTTTTTTTTTTTCATGAAACTCTGTGAAAACGTCTCATTTTTGTGTTTGAAAATAAGCTGTAATTTTTTCAAAGCAAAACATTTATTTTTCGATTTTATACGAAGTTAAATTTAAAAAAAGCCTATTTTTTAATCGAAAACGTTGGTTTACAAATTTTCATTTTTTAAAGTTTAAAAAAAAATTGTTCGTATGGAAAAATATCGTTAAAAATGCAAAAACCAAAAAAACAACTTTTTCATAATCGGCTTTTCCGTTAATATTCAAATTTTTTTATTTTTTATTACAAATAAGCATTAAAATTAATGAAAAAAATAAATTTTTATGTAATATCGTATATCTACTCCTATTAAATTATTATTTGAGCAATTGATACTATCCATAAACAAATAGCGTGAGTTATAATAACTCACTATAGTGAGTAATGGGAAGGAATGTATATTTACGAACCGAATACAAAGCTAGTGAGTTATTATAGCTCTCTAGGATCCTAGTATAATTCGGTATGTAAATAGTTGGAAATTTTAAAGCCGATAAATACGTTCGGAATCAATAGCCATGCTTACGACAGCCGTATCTATTAATATCGCATCCTGTTTCGCAGCTACAGCAGATAATTTTCAACAATTTGTCTGGAATTCATTCTTTTTCTGTCAATGTAGACATGATACCGTTAACATGATGTTTCCATCCCCAATCCGTAGCTGCTAATTGATTACCAGCCAAGCTTGAATTTGAAAATATACTCTGAAGCTGCTACTTTTTCAATTAGAGTAATTTCTTGAAATGAAATGAGAATTTGACAGTCGCTGTTTGATAATGTTGAAATATTTTCATTTAGAGATGTATGTTCTGCACATTTGTTGTATTCCATTTTTGGCAATTTTTTATTATAAAAAAATTCTGCTAGATTCGATAAATGTTTGTTGGCTAATAATGATGTTATCTATTTTTATCAATTTCAATATGCTTATTTGCAACAAAAAATATCTAGATTAACTGAAAAATCGATTATGAAAACGTGTTTTTTTTTTACATTTTTAACGATATTTTCATACGAACAATATATTTTTTCATACCATTTTAAAATCGAAGTTTCAAGGAAGAAAATGAGCACTAATAAATTTAAAAAATTAAAAATTTATAAACCAACTTTTCCAATCGACAATTAGGCTTTTCTTTAATTCAAATTCGTATAAAATCGAAAAATAAATATATTGCTATGAAAAAATTACACACAGAAAAGATCTTTTAATAGTTTTACATCTAGAGATTCGTACCCGGGACTCTTGGCTTTTTAGAACACGAAGATTTTTTTACTTACATCTTTAAACACTTTAAAGGCCTTTAAGGTGTTAATCTTCTTTTATCTGGTGGTGGAGTTAGTGAGCAAGTTTAATCCCTAAAATAATATTTTACTTGAATTTTTAAGCACTCGTGGCGGACTTTTACACACAGCCTAGAATTTATGTAAAAATTTTTAAGACTTCAAAAAAAATATTTTACAAAAATTTCTTGATTTATACTGAATTTTATTTTAAGTTTGTGTAAATATAGAATTTTTAGCAAATAACTTTCAAGGATATATTTTCTAAAGCAGCGAAAAATATATCGTAATGCTGTTCGTTTTTACAACAAATATATTATGCTCTAAAAAACTCGTGTATCGTGATTATTTTCGCAATTCATCATTGCTGGTTTTATCGGGAACGTAAATTTTGTGATTTTAGCTCGTTTTCACGTTTCCATTTCGATATCAACGACGCATTTTTTTAATAGTGGTTTTCGATGTATGTATATGCTAATTTTGCTTGAGCGATTGGTTTTGGTAGTTGAATTAATTAAGGATATATATGCACATATTTTCTATATTAATTTGTTTATTATATTATTTTATACCGAATTATAAATGCATCGTATCATCGACATTATTGAAAGAGAAAATAATTGTGAATGTGTTAAATGTATTAAAATTGTTAATATTATTTACAGTTATAGTGAGCGGGAGCAGTTGCTCTATAAAAATAATAAATTGCAAAAATTTTAAAATGAATGATTTTGTTTAATAATAAACGGGTAAAATTCACTTAAATGATTTATTTCTGTTAATATACTAAATCCTAATACGTTGTATTAAGGTTGGTCCTTCGATCTGAAGATGGTTGATGTGAAAACATCAACCGCCTAGTAATTATTCCAAACTTATATCGATTCTTAATCATATTTGTTCAAGAATTATTCTTGAATTTTGTATGGCGGAACTTTTGCGTCACATTTATTTCAGTAACAAACAATCACATATGAGTTTTGGAAATTCCTATAAAATTTGCCGAAAATACCACCTTATTATGTAAAAAATTTTAGTAATCGGACGAAACCCATATGTATCGGTATCATATCTGCAAATTTTGACGATAATCGCTATCGGAAAAATTTATCAATTTATATTTATATTTAAAATGAACAATTTTATTCGTTTGTAAGTAAAAACATTTTGTTGTATTAAAACAATGAATTTATTTTGATCATATATTATTGTTATTAATTTCAAATTATTTACCAATTAGATTAAAAATCAAATAAGGCAGTTAGTAAAGCGGGTAGTCACTCGGAGTCGGGCGGCTGGGGAATTACCAAAATTTGTTTACGTTACGTCCGCGTCGATGCCAGATCAGTATTTGACATACCGATGCTTTTCACTTTACAGCGTTGCCACTACTTAGAATTTTTACTTATATCAACGTAAATTGCTTAGTTACAGATCTTTTAAAAATGTAGTGAAGATACCGATCGGTATCGGCCGATTATCGGTATAGGCAAAAACATCCATATCGGTCGATCACTAAAAATTTTAATTATGATACAAATTAAAGAACTTTTCAACTCTATATATAATAATTTATGAAAGTATTTCTAATTTCCTTACCTGAAACAAACTTGCAGTTAAATCCTCTAACTCAGACTCAACATCTTGCCTAATTCTGCTCATTCTAGTCAGCTCTAGATCTTTCATCTTAAGCTCGTTGTTAGCTTCCCTCAGCTCATTCTGTAATCTCAAAAACGGCTGTTCCTTGACCTCAACAATAGGTGAAGTCCAATTTCCCTGGTCGCTGCTACTGGCGCCACTTCGGTTGTCACTGTCATGGTCTTTTTCGTCTAAACATAGTTCTTTTTCGTCTAAACCTAATTCTTCCGCGTATTTGTCACTGTACACAGAACTATCGGAACTGTTTCTATGCATTACACTCAAATGTCTGACCTTATCCGTAATGGTGGCGATATCAGAAAAACAACCGAAAGTCCCGGGGTCATGGTTGTTGAAAAGTTTGCGAGTCACGTGATCTTTGATTGTAATATCGGGTTCATCAATGTCTTCCTCGTCATCGGTTGTGTATGATTCATCACCAGTGGTACCTAAAATTGATTTTAAATTAACGTCAATATTATTTCGTAAAACAATGATCTCTAATCATTTAATTCTATTATTTATTATAATTTCTTTAGGAAATGACAATGATGAATAATGAAAAATTATTATCTCATAAAAAATATAAAGTACATTTCAAATACGAGTGATAACCATCAAACCTGACAATAGGTATTTAAAATAAGAAAGTTTTTGCAGAATTTCTAATACCTTTTGTTAAATCAACTCAATTTTTTTTTACATTGTAATTAATCCCGAGGTAGATCACAATTCTAATTCTCAATCAGATTATATAATTAAAAATAAACAGTAACTAGTTCTCTTTTTCTGTAAAGTTTGCACAAATTTCAATTAGATATCTATTGTTTTCGACCATCTTTAATAAAAAAATTAAAATGAACAATATTTGAAAAACCATGAAAATTTTCGTTACTGATTGCATAACAGTCTGTCTGTATCCCACGGATTTTTTAATTCTGATTTCAAGTTTAGATTTAGCACAAATAGTCCAGTCACTGAACGTTTTCTGATCCTAATTATTTAACTGCCTGATTGATTTAAAATTTTGGGTACAGGTAATTTGCACACCAATAATTAAAGAGATCGTTATCACATGGGTAAATTTCAAATCGAGCTCTAAGAGGTGGAGGGTTAGTTTTTCCAAATTTACATCTTTAGATACCCCTAGTCGATATAATAAATATATAGATATTTCATTTAAATAATTTCATGTTAAAAGTTGACGTTATTAGGAGCTTTTTGTGGTGTAATTTTTGTAAAACAGTTACTGTTTTTATAAACAAAAAGAGCTAAAAAGCGGTGAAATATTTTAGAGATGTTCAAAAAACGGATGCAGGTCGAAAGTGTTTACCGTTGGTCCTGAACTATTAGTAACTAGACATGAAGGACTTCATACTCATAAAGCTAATAACAAGAAGCATAACCGGAAAATAATTACTAATTCCTGCAAAAGAAAGCCATTGAGGCCGTCGCACAGTGGTCGAAAAGTCAAAAAAGCTCGCCAAAATTAGAAAAAAAATTATTTCTTGTAATTATATTATTGTACTTCGACCGTTTCTAATTCTAGAGAGCTTAGTGCCCAATATTCACGTTATGTTTTAGTGTTAAGTTAGCCTATTTTCGCGCTGCAGTCTATGCTTAAGAGGCCCGCACACCACGTGACTTTTATGGTTGCCGGTTAGAGAACTACCCAATGAAAATGTGCTTGTATTCTAATAAATTGGATGTGAAAATTGTTTTTGTTATTTCCCGGATAATGTTAAGTAATCCTAGATAAAACATAATTGCTCGTTTTTCGACGAAAACTCGCCTAATATAGCAACTAAAAATATGCGGATATTTTCATGATATTTAAAATATTTATCAGAAGAGCGGTCTGTGCTACTTTTTTCAAATTTATCTAGAGAAAAATGTTGATAGTCGTATCACATTTACTAAAAATAATATAAAAAAAGTGCCACAGACACCCTCTAAAAAATTAACTACAGAATCGATTGGTGGTAATATTAACTGAGCGTCTGTCCAAAAATGATTTCAGGCAAGATAACATATGGTATTTGCGCCTCTCAGTGAACAAGTGAACAGAAGAACTTTAATTTGTTGATTTGCAATAAAACTTGGAAGAAATCCCAACGTAATAGCTTATAATAAAATTTTTGTATAATGCGAGAAAATATTCCTTCTTGTGCATTTCATTCTGAATAATAATTATATCGAAAACTATTTGGGATTAAAGATACCTGATTGCGGTGTTTTCTCAGAAATAAGAGGTATTTAAACAGAAATTGATTTTTGATTGGTCCTCTGTCCATAGGATAACGAATTTTTTGGAAGGATGGCACAATCGGTTAAAACGCAACATCGGAAAAAACCATCCAACCGTTTTGAACTAGTGCAGTTTTTGAAAGAAGACGCTCAACATTGTCAAATATTAGTTATCCATACAAAACATTATATGACAACCAAAAAACGGTGTACTACATATATAAAATTAGCTGAAAAAATAAGACAAATTCAAGAAAGCTACTTAAATAATGAAATAACAGTGGAGAGATGTTTAGAAAAAATAGCTTACACTGTTAAGCTTAATATAAATTAATTTTGTTAGTTCAATTTAATGTAAATGTGTATATAATATTTTGTTTTTTTTTAATTGACGAAGCGTAAAGCGAATAACTTACAGATTTTTTTTATATAACCGGTCAGGAGTGTTACTTCAGACAAAAAAAAATATTTCTACAAAAAATTAAAAAATTCCTTCAGTAATAATTTCAACCGTACATTACTTTAGAAAAGGGGACTTATCTATAAAAAATGATTTAAGGAAAAAATTATCAAGATGGTTTAAAAAATTTAAAAATAATGATTTTTAACACACTGGTATAAAACTTTCTTAATATAGTCAATATGTGCAGGTTTTTTTTTCAAAAACGGTCAATAAATTTTAATACTATCAGACGTGGAGTCTATTATTATTTTTTTTTATTCATTAATTAATTACTTATTCTTCTGGGTAGAATTCATATTTATACATTGGTTTCGAAGGTGGATAAAAAATTTAAATTAAGAAGACTCCAAGTAAAGTTGTATTTTTTAATATAAATTAAAATAAATTCTTTATAAACTATTCAATTTTTGATAAGTTATTAATTTGCATCATTATTAATAAAATTTTGTATGTATTTTGAAACAGGTATACACTATCCATGGTCAGGCGAAACGCTACCAAAATTTAGGCCGTCAGACGAATCGGGAAATTTTAATTTGAAAAATTATTAAAGAAAATTTATTTTGGTTTTACCTATGGCAAATGTTGAAAAAGTTCCTGAAAAGATGCAGTTGTTTTTTTCAAAACGAGTTTCTGTTTTGTTTCTGTTGCGTCCGTTTGGTGGAAAATCGACTTTAAAGACCAAGACTTTGAAACAAATAAAGTACATTTTAATTTAAAAAAAATTACAAGTGACTTTGAAAAAAGCCATACATAAGGCAGTATTAGATGTTTGGCCAAACGCTAAAGCGTTCTTGTGTAGGTTTTACTTACACCCATCTTGGTTTCGGAAATTACAAAATCTGGTCGAAAATGGTCTTTGGTTATAACACTGTTTTGGCTTGTCCTATTTAGCACCCGAAGAAGTAGGTGCTTGTTTTCCTTATGATTTGCATGCGTTAAAATCTCGACGATGAACGATTAAATACATTTTGCGATTACTATATAGATAACGAAGATGATTTTCCATATATAGGCAGAATCGAGTCCATCTTTAATTCGAACAACTATTTATTGTGAATCTTTTCATGCACATTTTATACATCGCGCCCTTCATTTTATACATTCATAGACAAACTGCAGGAATGTTGATGCTATTGATAAACTTAAACATAATTATAGTCTATAAAACGCTCAAATTTACTGTTTTTCAAAAAGAGCAAGTCGTTCGTATAGAACTTTTGAAGTGAATGGTAAGATGAGCTTAATCCCAAATTTTCAGAAAAATCGATGCAGTTATAAAAATTTCGGAGGTAAACCCAATTTTTATGCTCAGTGACTGGACTGGACTAAAAAAATTTGTATCCTATTAACACAAAAAAGTTTTGGGGGTCGGAAGTTTTAAAATTTGTGAAATTTATATCTTAAAAGTTCATCTCACTTTTGTTTATATCTTTCTTATACTAAAAATTCAACGTTATCTTACCTGTTGAACCTGTTCGTCTGTGTTCTGTCACTGTATTTTTAACTATACACCTAACGTTATTAGGTACGATCAACAGGCCGTCATTAAGAGTACTTTTCTTACTAGTTGGTGAATTAGAGGGAGATTCTTCGTGTTCTCCTTTCATGGCTGCCGATGAATTAATTAATCCTGAAACAAATAAAAATATTTTATTATTAATTTTTAAAGTCCAAAATTAATTTAATGGTTGGCATAGCAAATATCTGATCAGTGGCGCAGCAAGAATTATCTATTAGGGGATTTTCTTAAAAATAGAAGAAGTATTACGAGAATATATTACAGAAAACTTTAGAAAATAAAACATATGTGTTCATCGGCGTCGGTAAAGAAAACGAGTATTTTCGATATAATTTCAATTAATAAAGTACGTTAGGAAAACTAAATTTATAAAATAGTATTTTGGGTGACAATTAAAAAAATTTAGAGCTATCATCCAACAGCTATATTTATTTGTATTATTAATTTTATACGCTTGCGATTGTCTTTGCCAAATAATTTTGGCTATAACATTGTTTTCGGTTTTAACTTTACACAATGGGATACTTTCAACGTAGTACAAGAAAGATTTATGCGGATTATAAAGGACGGATAGTTAAAACAATTTCTACTGAGAAATAGATTGTCATTATTGTCAGATAAATGGAAGTATTTTGGAAATCAATAAAAAAACGAAAATGGAAAAGCATCAGTTCTGTTAAGTATACAGGGTGATTGATTAGTGTATCTCCGGTATGTGCCGTTAGATATCAAAAAGAACATTAGAGAGATTGTAGCCAGCTTTAAGCTTCACATTTTAAAATTAGTTGCTTCATAACTCCGTGCTAGATAAAGGTTATGTTTTTTTAATTGGGACACCCTGTATTTTATTTTAAATTTGAATTCCTCTTTACTTTTCCATTGCAATAATACCCAGTTCTACAGGGTATTTAAAAAGTTATGACCATTTTTCGATTAAAATCGTAATGTGTTCAACGCCGTACAGTTCAAATAGTTTAAAATATTTAAAATTTATAAAAATGGTCGATTTTGTTAATATTCGTTAAATTGTTTACAGGGTGGGTCAAAACGCAAATACATTATTTATCCAGTTTTTTAATTGGATCATCCTGTATTTTATATTATTATAGGAAAGTGCTATTATTAAACTTACATTTTTGTTACCCAAATTTAATAGTTTTTGAGATATTCTAATTTTTATAATAAACTTAAGTGGACACACTGTATGAACTCTGATTGATTATTAATTTACTTTTTGTAAAGAAAATACAATATTAACCTAAATAAATATTGAACATTTCGAAAAAGAAAAATCATTTTTTGTACAATTTTGTTACTAGTCTCCTTGATGAAGAGATAAACTATCTATATATTATTACGCAAAGAGAAAACTTCGGACTCCTTTCTTAGCGTTATGCGCGAACGGAGGAGTGTGAGATTATGCATAGTTAAAGTTTATAAACAGGAGGAGTGTGAGATTGTGCATAGATAAAGTTAATATCCAGTAGGAGTGCAGAAAGCTAAAATAACTATATAATATATGTTACAAATAAATTTTAAAATAAATTCAATTAAATATAATACAGGGTGTTGAAAATTTCAATGTACACTATTGGGATTTCGTTATATATACAAAGTTGGTTAAATCGGAAAAAGTTTCATACTATCAAGACAAATTTAGGACTGGATTTTGAAACATTTTAATATCAGGTCCGGTTTCAGATATATTTGCTTAAAACCAAAATTGGCGATTTTAGTTTTATTTAATTATCACCTTTATTTTTAAAGATAGATGAAGTACGGTCCTGATCATTTTCATCTTGAATATTTATAAATCTTTTTGAATAAAATTAATTAAACATTAACTAATTTGGCACTATTAAATATTTGTATTACATTTTTTTACATAATCGGAGAATAAGAAATATAATTTAATCTTTAACTATTGAATTATAACAGGAACATAATAAAATAAAAAATAAATGTAAAATAAAATTTTTGTCTCATTTAAACGACCTCGTATTTATTTGTTGTAATTGTAGATTTGTGTATGCATTTTTGTGATTACATTGTGCTTTTTCCTAAGTGCTAACTTTAAAAAAAAATTTCGGAAACATGTTCAAAAGCTAAGTTATTCAAGATAGTTTAAAAATATAGTTCATTGTCTAGGTCGAAATTTAATTAAAAATAATTAAGTGTGATACATGGTTGGATTAGAGAACAAAATGGAAATTTCAAAAATAAAATAAAAAGCAAAGGTCCGTATTTAAAAACAAAAATTGAGGAATGCTCTTTAAAGACGAAACGTTGTATCGAAAAATTGACTGCGCTATGTTAAACGCCATGTTAAACGGTATTTTTTCTTCAACTGGACCTAATTTTAAAATTTTTCAAAATCCAGTAAATTTGTCTTGATAATATGTAACTTTTTTCCCATTTAACCAACTTTGTATCTATAATGGTTAACGAAATCCCAATAGTGTACATTGAAATTTTCAACACCCTGTATAACATTCATTGTTTGTCTCAAACATTAGACTGTTTTTAGTTATCGATGCAATAGCCGAATAGGTTAAGATATGTCAGCCTCTCGAATACTAACCCTGTCAACTTTTTTTTATATTTTTTTAGTGACAAGTTTTTACTTTTCTTTATTTTAATTTTATTTTTGAAGCGAAAACTTCTCGATGCATGTTGGACGATTTTTGGATAGGTCAAAAATATAGAAAATGAAGAATGATAGAAAAAAATAGGAAAACAGAGAAAAATAGGGTAAAAGAGAAAAAACAGAAAAACAGGATAAAAAGGAAAATGGGAAAAAAAACAAAAAAAATAGTAAAAACAGAAAAGTAAGAAAAATTGAAAAAAACGATAATGGTAAAAAAAAGGAAACAATAGGAAAATAGGAAGAAATTATGGAAATGAGGAAAAAAATGAGAAATAATGGGAAAAATAGGAAAAAATTGGAAGAAATAGTAAAATAGGAAAAATGGAAAAAAAATTAAAATAGAAAGAAGTAGATGAAAACTAGAAAAAGTAGGAAAAAATAGGAAATAATAGGGAAAATAGGGAATAATATAAAAAATGGGAATAATATGAAAAAATAAATAACAATAGGAAACAACAGAAAAAACATGAAAAATAAAAAATAAGGGAGAAACAGGAAAAAATTGCGATCTGGCTAATAATTAACAAAATGAAGCCAAATTGGTTATTCTGTGGTTTTTAGGGCCGCTGAACACAAATATGATGTCGAAAAATTAACTAGAGGTACCTGGTGACCAGGGCGACCTGCTGAAGGTGATCATCTTCAGAAATTTCGATAAGATAATTATTGTTTTGTACAAAAACTGTGATTTTTGGGGTTTTTTCTAGATCGCTAGACACGAATATGTGCTTCGAAAATTACCTGGAGGCCGACCTGCTAAAGTGCTCCTTCTCAGGAATTTCCTAAGATTTTTATTTTATTTTTGATATTTTAATATTTATTTTATAATAATAAATAAACAATTATATTATATAATAATTGAATAATAAATTTCTTGGTAAATAACAAATAAATACAATTATTTTATTAATTACTTAAAAATAGATTAAATTTTGCATGTTATATTCTTGATTTGTACATAACAAAAAAAATCTTAAGAAAATTCCTCCAGGTAATTTTTATTAAAATTGGTCTTACTGCCGAAATTTTCATCAACTTTTCTTTATTTAGTGTTAAATTTCCTCAACTATAGACGAGATTTGGGATTGTGATTCTACTCTCGGTCTCCAGTGTGGAGGTTCGATACGATACGATATTTCGAAGTATCGATTTTGGGGAATCACTTAATCAGTAATATTTTTCATTATATATAGGCTTTGTACAGATTTGAATTCATAATAAAAAAAATAACAACAAAATATCTTGATAATTAATTTTATGTAATTACATTCTTATTCAGGTGTATTTAAAATTAAGGGGCATCATTTTGTATGAAGGTATGAAAAATATAGAAAGTACACGCACAGTATGGGACAAATTTCTCCGATTTTGCCTAATGCCTTAATTACAATAGAGGACCAAAATTGTATTATTTACATAATAATTTTGCGCTGCTTTTGTATAGGAAATCTGTTTTTTTTATAAACAACGAAAATACCAATTTTTTTATGAAGTTTTTTTTTTAATTTTTTTTAATTAAATACAAGCAATTTTTTCGAAGTAAACATCCTGCATCACTAATGGATATTTTTAAAAATGTTTGTGTTCATTATTTATATTCACAGCGGAAAATTCTACAAATGATATTATTAATTGAATGTAATCTATCTGAAAAAATCCCATTCATATAATTATAAATTACATAAATAATGGATTTAATATATTCCGTTCTAGATTTTTATAAATTGATATTATGGAATATAACAATCATCATTATTTTAGTTGTGGTTTTATACAAAAAAATTACAACAATTAATTGGTACAGATTGTGGTTAGAGAAAGTATGGAAAAAATAAGTTGCAACATAATTATTAATTTCTTTTTCATACCTATAAGTATAGTCTAATAGTGGCAAATCATTAAAGATTAGATTACGTATTAAACGTACGTTAAATTTCTCAGCTTCACACATCACTTCCCAATTATATTTAATAATCTGTAAAATACCATAACCAAAAATTCATATTTATCTGACTTTGATAAAACAGTGTGTCACCTATAGATGAAATTTATTAAATAATTGTAATTATTTATATTTGATAACGTAAGATTGTGGTAATGAATTGTTATCAAAAATTTAATAAAAAATATACATATTTTTAATATAAGTCAGAATTTTACTTTTACATAACTAGTTTATTTATTCATTATTAACACATATTCCTAATCTCAATTAACACCGTTACTAAGGCAGTCACATTTAACTGTTTAATTCATTCTAATTTGCTAATTAAATCAGCATTTAACCTACAATAGAATTTTTCCACAATCCAAGGTATTATCCAGAGATTAAACATCGTATTACCGTGTAATTCACTTTCGGGGTCAGATTTTTTTTTAAGTAGTTTATTCTATTTAGTTAAGCAATTAATTTTGTCATTAATGTATATTTTGCTATAAGAGTTTTTCTTTTTATGTCCCTAGTTGATTAACAATTACTAGTGAAAATTTTAGATGTTACATTAAGAAATTGTAAATTAATGTTTGGATATGTAAATCTTTTTCACTTACTCCAAAACTCATAGAGGATTTTGAGAACATAAAACAGGATATTGCAAAATCATTCTTATGTAGCATGAACGATTTTGTAATAGTGGCTACGTTAAGTTAAAGTTGACGCCCTGTGGCATTTTTTACTAAAAACTCTGAACGCATTCAGCTATCGAAAAGGAAGCATATGCTATCGTTGAAGACCTTCGAAAAACATTTTTTAATTGGTCAACATTTTAAGTTAATAAAAGACCAAGAATTTGTATCTTTATGTTTCATGAAAAACATTCACGAAAAATTAAAAACGATAAAATGGTAAGGCAGATATTAGAACTTTCATGTTTTAGCTATGACATTGTTTATCGCTCAGAATCTTCTAATGCAGTAAGCGACTGCTTTTCATAAATCTGTGAACGTACAATTGAACATATACTTTTCAATCTTCTTCAGTCAGTATCTCATCCGGGAATAACAAGGATGAATCATAGGGTTAGAAGCCGTAATTTGCCGTATACATTGGATGATATCAAGGAAATTACTTCTTTCCGTCCGATATTTGCCAAAATTAAGCCTCGTTTTCATGAAATTCAAGAAACCCATCTAATTAAGGCTACCAGTCCAAACATTGATCAAAAGGCTCCAATGCCTAGCGATACAAGAAATAAATATATGCTAACAGTGGTTGATGAACATTCATGTTTCCCGTTTGTTTTTCCTTGCTCTAATTTGCATTGATCTACCATTATAAACTGCCTCAGTCAACTATTGTCTCTTTTTGGACTACCATAATATATTCATTCTGATCATGGTTATTCCTTCACTTCCAAGGAGTTTATTGACTTCCTTCACTCCCTTAACATAGCTGTCAGTAGACGTTCTCCTTATAGTAGGTAATGGACAAGTTGAACGTTATAATGGGATCATATGTGTAGTAATTTTGCATTCAAAATTAGGAAAAAATAGGAATTTCTACTAGTAAAAATTTTTAAATTAATAACCTAAAGGTCAACATGAAACTATTGAAACTGAGAAGATTAGAGTCACATCAATCTATGATTTTTTGTAAGTCCGCTCATACTGAACTTAACATTTCTTTACCATGAGATACTAACAACATATGGTCTACAAATATCGTAAACCAACCCTGAATATAGGTCAACTAATTAGTAATGAAACACACAAAGTCTAGTACCACAAAAATATATTTGATGGAACAGTTTTGAAATTGCAACTAGTTTCGGCTTCCGTCATCATTAGGCCATAAACATCATGGAGCAATTAGTGAAATATGAATTTAGGTTTAAGGATAAAAATTGGATATGTAAAAATTTAAAATTTGTTGACATGCATGGTACTGAGGAATTAAACTGGTTATAATACTAAATGAACATTAAGAGGACACAATATGCGTCTTATTGATAAAGCCTGATTAAACAGAAATATAGGATTGGTATCAGAAGATACCTGATCCGAAACAGGCCAAAAGTGACATTCGAATTTGAAGGCATGGGATCCAGTCATAAATATCACGTGGGAGTAGTAGAGAACCCCTAAAATGGGGGAGCGAACCCACAAAGGTAGCTCGAAGGTTAATGAGAAATATTTATCCTCTATGGCCCAATTAAGGACAATCAATTTTTATCCTTAAACCTAAATTTATATTTCACTGATTGCTCCATGATGTTTATGGCCTGATGATGCCGGAAGCTGAAACTAGTTGCCAATTTCAAAAACGAAATTTGTTACACCAAATATACTGGACTTTGTGTGTTTCATTACCCAATTTAGAACCGTTCACCTAAAACCACAGTGATGCTAATTTTTCGCATACCAAAAGCCTTTGAAAAATTATAAAACACTCCTGCAACACTTCTTCTCTTATTTAAGACAACATACATTTTTTTTTAGAATAAAAATGGCATCGACTTTATTTTTTGATGACTGAATTGAACATTTAACAAGATTTTATGAGGTTCCTTTTTAACCAGTTTTTCAACTATTTTTGACATAGTTAAGACAAGCGACATAAATAATTGTGACGGTTCTTTAAAATTGACAACTTTGAGTATGAAAACAACCATAGCTAGGCAGAAAGAAGCCCTCACCAAAAGATGTATTGTGCAAGGCTCCTTACGCTTTATGAAAAAATTATTTTAATTAAAAAATGTTAGTACTGATTAGGAAATTATTGAAATAATTGATTTTTAGAAAATAAAGTATATGAATCAGAATTTAAAATTAATAAAAGAATGTACCATAATCCAATTTAAAAAAATAACATAGGTAAATAACAATGAGGGAAAGGAAATAAATAGTCTTGCGAAAAACACTAAACGTATTTGTACTTATCAATAATTTAAAAATATATCCAGAAAGTAATATTTAACTGTGCTGCAGGCTACCTATTTTATTTAAATAAATATCACTTTCCGGACTAATAACGTAAATAAATATTACTTTCTTTCTTTCTTAATCATATATTACAGTAACCAAATGGATTACAGTGAAATGTGGTCCAAACCCGCATTCATATAATCAAATTCTAAACTCTCAGATACGACATGGATGGTAATTTCTAACATATGTAGAGCTGTCATCATTTACTTTTATGAGAACGGTAAAATAAACGTAATAAATGTTATTATATACATCACATACTAGGAAATTCTTATTTTATATACAATGTTTGCACGTGTACAATACTTACGTAGGTACATTGTATTGTTCCATTGAGTACACACACTTCGGTTGAATCACAATAATGAGAATGCTGAAGTATCCACACGGTCTGTATCTTTTGCAATAAGTATTGTTTTGTTTTTAGAAAAGTTTTATGAAATTTTTATAACATATATAATGTTATTGAAATAAATATTTTATAATCCTAACAGCATTTTTTCCCAAGCACACCTGGTACCTACCCTATATAATATAATGTACCATAAAAAATATATAAGAAATATAATTATCAAATTCAACGAAAGATTAGAATTTCCTCATTATATTTCCATTTAAGAAAATAGGAAATAAATTTCTATGAAAGGATTTATGAACCAAATTTGATGACTATTTATGAAATATCGCATAAATGAGGCTTAATTTCATGAAGAACGCGAGTTATGTTGGCCCTCAAGGCCGCATTTGTCTATGTATTGTCAGCCTATACGACACTATGAAGGTGCGCCACATTTGCTTAAAAGTATATGGATAAACTATTGTTAGATAGTCGATGAACATTAAGAATAGCTCGATTTTAAATATTTTTCAGTTTTAGTATATCTTATTTAAAACAAAGTGTAAATATGGCAAATTCAATGTATAGCCAAAAAGGCAAAAAGTTTATAAACTTCATACAACGGAATTTACATGGATTGCATTTTTAAATATTGTACCTTGTTATATTATCAGATGTTTAATATTCATGATTTTAAAAATGGTTTCTTTGTACCCGTTGTCTTCGCTCTTTTACCAGATAAAAAAATGACAACTTGTATAAAATTATTTACTCTTTTATTTATAAAATGTCAAGATTTAGGTTTAGTTTTATCTCTAATGAAATTTTAGATTTAAAAATGGGGATTATTACTGGTGTTTTAAAATTATAGGTTTTTGTTTTCATCTGACACAATGCTGGTTCAACAAAATCCAGTCTTTAGGTTTAACAAAAATTCATTCATATTATTTCCCATCCAAAAATACATTTAAGTGACCAATGTTTACATGTCTTCATGACTTTCTGATAAATACTCTCAAATTTATAATGTTTCATGTCATTATTTGATGGTTACTAAGGAAAAAAATGTAAATAGATGATTATCGCCTATTAATCTGCCGCATAACAACGTGATTTCCGCTTATTAAGCAACTCTAAGTAGGCCATATATACATTACGAGGTGTATTATTAGGGATAATATAAATAAGTGGTGCGCTTGTTAATAATTTTTTGTACGAGTGCAGCATGAGTTGTATTTTCTAAAGAATGGGGCATTTGTTAAGTAATTATCGATTCTTAAACGTACCACGGATTATATTTAGGAAGATGATAATACATTGAGAATATAAGAAGTTAAAATAAGAACCACACATGCACATTTTGTGCTTTTTCTTTCTGGAAATGCACGAAACACACTTAAAAAATGTATCTGATGTTTGTCTAACTTTTCTAAATTATTTTAGTTAGCTAATATATTATATTCTCGGTTTTAATCATTTTTTAATTCCAATAATAATAATAATTTTAGATTTGCCAAAAGCCTGTTTTGTTTAAAAACATATTTGTTATTGTATGTATTATTTAAAACGTAATATTTTAATAATGCAACAAATCTTTATATAGGAAATTGTTAATATTTTCTTGGAAACATTCTAACAATAGATAAAATCATTGTATATAGGCATATAATTAACTACAACGTTAAACTCTAAAAGTTAAATAAAACGAAAACTACTTAAATAAACAGTAGATATCGATTGTAATATCAAAGGAACTTTTATAAAAAATTCCAAGGTTAAAACTAATATGAATTCAAGCACCAACCGCTATTGGATTTTCTAGTAGACATTTATAGTTATGAAAAAGCATTATTAAGGAAGCAAACATAATACTATTTAATTATTCATACAAACAAAATATTTTATCGATAAGGAAACAACTTATTAGAATTAGGTACAGAGTGAATTGTAAACTCAAGTCAGATAATTTAACAGAAACAAAAACAAAATAATTCGGTTATCCCTAATATTTTTTAAGGAATCTTCAATAGAACAAAAAGTCACTTGCGCTCTCCGAAATAACATCCAAAATTTATAGCCTAACCCCTATATGTACAAAAAAATCAGTGTTGGTACCTTAAATTTTTGTGTCTCAATAAAAAACATGGCGCACTTTATCATCCCTCTTTCATACTGTATTATATTTCTCTAGTATCCAGCGATCTAAATTTAGAGATATTAAATCGCTTGCAAAAAAAAACATTCTATGGCTTGGAATCAGTCTATTATATTTCCTTATAAATAGTAGATTTTATCTAAAGGTAACAGATTTTTATTTGTCATAATTAACAATATTGAACTATAGTAAATTTCAAGCATTAAATTCAGTGTAAGAAGGATAAGGATTTGCTTGACGAGATTGCCGAAGAGAGGTATGCTGAAATATGGCAAACCCGCCTACCATTTAAAGCTACACTGAATTTAATCTTTGAAATTTACTATAAACAATATCAAAACTTTAAGATGAGTTTATAAAATGTTCGATTCTGGTTCCTAATACATCAAAATATTTGAATATGATGTCGAACTGCCTATTTTATTATGAATATTGTAAATCCCAGTGACGTCATTGAGAAAGACACAGAGAAGTCACTAGCGTCTAGATCCCAATTGCAACTCGAGTGCCCACCGCTGTTGCCAGGTTTAAATGTTTCATTGACGAAAAAAAAAATTATTTATTTTATTAAAAGAAGTCTTGACTATCTAAATCTACCTGTGTATTAAAAAAATAAAAATAAAAAAAAAATTCCTCAAGTTAACGTACAAAACGATGGCAACAGCGGTGGGCACTCGAGTTGCAATTGGGATCTAGACGCTTCTAGATAACTAGGTAACTGAGTATTATATTTCTGTAATCTAATCAATAGACATGAATTTTAACTTCACATCAATTTTCACCCTACAGTTCTTTAATGTGTTAAGAGAAATTATTATTGGTTAGAGCGCAAAATAAGTCTACTACGCGGAAGTTTAAAATTTCTAAAGTGAAAACAAAAGTTGACCAAAATGTTGGGAAAGGTGCACATGGTAAGCTAAAGAGTCGTAAAAAACGGTGTACGTACAGTTCCCAATTATATAAATGTAAACAATATAAGACCAGTGAAAAGCGACACGAAAGAGAATTAATTTAGTCCGAGAGCGAGACCCACACACCACGTGACTTTTGTGTTTCCCGGTTAGAGAATTACCCAAGGAAAATGTGCTTTGTATTCTAATAAATTGGGTGTAAAATTATTTTTTTTGTATTTTCCGGTTAATGTTAAATAATCCTACCTTCTAATCCAATTTTTTCTGCGCAGAACAGGGTAGAGCGCCATAAAATATAATTATTCGTATTTGGACGAGAACTCGCCTAATATAGCAAATACAAATTTGCGGTTTGCTATTTAAAATATTTATGAGAAGAGCGCGTCTGTACTACATTTTTCAAATTTGTCTAGAGAAAAAGTTGATAGTCGTATCACTTTTACTAAAGTTATTTAAAAAAATGTGCCACAGACGCGCTCTAAAGAATTAACTACAGAATCGGTTGGTGAAAACCGCAGCTTCCTATCTTTAATATTAACGGAGCGCTCGTCCAAAAACGATTTCAGGCAAGATACCATGGTATTGGTGCCTATTAAGAATTAATTAATTTAATATAAAATAAACGTAAATACTTTTAGTTATTAATTATCAACAGCAAAATTTTCTAAAAGTATCAACTTTTTATTGCCTGAAAATCTGGCCTACATCCAAATATGTTTTCGGCTAGGAATATAAAGTAAAACTAAATAAGTTTATTACTTTGATGCCTACTCCTTTTGAATTTATTTATTTACACGCATTTTTTCGTTAAAATAAATTCTAACGTTAATATATTTGTGTTTTATTGCAATAAAATTTATTCAAAAATGTTTTATATTTTATGAGAAAGTAGAATCCTAATTTTTTTTTAAGCGAAACATGGTTTTTTATAAAGACTTACAAATTAGATTCAAAACGTCCAGTATAATAAACTATAATTTTTTCGTTTGAATTAACAACCAGAGTGGAAAATCGATTTAGTCCTCCTTAAAGTTACCAAAACTCGAAATGATAAAAATTTACTTTATTCGAGAAATATACATTATAATAGTAATTTGCAAGCCAATATTTATATATATCTAAAATTAATTCTTAGGCAAAAATTAATAAAACTTGCACGTCAATGCGTGTTTACATTGTTTACTTTTACTAGTAAAATTCCTTTGGGTCGCACACAAATTGCATTTTTACCTAGGAGAAAGTAATTTAATGCTAATTAAGCGCAAGTGTAAGCGTGGCATAATAACCCATTTTAAATAAACATAAAAGAAAATTTTTCTAATAGAAATCAATATACCTATAATTGTTTTTTACAGTTACACCTGTGATTAATGAAAATATCGATATTGTTTTCTACTTTTATTTTTTTTAAGTTAACTTTAAACTGCAAAAAATATTTGTTTATGAACTGACGAATTGACATGTGTAAGTAAAAATCTCAAAGGAGGAAAGCAAGAAAGAGCAAAAGAGATAGTGGGAGATGATTTATATCTAATTCATTTGCATTCCTATTTTTTATTTTCTATAAATATTCAAAAAGATTTCCATATATTCCCAAAAACTCGCCGCTAGACATAAGAATCTACATAAACCCAAAAAAAATTCTACCAGCTGATTGTTAAGATTCCTCTAAAGACCTTGAAAAAATATCGTACATTAACAACATTACATCACAATCAAACATTCCATTAAAGCGAATAGGACATAAACAGTCAATATATAATAATAAGTTGACAGGTGGTTATTTTTTCCTTAATGTATTTAGTTCGGTAAGTTACTAAATATACAATACACGATTTCATTTACATATATTGAATCTCGCGGGTGTTATTCGTATAGAAATTTAATTATAACATTGGTTACAGTCAATAATATAAACGAAGTGGAAACTAAAGTAGACGCGACCAAAGGGTGCAATTCTCCAATTAGAAACAACAATAAAAGCGGTTCTTAATTTTGAAATACAAAATCGGTATAATAGAATCATAAAAGTTCGTTTAGTATTGAACTTATAATTTATAGTATTTTCCGGTTTAAAAATGTGATACATTTTATAAAAAAAATTAGCTTTGTAGTAAGCTCGTTGAAAGACAATTTTTATTTTAATCTGACTTGAACAATTCAGATTTTTTAAGGTAAAACTTCGCAGTTCCTGGCCATAAAATCTGGAGTTCCTCAAAGTAGCGTCTTAAGTCCATTATGATACTTAATCTATACATTCAACTTCTGATTAGGCTCGATTCACACTGCGATGTCGTTCACGGTTCAATCTCGCTTCGGTCTTGGTCCGTTCCCAGCCCGGTCAAGTATTCTTAAACATGAAATAATCAGAGAATTCTCACTATCGTATCGCTCTATTTCCGATCCGATATCGCGCCGCTACCGGTTCATCGAAAAGATTATTTGACTGAAGTTCTGCTGGGGCTTCCTATGCTACACCTAGTAGTGGAAAAAGATTCACTGGCAGCAACGTACAGGCTGGGTATAAACGGCATGGGATCTCAATAAAAGGTGCATGATCGCAGAAAAACTAAGAAAAATCCGGTCCTAACTATGCCATCAGACAGAATGCCTGTCAGTCAAAACTTTATGAAACCTTACATAGTAAACATACATAAGATGGACAGAAAGAGTGAGGCAGGTTTCAGAAAAAATCAATCAGTCTTGTATACGGACGGGTTAGTAGTAATGGAGTTCTCGAATACCAAGAATCGAAAAGTATTCAATTCTTTAAAGTTCTCGAGAACCATATTCTGCTCGGATAAAAGAGTTTTCGTGCGATATCTGTTCTCGTTGTCAATTTTTGATTATAGTTTGGATTATGTAGGAAAAAAAAATACAAAAAACGAAACGAGCAATACAAAACATAAACTTTATAATTTGAAAATTTCAAGTGTAGATAATAAGAAAATCCGATCACCGAGCCGACCATGAACCGAGAACTGACACTTACTAATCATATTAATCCGACCGAATACTGAGTTGAATATACTCGGTACTCGGTTCTCGGTCGAGTTCTCGATTCTTATCAGTATTCGATAACTCAGTTCTCGATTCTTTGAAGTATTCGATTCTTTTCATCACTAGAAACTAGTAGTAGTAGTGTAGATAAAGCGAGATTTGATCTGACCAAGATTGAACGGCACCACAGTGTGAATCGAGCTTTATACTACAGCATGTACACTTGCGGATGATACAGCTATTACAGCAATCCATGAAAACTCTGTGGTTTCATCCTTTAATATATTCAACTAGAAAAAATGTTGAAGATAAACGCAGCAAATTTGAACACATATTTTATATGCTAATAAAAGAAAAATATATCTTGGTTTACATCAACAATATAGAAATGTGGCAGACGTCAAATACCTCTGATTCTGAATCTATTTAGATGAAGAGATGACATAAAAAACTCTAACCCAATGGATCATAAATTAAAAGAACTTTACTATTAAGTGGCACAATCAAAGATCCTGCGTGCATCAGTTAACGCTTACTGAAATGTTTCTAATCACACTATAAATCTTCATATTATAACAGTTTGAGACAAACACCAAAAACACCACCAAAAATTGGAGTCACACACTAATTCAATATTTTAACTTCTGATGAGAGATAGAAATTAATAGTAATTGGTCAATGTCAACAGACCTAAAATAGATCCTTGGAAAATCCTCATCAACTTTCTCATCATCAAAATAAATTATGCAATTATAAATTCTATGATGTTCATTTGAGTTTGGTCGAGCTAATGGTTCATATGCATAAAGTTGAGTGTCGGCCACTCCATTTGATATTCATACAAATGTGAGTAGAAGCTCAAACTCGTGAGTGTCTACTTATGTCCTGAGAAGCTACTCGAGTCATTTTAGTATGCATAAACACGAGTGTATTAAATACCTACTCTTAAAAATGGGAGTTTAGTTAGTAGTAAAGAAAAAATTATATCTTTTTACGTTATGTTGGCGATCCAGGATTCCAAGTTGGCGTAGTAGAAGATATTGTTGCCTATCACTTGACAATATCTCTAATACCAACTTCATGACGAGGATTGTGCAGAAATCGAATGTTTGGAATCAATTTCCATCATCGTATGAAGAATTGCAAACGGCGAAAGATAAGTTTAACTTTCCTTCAACTATTGGTGCTATAGACTGTACTCATTGTAGAACCATCTAATCATGGAGACGAATATATTAAACAGTAAAAATTTTTACTGCAGTATCAAAGTGCAGGAAGAATTTACGAATATGTATGCTTCTCGGCCGGAATCTATACAAGACTATAGAAAATGGAAAAATTCGGCCATATACGCCATCATGCAATAGAACAGGGCTAGTGCTGTTTTATTAGGAGACTCTGGGTATGGTGTAGCTCAATGGCTCATGACTCCTTTTCAAGTTGCAGATACCCCAGAGCGAAGATCATACAATCGGTGGTTTAAACGAGAACAGGTTATAATAGAGCGATGCTTTTTTTTACATACTTTCAAATCAGAGTGCTTCTTCTCAGAGCGTGAGTGGCATCTCCATTGTTTATAACAATTTTTATGCATATCGAAATAGAGAACACACTCACCATCACCAGTAGCTACTCGATACAAATTAGAGTGGCTACTTCTAAGTGGCCATTCATTTTTATGTATATCACCCTATATGTTTTTTATTCATCTATTTCTAATTATATTCCATTCGTAATTTTTTAAAAGTTGAACAAAATTTTAGCCTGATAAAAAACGACTTCATTTCTTATAGAATCCACTTACCTGTTTCGTCCAATGATTCAGGTCCTGTGCATTTAAAAATTCTAAGAAAACCAATAAATAGGCACTTGATGTTATTATTTTGCATTCTATTTTTTTACTATATACCAATATAGTAAATATAGAATGATTTAACCGAACATTACTATGTGTCGTCTTAACTAGAGTTATAAATTTTTACTGATATGAATTATTTTTTTCTTCCTACATTAATCACAAATCTATTAAAAAATAATAATGAAACAATGGATAATAAAAAATGGATTGTAAAAATTGTAAATTAAAAATAGAAATTAATTATACTTTATTATATAAATAAATATAAAAGATGTCCGAGTGAAAGTTTTCGTTAAGAATAAATAAATATTTGATTTCAAGTGAAAGAGTCAATATCACGAAAGCGTTTAAAATTATAATATCCAAAGAAATGTTGCGATTATACTACTTAATCCAAAACATTCTTTAACAGAAAATCAAAAAAACGTCGAAAAATTGCAGAAAATTATATACCTTAATTTTCTGTAGTTAATGATTTTTTAATTATTTCGATATTTTAAAAATCATTTATTAAAACTGATTCATACCAATAAATACTTTTTGCGGCGACTGCTATTCAAAACACGTTTTTTCGCATCAATTACCATTCGGTAAGTTAAAAAGTTTCTCACAAAACATAAAATCCACCGAAACAGCAAAATGGCAGATAATTGTTCAGTACATATTGAACAAAGGTGATTAAGAATCGATAGATATAAGTTTGGAATAATTTACTACGGTAGACAGCGTGTTAATGCTGCCTAATTTTCGAAGGACCAACCTTAATACAGAGTATAAGGATTTAGTATATTACCACAAATAAATCAAATCATTTAAGATAAAGGGCTATTTCCTCACCCAAGTTATTATTATTATTATAATTAGAGCAACTGCTCTCACTTATACAAAACATATTTACAATTTATGTACATTTTTATAATTTTAGAAAATTTATATTATCAACCGCTTTTTATAACGCCAAGACATGTTATGTCAACTGAACTCTGATAAATATGATGAGACTTTTCTGTTCTGAAGCTATTTCCCTATTTATAGTGCCAAAAGATTTACAAGTGGGGAGTTGTAATGGTTTTTCTTCTTTCTAGCATGAAAATCGACCCGTTCAGCGATCACATGTATTTCTGCGCTTGTCGCTCTTATCAATATTATATCGCTTAGAGGGAGAAGGAGATAGGGTGAATTATTTTTCAGAAACGAAAGCTAAGACGTACGAAAAGAATAACATAATCTATTTTTAGATATGGAATACTAAAATATACAGTACTAAAAGTATAAATTTAAATGAATCTTATTAAATTTAAAGGAAATATTAGTTTATTTTGTGACTTCTGGATAATATTCCAGTCAAATTTATCCACAAATCTTATAGTATACAACATTAGCCATCTCAACCCAGCACATCAATTGTTATAACACAGAAGTCAGTCAGTTACTATAGTACCCTATTACAAATCAATCCATTTTAAGTGATACACAACATCAAATAATTATTTAATAATCATTCACATCATATGTAACACCACAGAAACAAGTCGTTCAGCAACCAGTTACAGTCCAACCTACCACAACTAAAACCTCATTAAATGATAACCAAGAATGTGAAATTAATATAAATAACGATTTCTGACTTTGCTACTATTTTGTTCAGTGAATGCCGCAACCTCACATCTATAACAAGAACAAGATCATGAAAAACAAACAGAATTCTGAAGAAAAAAATAACCTCATTGAAAATAAGAGAGTAAAACAAAACAGAATCAGAAAAGTACAGGCAACTGTAATGAAGAAAATTGTGCCAAAGAAAAATGTACCAAAGGTGTTAAAGAAAAACAGACTACAACTAAAAACAAACTTAACAAAAAAAATGTGTTAAAGAGTGACGATGAATAATCGTGTACTGAAGAACTAAATGAAAATTTAATTTTGATGAATCAGAATACTTACAAGATTTGTTTAGACACAGGCAAAAATGTTGCGGAAACTGGGCACATACAGAATGTTCTGCCAGTGATAATCCAGTATTTTTGTACTTTTTGTTTGGGTTTTTAAAATGTCTTAATTCCTTCTTTTTGGAACGAAGTTCCTTAACATGGCTTGCAGTAGGAGTTAACTGGCAGAAATTGTCATGTAACAAAAAAGCGGTATGCCCCCTCCAGGCGAGTATCGAGATTCGAGTAGCAAGTATTGTGCGCGGCCAGCTTGTTTTTGTTTTATTTCATACGGGATTTATATTATGTCATTATTGCAATTCTATAATGGAAAAGTAACTTGATAAATCAAACTTAGTACCTAGTATTTTTTTTATATAATTTATATTTAATTTTTAATAAATGAATATTTTTCCTAAAATATTAAAATTAAATACTTACTTTACATTTTTGCAATGAAAAGAGAGAGAGAAAAAATTACACTATTTTTGTAATGATTTAAATTTGAAAATTGAAAAAAAAAAGGAAAAAAATGATTTTTCGCATTTTGTCGTAAATGTTTTAGTTAAAAGTTTTTACAAAAGTTGAAGGTTTCTTCATCTAAAAAATTGGAATTGAACACTTTTCAATAACTGTGACAAAACAATTAGATTTTATCTCTAATCAAGACAACTTTCAGGCCATTATACATGTTTAATTAAATGTTAATTTTTTTGCTTCACTCAAAAGTTAGTTTATTTTGTAAGTATCATGTTTATTCTTATCATTATTCACTCATTAATTTTGTAATATATATTATAGTTGTCCTGAAGATGGCATTGTTTGCCGAAAGCGCTCAACATTAATCTTGACTTGGAAATATATATATTTTTCCCACGATAAATAAAAAAGTTTTTTACGCACTTGAACATACAAATTGGTCATTTCTTTCATTAATTATTAATTGTTTATTTTCAATTTTTAACTGAAGGCCTCAAACATTATAATTGAATATTTATAACAATAATGTACAAATATGAAATTTTGAATCAAATAATAAAACATAATTTCTTTTGTATTTCTTTCTGTAAAATGTAATGAGTCGTTTTCAGTTTTTTCAATTTTTGAGCACATTTTTAAAAAGGAACTGTTGTTGTTTATCATTCTATTAAAAAGTACTAAAACAGGGTGAAAAAACACCTAGTAAAATATAATTTGTAACAGTTACTATTTTTATGGGTTCAAATAAAGAATAAAATCCGTGTATAGTTAGGTAAAACATATGTAAGATATATTTAAGTATCTATATTGAGACCCAAAGCTGGATATCAGCGGGGCTTATCAGTTTTTGCAGTTTTCTGATATAAACAATGAGGCCCCGTCGAAAATCAAATGTCTTACTGCCTAGTCCTGCTTTGTGTTATAAGAGGGGTTCTAACATATCGCCTGTCATAGAAAAACTCAGATGTATTTATTTTTGTTAATGTTAATCTTTTCAGAGAAATTGTGAGTTAAATCCTTTTGAAAACGGTTAGTTTTGGTTACGATTAGAAAACCCAGAATAAGTTAGTTAATTTTTGTGTGCCGTTCGATACAGGCCTGTTTCCAGGCTCTTTGACATTTTGGCAGGATGGCGAAGTTTTTAAGAATTATTTAATAATATCGTGTTCATTTTATTAATAATTATTTATGTTTTATTTGTATTCATTTTGTTTTCAGCTTTATAAATATTTAACCCTCTCCAATAAATTAGTTAGAAAAAGTGCGGAGTTTAAATCAATAATAATAATAATAATGAATAAACCTTAATTATTAATAATCAGGTTTCACGATCAAGTGTGAAATTTCCCTATCAACGGAAAAGTTACGTAAAACTTTATAGACTTCACTAATGATGGGAGAAAACTTCATTCGCTGTAGACTTGTTTAATTAATTACATCAATAATTATCATTTTGGCCGAAAGAAGTAAATATATCAAAAAAAAAAATTATCTCATATTTTTTTTCATATTTAAGACATAAAAACGAATATTTTCACAGAGTTTCATAAACATTGAATGATTTTTGCGAAAATGAAAAATTACAATTCCTCAATTTTTTCGGAAATTTTTAAGGCTATGGTCAAAAATTACCTATACAAAAGCTGTAGGTTTTTTTGTAAGCTACAACTTTGCTCTTTAATGTTTTTTGGTACGATACCAAGTTTCACCGGAAATCATAAAAATCGTAAAAAATAATTTTTCGCCGCTTTAACCACCCACCAAATCATTTATACCAACCCCCAGAGTACCGTTTTTTCCATGCTCCTTTGTGACCCCCTTTATAATTTCTCGCTGCAGGTGTTTGGATATCAAATAAATTGTTGTATATCGCATGCACTAATATAGATAAATTAATAAGTTAATAAACTATAATTATTCATATTATTAAATTTCAGAGATAGGCACGTATTTTAGGAAAAAATTTAATGATTGAAACGTTAATAATAAACACGAAATTTTATAGTTGTGAATTTTTAGATTGTATTTTATTCAAGAATTTTCTATTAAAGTTGGTTCTGGGATAAGAAGCTATACATTATTTTTTTATTATTTTATTAAAGTAATGCTATACGATTTTAATACTTATTATGGTATTATAAGTTGTTTTTAAGAGAAAAATTGATTTCATTATACCTATAAGGCTTGGTTTATATAAATAGAAAGTAGAAGACAGACAGTCGTATACTTTCTTAATTTCAATCAAGTAGAAGTGTTCGAATTTATTATCTATATCAATTTTATCAGTATCCCCTAGTCTGTTAGAGAAACCCATAAGGCAAAATTAAACATAGGGTCGATGATAAAAAATCTCATGTTCGAAAAAGGGAAGGGGCTGTCATTCTAATTATTTCATTTATATAGCCCACCCTTTATTTAGCCCACATTGGTAAATATGCGCTCGTTCATCCCCTAGACACCCTCTCATGCAGGAAATCCTCTAGAGATTTTCCTGTCCATGATACTTGAATCATCTGACCTGACTCATCTAAAGCAGACCCGTAGCCAAATCACTAGGGAGGGTGCATATAGTGATTAGATGTCATATTGGAAATCTATAATTTCTTTAAAAAATAGATTGTGCAAATATACTACTTCTCTTGTAAAATTTATTGGTTTAATTAAATTTGTTTCTATTTTTAACCCAGTTTAAAGTTTCGTCTAGTCAGGGTTCTCTTTATATAATATTTTTGCAAAATTTATGATTATCTTTTACCCTAAATACAACCATGTAGCGAACAATTTATTTACAAAAGCAAATTTTATAAAATAAAAAATACACATCCGTCTTTATTTGTTAAAACAAATACATAAATGTAAATAAAAATAAGCAGTAGAATATTTTATTAATAATTAAAAATTTGGAAAAATAAATTTTCCCAATAAAAAATGTAAAATACCTAATAATAATTAGGAGTAAATACCCATAATTGTCTTTCAAAACTTTCTCTAAACTCTCCTAGGATGTTGTGGACATTTTTTTCAATGTTTTTGAATAATATTTATTTATTTATTTGAATATTTTAGTAAATTCGGATATTTATTTTATAATATCGAAAATTTGGTCATCAAATGGTTTATTAAGTATTCGAGTTTGTTTCTAAAATTTAATATGTATAAAAATATATACTAGAAAACTTTATTAGTTATATCAACTCAGAATAGTACTGAAATATTGTATATATTTAAATATACACTACAATGTTGTGGTCACAATAAAAGGCAATCAGAAAAATTTGCGAAAAGAGAACTTTGACCAAACGAAACGTCGCGTCTATGAAAAAATTAACTATAGTAAATTTCAAACATTAAATTCGTTGTATGAATAAGGATTTTCTTGACGATATTGCCGCTTCACAGCAGCAACCGTATGACTCAAATGCCTCCTTTTTGACCACAACAGAGAATCAGAGGTTGTCAACAATTTCGTATCTAAATAAGATGGAACTTTTTCTAGGTTTCAGTAGTAGAAAATAATTTTCTCAGCCGAGTTTTATTATTATCCCTCGAAGCTTCGCATCTCAAAAAAGTGCTTTAAATTCTCGAGCACTAAGCACTTTTTGTATATTTAAATTATTGAAGTGGAAGTTTCTCTTGGCTTATTTATAAAAAAGGAGTAAATTCATAGAATTGGAATATAGCAACCAATATCAAAAATTAAAATTTTAATATACTAACAAGCGCAGCAAGCTAACAGTATCCAAGTAGCTCACATATGGACGGACAGACAGATAGGAGGTTGTAGAATTGACCGAGGCCACTGAAAATAGTAGGTGGGCGAGCTAAGGTGACAAGCTATCGATTGCCGAAAGCAGAGTTCCAAAATTCGAAACCGTTCTCAAGATATCGCGAAAACAGACAGACTGACAGACATGAACATGTGTTTTGAGCTGCATTGTTTATTCGGTAATGCAGTTCCGCCCTCATACCTGTCAGCAATAGGCATGTTGTCTATCCGCGATACAGTAAAACAACTGACAAGGAGAACCCTTCCCAACTGCCACACTCCAAAAATTAGCAGGGGAATAAATTCCCTTTATTCCTTTTTTTCCAATTTTTTATTGCATAAGAGGTGTGTATTTTATTGAATGCTTGTAACATAACAGAAGAAGTTTTAGTATAGTTTGATTCATTAGTGTTTGGGTAAGTTGGAAGTGGAAAATATAGGAATTTTCAAGGTGTAAATGGTATAATCTAGATCGTCTTCATCATGGATTTTTTCCTATTTAAAAAGCTTTCGCTATATACTCTGCGGGATGAAAATATTTAGGATATAGCGTTTTATTGGGAGATTCTATCTTTCCAGTATGTTTTCTATTTATTTTTTAAATTGTCTTTTAAAGTTGCGATTCTAGGTTAATAAGAATGGATTGGAGATAATAGCTTGACTAGGGCATAGAGAATATTCCATTCACTTTTTAGAATAGGGTCCCTGGTTCGGACTAACTGCCTCTAGAGTTAGCGTTTTCGTCTGACAATAGGCTTGTTCCCGAAACGAGTTCCTAACTTGTTATGAACATACTGAGTTGCGCAGTTATTAAATAATGGATCAGGAGTCTGAGTAGTATAAAATAATCTAAGTTATTCTATACTGCGCAACTCAGTATGTTCATAACAAGTTAGGAACTCGCTTCGGGAACAAACCTAATAAATAGGTGGGGGATTGATTTTATTATAGTATTTGTACGATTATTACAACTTCATGTACTATAAAATTTCAAAGTAAATATAGTACGCACTTTGTACTATACCATGATCAATCACTGACAAATTTCAAAAACATCTGTTATTCAGTCATCCACTCAACGGGACAGATATACGATTTTTAAGGATTTTAAAGAATTTTTTAAAGACATTTAAGGATTTTTAGAGATTTTTAAGAATTTTAAACTATTTTTAGGGATTTTAATGTTTTCTAAGGATTATTTTAAGAATTGCTTAAGTTTTTTAATTAATTTTAAGTATTTTTAATGGTTTTTAGGGATTTTTAAGGATTTTTTCAGGATTTTTGAAGATATTTTAAGGATTTTAAAGTATTTTTAAGAATTTCAATTTCTAAAGGTTTTTAACGATTTTAATGTTTTTTCAGCATTTTAAGGGATTTTTAATGATTTTTAAGGATTTTAAAGGGTTTTTAATGATTTTTAAGCATTTTTGAGATTTTTATGGATTTTCAAGAACTTTTAAGGATGTTTAGGGATTTTTAAGAATTCTAAACTATTTTTAGGGATTTTAATGTTTTTTAAGGATTATGTTAAGATCTTTAAGAATTACTTAAGTAATTTTAAGTATCTTTAAGGAGTTTTAGGGATTTATAAGAATTTTTTCAGGATTTGTTAAGAGTTTGGTAAGGATTATTTAAAGATCTTTTAAGGATCTTTTATGGATTTTAAAGTATTTTTAAGAATTTATACAATTTTCTTAAGATTCTTAAGGATTCTTAAAATATTTTCGGAATTTTAAGAGCTTTTTAAAGATTTTTAATATTTTTTAAGGTTTATATAGGATTTTTAATGACTTTTAAGGATTTATGTGATTTTTAAATCAAGGACTTTTAGGGATTTTTAAGAATTTTAAACTATTTTTAGGGATTTTAATGTTTTTTAAGGATTATTTTAGGATCTTTAAGAATTGCTTAAGATTGCCTAACCTAAGTAGTTTTAAGTTTTTTTAAGTATTTTTAAGGGTTTTTAGGGATTTTTAAGGATTTTTTAAGGTTTAAATGTATTTTTAAGAATTTCTTAAGATTTTTAAGAATTTTTAAATGTTTTTAGGAATTTTAAGGGATTTTTAAAGCTTTTTAACGATTTTTAGGGGTTTTTAAGGACTTATTATCTACCAAGAGCAGAGGAAGTATAATTTATAAGTTGATTGAACTCAGATACCTAATTAAGATAAATAGTTTTTGTTATTTTTGGTGCAGTTATATGTTGTTGTTGGTGTCCTTACATATTTCTTATTTCTTCTTTATTGTACTATATTTTTCTTCAATGTACTATAATAATTTAAGTGCCCGTACTATAACAGCTTTCAATACAGTTGGCAATGTTGGTGTTAAAGGTCAGTGGTATGCGAGATGGTGATACTGAGGTTTGTTACTAGATTATTCATATCCTTATTGTAATTGATATTAGAAGCGTCTGGTATATTATTTGACATAATTAAAATGAACTTATTCTATAATAATTCTGTCATCAGTGAACCTTTTATCATAAAATAAATTATTTCTTACATAACTTTTTTTTAGGAAATTGCCCACTCTTTAAATCTTCTTAGATAAGAGATGTAAAATTCTTGTTACCATGTTTATCTTTATGTTAAACGCATGAGCTCAACACTACATTCTGTGTAGGTGGATTAACATTATATTTCATTGTTTTACATGCCTCTCTACTCTGCATAATATGTCCCTCCTTTCAGGTTATTTAATAGTTATAGCTACAATTTTTTATCATGTTTCACTTGTATGTTGGATGTTTCTTTTGGTAATTATTAATGTACTTGAAATTTGGAACTTTTAATTTTAATAGATGTTGCCACATTTAATTTATGTATTAAACTAATTATATTTTTAATTTAATTTAATTATTAACGTTATTTCTAAAGTGACGCCGAGAAACAGTAAAAAATCGTATACCGAACATATTACTAATGAGCATAGTAGTTCAAAATTAACAAATTTGACTATATTTACTTTTGACAACGTTTAATTAAATATTAAGTTTCTGGTAACTTTTAATCTTGTAATTCGTATTAGGTTTATTGGAGCAACATCTGGTAGGGTATAATGCATAATCATCCTGTTTGAACAATAAATACCATCATTGGAAATAATATGTCTTTTAAATTGGACTAAATTAACATCATTATTCTTATTGCATTGAATGTTCCGGAATACGAGAACGACCCATATTAAGATAAGTGTATCTAATCTTAGCATTTCCTTTTCTATTTATATTTTATTTATATATACGACTGATAAAAGGGCATTGCAATTGTGAATGTTTATAACCATTTCCTCATAAATTATATTTTTTAAAGCAATCAGAGAAAGAACAGAGAAAGGGAATGGCACTTTGGGGTACAGTATCCTAAACCCGAAGAGATAGCGAAAGTTAACATCAGGACTATTCTTGACTTTGTCCAACAGTACTGGACTGATGTGAAAACTGGCGGGGCACAATAGGCCTACAGAGCCTCAGTGCAGGTGGGACCTCCCACGCCCGATTCAGGAAAAAAAACGTATCTCTTTAGTTCTTTCAGAAGCAGCATGTTGATAATGTTTTTCTTTTCCTGGAAAGCACGAAAAATTTTTTGGCATTCACCAAAAATTAAAAGCATATTCACTTGAAGTAAATGTAACAGGCATTTTGTTTTGATATACGTAGCGAAAGATTTCAGTACTGGTGTAAAGGTTTTAGTTTCCGAAACAAAAAGAAAGCAAACAAAGTATAAGATACGATAGTAACTATTTATTAAAATAAAATAAAGATAAAATAATGGGTGGCTTAATGTTCCTTAAAGTAAATCAAATAACATATCAGTGTTTTTGGAACACTTATACTTTCAATACCAATGATAAAAATATAGGGGTAAGTAACATTTGACTAATACAGTTAAGTGTCGTTCCTAAGGGATAATATGATGAGGACAGCTTTTAGTAGTATACATTTAAAGGCTTCAAGGCATACATTATTCAGATTTTTTTTTGAATTTTTTAAACACCCGATATATTGATTTTGTGTCTTTAGAAAAACGCAGAAATGATAAAGTTGGTTGTTCCACATTGCAATTACGAATATATAAATATAATTTTTACTCATATTTCACTTCAACTATAACTGCCTGTCTGTCCGTCTGTCAGTAGCTAAGCAACTTGGATACTGTCAGCTTGCTGGGTTTATTATTTTCTACATGGTGGTGGAAAAAAACATTATTTAGTACTGCAAATATGTATAAAAACGCCACTAGAAAACGATAATAATTTTCAAGATGAGACAGATAAATTATCTCATTTTCTACGTTTTATGAAATTTTACAAATGGTCATAAAACTTTTTTGATCATTTTAAATACCTACAAAAATGCGTTAGACGCCTCTGGACAATGATGATCATTTTCAAGTTGAAACAGATAATTATCTCGTGAAAGAATGGCAGGTAGGTACATACCTGTTTTCTATCAACTTACCAGAAACGTGACCGATTCGAGTTCCTAAGAATGAAGGTGTGTAGAACGTCATGAAACAATGGCTAGAGCAAGTGCAATGGTAAAAGGTCACGTTTTTTTCTCGCGCATAACATCCTTTAAGTAATTCCATGTATTCACGCCTGGATTTAATTAATTTAAACAAATAATTTTAAACGTAAATTATTATCTTCAATAGTGGATTAAGATTAATTAATTATTTGTTTTATATCTTCTTATCATATGATTGTTATATCTAATAGAGATAAAATTAAAAAATAAAGAATTATTTGATAAGATTTTTGTTTATACAAATCAAAATAAAGATAAACTTTTATTATTAACATTATAATACTACTTACTTTTTATATTTATTTATGTTTATTAAAGGTTTATTTATTAGCTTATTTTTAATTAAAATTGAGCGCATAATACTTTTTATTTATTTAAAGTCTTGAAATTTGATTCAGAACATGAAAATACTTCTTAATTCTCAGGGTGAGATCTAACTACGCAATTGTAAATTAATGAGGATCAATGATGGTATCAGTGATTTTCTTTTATATGCATTAATTTGATTTAAATATATACGATGAACGTGCGTCGTCATTTAGGATACTGAAAATTAACCTATATACCTATTTATGATTTTATCTACTATCAGTGGTGTAACGAAGTTACTTAATTACCGTGATTATTAAAATATATTAATTATGTCGTGCAGGACACTGGATTAGAATTAACTAAAAATTATTTTAAAAGCCGCCTTACTTCGAATATAAGATCAGTCGTACCAGTTAAACCTCCGCCCGACAGATGGAGACACTCGCGCCCGTTCTTCTTAGATGCCACAAACAGTGCCTTTCACATTATACTATCTCGCTCGTACGATTTTATATTGTGCGCATTGTGGTTTCACAATATTCGATTTTTGCCGTACGTTTTTTTACGTTAATTGCGTTGCACATCAGTTCTATGGAGCCTACAGCTATAGAAAGTGTTTTTTTGAATCGTGAACAAATTATTGCCTCATACATTATCGACGCCAAAAAAGGCAAAAAAGGCTTCGCCTTTAATGGGTGCATCCAATCAATTAGAGACGAGAGGAAGTGGGGTTGTTTTATACGTTATTTAACGACCTCAAAAACGATGATCGACAGTCTGAATGTCAGTTGGATGGTTTCGGTGCCAAACAAACTTCTCTCCAGGCATTCCGTGTCGCGATTATGTCTTTGTAAACATCCAAAGTTTTGTCCCACAATACAGGTTTGGCTTGAACAAGCGAAATTCGTCAATTTCTTCTACTTAAACAATAAATAATAACGTATACTGTGAAAGCGCTCTTATTTACGTGTACCACTGAGACAGACGTACGATGTATAATCGTTCGATTCCAGTGGCACTGGACGGCTGCAACACGGAAAATCGTACGATTTTTAATCATACGATTTTTAATAGTATGAGTAAAATCGTATAATGTTAAAACACCGGCCCGGTAAATTTTCGTTGCAGTCCCAGTCAGAGTTCGAGTTGTAGCTCGAGCCGAGGACCAGATCCAGAATCCAGCTACTTGTACCTCTTCAGCGACCTTTGGAGATGGGTCAAGCTGAAGGAACGCAGCCGAACTTTGTTAACTGCAAGCCAGCCAGTTGAACCAGTAGAGTAGGACCGCATATATAGTTTATGTCCAACCGTCCAAACAAAACAAGCTGATAATAGAGAAGGCCGACCGCCAACGGTAATTGAGAAATCCGGAAAATTACATACCTTTCTTCTTCCTCGCCGGAGTTTATTTGGTATAAATAAAAGCAATTATTTTTGTTTAACACGAATTTATTTCACTTTACCATTCCATCAGCAAATATCCAGGTGCTTAACCTAGAAGGGCAAGTGACACTCGCCCTTTATGTCCGCGCAGCTCTTTGTCGATACCATAACGACTCCTGGAGTATTTAATCTTCACTGACGCTGCCCGGTGCAAATGGTCTTTACATTATAAATAGAAGGTGGCGCCCGAGGCAATAAGACCTGGACCAAGGCGCCAAACCGATTGCGTAACGACGAAATAACGTCATAGTGGAGGGGGTGAAAGTGTAGGCAGTTGCCCCCGCGAAATTGTGGACATTCAGGAACAAATAAAAAACCGAATATTTACCAAATATTGATTTGTCCGGAGTGTTTGAAAAATGTTTTAAATACATTTTTGAATTTAATCAAGAAACTTCCAGGGGGAACTCTATATCTAAAATTTTTCTAATTAGAAAGTTTAAATAATTTTCGTAATTGCCGGACAGAAAATTTTATATAAATAGTAAATAGAAGAAGACACATTTATCTATACTCATATATACACTTCTAAATAAAAATATAGGTAGGTGTATGTTGTAAATAATTAGAGTGACTAAAACGTATAAACGAAACGGAGTACGGTTCTGTTCTATTTTCACTGAAAATAAATAATATGTATTTAAACAATTATTGAATGCTAACAAATATCTAGAAATTACAATGTATTTAACTAAACAGTAATGGCCTACCCCTTGTTGAAAATATTTTTAAAATTCTTGTAGTCATATTTTCAGGTTAAATGGACAGGATTGTACTTTCAAAAATTCCTAAAATACAGTTCATTGTCGAAACCTAACAAAAAAATTAAGTGCTCTATGTGGTTGGATAGAGGAAACAAAGGGTATTTCAACGATGAAATAAACAGTACAGGTCCGTATTTAAAAAAAATTGTTGAAGGTGGCCCGTCAAAAACGAAACTTTGTTTAAAAAAATTGAATACGCTATGTTAAGCGGTATTTGGCGTTCAATAAAAAAGTTTTTTTCTATCTTTTAAAATTAAGGTAAAACGAAAATCGGCAATTTCGGGTTTTCCCAAATATCTCTGAAATTAGACCTGAAAAAACAATTAATTGGTCTTAAAAATACGCATTCTTTTTCCCATTTAACCGATGTTGCATCTATTGCGGTTGACAAATTCTCTATGCACGCAAATTAAATCCGGCACTATACGTTTTAGTTCTAGTGTCAGTGTAAAAAAATTTACCAGGAATATATTTTTTTTATTGGATTTAAATTAGGGTACATATTAATTTAAAAAACGAATCATCAAATGAATTTATAAAACAAAAACCAATATATTACAAATAGAGTACTTTAATAATTAATTCCTATTGTTTATATTTCTTTAAACGTTAAATAAAAATTAAAAATTTCCAAGAACACTTATTTTTTTTTAAATATATCCATATATAATTGGTACATATTTTTTGAAAAATATATAACATAATAAGTTTACAGTTTTCTTTTAAATAAATAATACATTTATAATCTAAGATAAATGAAATAAAAAAACAATAATAAAAGATCTGAAATGTCTCTCACCTTTGAACTCTGACACAATTTCACAAACGCCGAAAATGCAAGAAAAAAGCAGAAAACACAAGTGGCAATCACTAAATCTCGTTTATTGGTTTTATCAGTTTAATAAAATCACATTGTTAATTTGCATTTGTATATCCGTGAACGTCTATTTATTGCACTTTTATTGTCAATTACGTTTACGAATTTACAATGCTCCGGATCGTATCGACCAACTACGTTATGTTACTGTGAGCTAACTGAGCGCGAAACGAAGCGCGATGCGGATTCCAATTTCCAATCCAACCCAACATCAAAGTTTACCTCACGTTTTCTCGATCTCGATCTCCTGCTACATAACATTCCTGCTAGAATGCGCTATTGCCACGTTAGTAAAGTTGGCACTCATGAGGAATTATGCGGATCAAACTTTCCCATGGTTATATTATTATTACAAAGAATTTACTTTATTTCGAATTTTCCATAAAATGGTTCTCCTGTTTATAAACTTGCTAGGACGCCTTTTTACTTTCCGAACCCAACAAAATTGTATAAAAGGAAAATAATTAATTATTTTTAGGCCATACCCAGATTTTTACGATTTGTAGTCACCTGAATCCATTTATACCATTTGTAGCATGATGTCTGTCTGTCTGTGTGTGTGTCTGTGAACACGATAATAGCGTCTAAACGGCTGAACCGATTTAGATAAAATTTTATATACATCTTTAGGGTAGCAAGGAGACGACCTGTATAGATTTTGGTGTTAAGCGGACAACCGGAAGTTGCTGTAAGTGATTGTGCAGACCCGACACCTGGAATGAATCGACCGTGTGATTCATAAGTATTCCGAAACAAAAAGGTATTAATTTAGTCAATATAGAAAACTAGTTATTCAAGTTCGTTACTGGGATTGTATTATAAACTAGTAAAAGGAATAATCTCTTCGCGATTTTTCAAGACTACGGATCGTTTCCGTCAGCGGAAGAAAGTCCGATTCGAAAAAATCGAAATTTTTCAATGATTTTTTTTTCAAACTTTCCAATTTTTTTTAACTAGCCCCATGCGATATTGATATCAATCAACGTGTCTTGACTTGCATAACACCTTAAAAGAAATCGCAGTATCGGCAAATGTGCTTTCCTTATCGAGATATCTCGAATAGAAATATCACTTTGTAGGCGTGCCCAGGATCCTCGTACCCGAAATAGCTCATCTTCTGATAGAGCCTTCCTTTGTTGAATAATAACCGATGGCCGAAAGAATTTTCCGGATCGGCCTTACCGTTCTCGAGTTATCAATCATCAACACAGACAGACTTTTTTTTCGCGGAAAATCAATTTTCTCCACGTTTCATGACACTTTAAGTCATTTGGAGCAAAAAAAAATTTTTGAGATTTTTGCACGATTTCAATATTATATAGTGTTAGTACATATATTATAGTTTATAATAAAAGAAGTTTGTTACAATAACTGTGTTTCAGTGAGTACTTATAGGGTACCACACAGGTTTTATATATTTTTTTAAATTGCCAAAATTATGCGTTTTTACGAAAAATTACAGGTGTCAACGTTGTAGAATATGAAATTTTCTACACATTTTGTCGTAACTGTTTTTTTAGATTTTGAACCAAAATTATGGATTTTTATGAAAAATTACATGAAATCAAAATTGTAGTACAAAGTTTTCTACGCTAGTTTTTATTTTAATATTTAACTAATTTTTATCTTTTTAATTTTTTTTATTAGTTAAATTTTAATATAAAAATTACTATTAAAGTAATAAAAACTTTGTAATTGTGATTTTTTTAAAATTTTATTACAAAAATTGTGGAATTTTATTACGATTTTAAACTAAATTGAAATAGGATTTTTACCATTCGAAAGATAATATAAAAGTGTAAATATTCAAAGATTTTTTTAATTTTTTTTATAATTTCGTTTTATCAAAAGTATAAAACAAATGAAAAAAGTAAATAAACTCCGAAAGGGATCAAAAACAACTATCTGTGTGACTTATGTCATAATTTTAAAATAATATTTTTAGAAGTTATAACCAAAAATGTAAAAAGTACAAATTCAAAGGACAAAAAATTAATTATTTTTTTTAACTAACTTTATTCATTCATCTTAATCCAGACAACCTAAAAAAAAGGTTTCTTGTTTCAATAAAATTGAACTATAAATTGGTTTTAAAATTATTCAAAAAACTGTTTTTAATTTTTTTTTATCGTAAATATCAACCTTAAAAATTTATATATAAAAAATACCATTAAATTTATAAAAAAAAACTTAAATTTTTTTTTAAAAAAATAGCTCAAAAAAAATTTGAAATTTTATAAGGATTTAAAAAAAAATTTAATAAACTTTAAATATATTAAAATGGGATTTATACCATAACCAAAATAACGAATGAAAAAACTAAATAGAGTGTCTGAAAGGGATTCATAATTTTAAAATAATATTTGTAGAAGTTATAGCCAAAAATGTTTAATTTTTTATGACAAATATTAACATTAAAAATTTAAAAAAATGGCAAACATAACACATTTCCGCTATTTAAGTGTAGTATTTTATTTTTTTGAGAAATATTTATTATAGCTTATTTTTTAACTCAATTTGCAAAATGGTTTTTACAAACAAAACATAATAAGTGTCTATAGTGTTTGTCACTCCAATCTTAATTCATAAAGAAATCGTTCCAACAATATTTAAAACACTATTTTATTCACATACACTATCCGTAGTTTGCAGATATTTTAATTTATATGTCCTTTCTCGTGGCATTACAGAACGCACCTTATAGAGAATTAGATATTCTAGCTACTATATAACCTTTTATCTATTAAGCACCTGTAGCATGTAAATAAATTTATTTCTTATCGAATTTATGTACAATGGCAAAGAGTATGAAGATGATATCTTCATTGCAGTATACCATAAGACCAATGTAAAAAACTTTTTATTAAAACTTGATCCATTTAATTTTTTTTACGAATTTTTTCAAACTTTGACAGCATTAAAATTGCTGATAACGTTTCTCGATGGCCACCAAAAACTAATCAGTTTTAAGTTAAAACCAAAACAATTTTTGGTACGATTTTAAATTGTCAACTTCAAAACTATTCATTTTTAATATAAGTATAATATGTTTTTGAGCCACCCTGTATATTTATAAATATTTTTAAAATTAAGCTCTTATTGAGATACATATATGCATATAAAAAGGTTTTTTTTAGTTGTTATGGTTTAGGCACTAAATTCCGTGCCGATATGTGTCCCCACGCTGTATAATTTTGTTCTATTGATTAACTAACTAAATCGACGACTTTTTAAAGTGAAATATTAAAGCAAATAAGTAATAAGTAGTTTATAATGACGTAAACAAAGTATGAATTGGAAATTAAGGAAAGTTTATTGACGTATATACTGCAACCCTACAAAATACTGAAATCTGTAAGAAATAATTATAGGAAAAATACTAACTATATAACAGAATTTTGTATACATCGTAAATTAAACTTATTTATGGTTGATTTGTTAGTTTCTTTACAAAGATTTATGGGATATATTTTTTTGATATAATTACTTTATTCTAGACGATTATTTTGTTTTTGGTTCATCATTACATTTGTTAATCTTGTTGTAATACTAGACTGGTACCTACTTTAATTTGTGTTGACAAATATACAGAATAAAGGGGACAAACTTCGGAGGTAGAATATTTACTTAATCAATTGTTTTCTAAATGTATTTATAAATGTTAATAAACACTAAGTACAAAACCAAGAAATAAAAATTAAACACAATAATAACCGGAGGACGTAAGCAATAGATGCGCAAGAAAAATATTAATGTTGATAAAAACAAGTGAAAATTTAAAGTTACGAATATAATTTTCTATACACCTTATACAGGGTGTTTCATTGGAAAAGTGGCATACGTTAACTGCAGATACCTAATGGGTCTAACTACTTTAATAACCAAGATACAGAGTGTTTTATCTATTTTGCCACTTTCTTGCATGGCTCATACTGTATATTTTCATATTTGGCTTGCATATTTTGTTTAAAGTGCCCAATCGATCAATAAATTTACAATAAAGAAAATCCAGGTCCGGAAAATGTAAAAATAATGTTTTTCTGATAAAATAAAAATAATAAAACTATAAGCGGTATAATAAAAGATTTCGCGCAATTCCTATTTAAAAAGCCGTAAACAGGCCAGATTTTTATTTGAAATAATAATTTGTACCATATTAAAAAATCCGTTAAGTATAAGCAATACCATATGTTATCTTACCTGAAACAGCTTCTCTGTATTTAATTCTTGAGAGCACGCCTGTGACATTTTTTAAAATTATTTTTAGTAAAAGTGATACGACTCTCTAGAGACGTGCTCTTTTAGAAAGTATTTTAAATATCATGAAAAAAGCCGCATATTTTTAGTAGCTATATTAGGTGAGATCTCGTCCAAAAAAAATAATTATGTTTTGTGGCGCTCTACCTTGATCTGAGCAGAAAAAATTGGACTAGAGGGTAGGATTACTTAACTGGAAAATACTAAAAAAACAATTTTTATACCAAATTTATTAGAATACAAGCACATTTTCCTCGAGTAATTCTCTAAATTCTGTTAATCGAACCCTCAATATATTCGCGAGTGCTTGGCTTATTCCATTCTCCCTTTTACTTCTTATGGGCGATGTTTGTTGGGTTCCTACTCTTGAAATCTTTTAAAACAGACCATAAAGAAATATCTCATATCTGTTGATATCAGAGAAATAACTAGAGCTAATTTTTAAAATTGATATTTAAATTAAAATCAAACAATAAATTCCTATTTCTATAGTAACCTCTATTCTGACAATTTGGTATATAAAAAATCATAAGTAAATTTTATATATAATACGAATAGACAACAGGGAAAATAAAACATAAATTCTACTAAACTTATCTTTAATACACATACTTGATCACATAAAAAACTAAATAGTTAAATGTACTGTCCTCTCGAGCAACACTCATAAAAGTAATTCTTAATATACACCATGAGATGAACTTTCTCTATCTTTCATTCTCTTCGTATTTTACTAGAGGGAGCTGAATCATTAGTTATCTTCTTTTATTTTCTGAACTCCTCCTAGTATACTGTATTAAGGAAAACAAAACTAAATATAGAAAATAAAAAATATGATTTAAAGTCTATCTAAGCAACAAATGAAATACTACTGAAAAAAATAGTCACAATTCAAGCATTTAAAGTAAAAAAGGAGGGCTGGTAATACCGAAAAATACGCAATCATTTTTTTGTTCTTCTTTATATGTAGCGAGAAAGTAAAAAGAACGCAGCTGTATATTAACCTTATCCACCAATAATTACCCAATGATGATGTGGAAAAATACTCAAAAATGGAAAATTCCCTACAAATCGGCATCACTGATTACTGGCTGACTGAGCTAATAATTTTTTTTGTTCTTCTTTATATGTAGCGAGAAAGTAAAAAGAATGGTACACAGCTGTATAATATACTTATTCTCCAATAAATACCCAAAAATGGGAAATTCACCACAAATCGGCATCACTGTTTGATTACGACTGAGCTACGCGTTTCGAATATTGTAAATGTATATTGATATTAAATTCGAGCCTTTCGTTATTTTGACAAACCATGTTTTCGTTGTTTGGTGATTTGTTTTCTAATTAAAAAGACAATAATTTAAGTGTTTGGTAATGTATCAAAAACTCCCGGGTACCACTAAACCATTGATGAAAGTAATTATAGCGTAAATTTTTAGAGTTGACAGTTATTTTCTACAGCTTTATATAGCCACAATAAAAATAAAATATTAAACATATTTTCGTTTTGTAAAAGGATATTGTTTTTCCCTAGGTTCAGATTTTTCGTGTGATCTGTCTCTTGGGTATGGAGATATTTCCTGAAAAAGAAATTATAGTAAATTGGTTGCAATTTTTTTTTTTTAATATTATTCAAACTTACTCTATTTCTATGATGTTTTTCTCTAACGGGAACAGGTGGCTCAATTATTTCACCGTTTGCACCTCGATTGGGCGATACTAGTTTTGCCGCTAAAAAAATAATTCATATGTAAGTAATTGACCAAATGCAGAAAAAAAACTGCGTGATACATTTTTTATACGTTAAAATAAATTTATCACAGTTAGAAATTACAAAATGATACATTTTGTCTTATTATTATTATTGATAATAGCAAGATACTTGCAATACAATAAGTGATCATTTAAGGTTAAATATCAATACCTTTATCTTCTTCCCTCCGCCTTTTCATTTCCAGCTGGACAGCTTCATCAATCCTATCCTGTTATAAGAAAAAAAATATAATTTAAATTTAAAACATATTCAGAATAAAATATCAAAATATTAAAATAATGCAATGCAATTACAGTAGCGTTGAAATAATTTGTAAAAACAATATATACTGTGTTTTAATAATTAATAATTTTTTGTTTACGTTTGGTTTTCAATTTTATTTGGATTTCAGTTTACAGTATTGGTTTTTGTATTAAAATGAATGATAAAAAAACAGCTACGATTTTCGTACGAGGCTGATGTAGTGCTACTCCCGGAATTTCTCAATATAAGCCTGATGATTCTTAATCCTCAAGGATGTGATAAAATCTAAGAACATCTTTTTGTTTCAAAAAAAAAAAATACTTTCAGATTAGGACCTTAAAAACAGAATGCACCTAATAGAAAGATTTGTACAAAAAATGTTAGCGTGATCAAACGAAAGTTTTGTCGTATTTCCTCCTCTGTAAAATCATCTAAATTGAATTGCATATTGCACCTGCAGTTCATCCCTGTTTACTAATAAATTGTCCATTATGATATGTACAATGGCATTATCATCTTCCGCCAAAATCTTCTTCCATATTTTTTTGGTAAAAAAAAGTCAAAACAAAAATAACACCATGGAAATAATGCTTGGTAATAACACACTGGATACTGTACTGTACAACACTCTTTAATTTGTTGGTAAATAATTTTTTTTTTTTTTATTGTATAAATATTTATATAAATTATAATCCTTAAGTCCTAATAACCACTAAGATAATTTTCTACTCGTAAGTGATAGATTGAGTAAGATTATTATTTTTTCATATTTTACCAATATGCAGATTTTATGTCAAAGTGATATTTATATCGATGTAACTTTTACATATTGTGCTAAATTTTTTCTCCAAATGTTTACTATACATGTTTTAATTAATGGACATTATATTTCATTAGTTTTTTGTTTATTGCCCGATAAACTGGAAGGGACCCACAAATTTTGCGTGAAAAGTGTTTCGCTTTATGGTTTAATTTAAAACCCACAATAATGAATATTGATATTGAAGTAGCAATTCAAAATGCATGCCGTTCAGAATGGCACGAGTCAAAAATTGTAGGTTGCAAGCATGGTTCAGAAATATTCAAAAATTGGGTTTAGCTCAGGAATACAGGGACAAAGATAGTGAAGTTGGACACTGGTTGCATGATGTCTTTGGTTCAATTTTTCTAGACCCTAAAGAGGTTGGAGACAGTTTTGTCTTTGACTTACTCCCCATTCAACCACAAAATGAAAAAGTTAAAAATTTTCAGACTACTTAGTGGCAGAGCTGCGGTACTGATTACCGATAGTACTTAAGTATTTTTAAGTAAGTACTTAAGTACTTTACTCCAAGTATTTCAGAAAATCCGTACACTGGTACTTAAACTTTTAAGTATTCAGTCTAATACTTGTACTTAGTACTTAAATTTGTTTGAAGTATATTTTTACTAGCAATTTAAAAAATGAAAAATAGTGAAGTACTCGAAAAGTACTTAAAACCTTTAAAAAGTACTTAAGTTTATTTTAGAGACTCGATCAAGAGTACAATAAATAAAAGTGCCTCTTCTGAAAAACGTTGGTCCTTAGTTGTAGAATGTATAAGATAGAGTAAGTAAAATTTGGTACAATTATTTTTGAGTGTTTAGTATATTTATATATTGTTTTATTTCATAAATTTGTTACGTTTATTGTTAACTAGTTGGTTTTGATTGATGGTAACCCTACGTTAGAGAGGTATATTGGAGGCTTCATCCCAGAGTAAATTTAAGTATGAATATTTCAGACTTTTTAGACCTTTTTATGAGTTATCCAAAATACATCGTAACAATTCTTATTTGCTCAATATTTTTTTGTATCACGTTATAATCTGTAGAAACCCCCTACTTAATGTCTGACATTTTTTCCATTTCCTTTTTAAAAGACCCAATCTGCACGCTTAGGGTATCCTTGATGATCCCTTTTATTGTTTCTTCATCCATTTTATCCTTTTTGCACAGGTCGGAGCTGTTTGAAGAATTTTCATATGATCTAACCTCATTGAAACGCACAACTTTTTTTCCACAGTCCAAAGAACTGTTCACTGATTTCTAACAATCTTTGTAAGTTTTTTTTCATGCAATGCTCATCTAAATACGATGTTGACTGGTTAAAATGCGTAGCTAGATGCACCAATCCATCGGCCAAAGTTATGACAGGATGTTCAGATTACAAGTAATAACAAATTTTAAATGGCTGCAATTTTTACACCGAAAAGCTGTTACCTCGTTATGGAACGAGTTATGAAAAATGTCATAAAATTGTGGTTTAATGTATTATGACAGTTTTTTAGAAATTATTTACAAAGCACAAAATACCGAATGCATTTATACATAATCAAACAAAAATGATTACAGATTTTTTTAGATAATTCTTTTAACTTTGTTTTTTATATTTTATAAAAGTGTAATAAAAAACTGTAAATTGACACTGCATTTAAAATAATTTTTACAAACCCTTTTCCTGCCTAATTTCCTTTCCTTTCGCATCTCTTTTTCTTCTTCACTCAGTTTTTCCCTCTTCTCTTTCGGTTTGATTGATCTTTCCCTTTTATCAGTCTTCTCTGGATAGAAGTCCGGATTTGATTTCCTTTCTTCATGTTTGGAACTCTGCAGACAACCATTGGGTTTTCATTAATGTGATCGAAGACCACAGGCTTAGCCAAATCAATGGCACAACAAAGAAATTTCTTTCTTCTCTCGTATCTCAACAAGAAAATTTAAACAAAATACAATGTGAAGATCGTTCAAGAATTATTCCTTACCTGTGTTCAACAATATTGATTTTATTGTGTAACTAATGAACAATATCATGGATCCACACATACCATTCGGTTTAATAATATACAGTATAATTCAAGCAAAACTAAAACTTCCGGATATTTTTCTTACTTACATTTGGAATTTGGAATTACTTTTTATAAGTACATTAAATACTTGAATTATACTGTATAATTTTCAATTTTTCTAGTTATGAAAATGTATTGATACCAGGAGGTTGTGCATTTGCAGATTTGAAGGATAATTGTGTAAAAATGAATTAATTTTTTTTACATAACTTATGTTCAGAGTGTTCATAGAGCAATACATTCAAAACTTAGTACCTTTCAGGAAGTAATTAGGAAAAAATTTAAAAAAGATCGTCTCTACTCTTAATAATAATTGAAATATACAGGATCTAATGAGTAGTAAAATACTTAAAAATGTATTTGATACTTGTGGGTCTCTTTTACTTGATCTGGTCAATATGTCACTTAAAAAAGGCATTTTTCCACTAAAACTTAAAATATCAATTGTACCAATCGCAAGGATTAAAAATCTATTCAACCTACAGATTTTAGACCAATAAACACACTTCCAACTATTGAAAAAGTACAGCATATAATCAAATTGAGGAGTATGTGAATAATAATAACATTTTCAAGGGTTATGAACCGGGTTTTCAAATTGGGCACTCATGTGAGACTGCCTTACAACTTACATTAACAAACTGGAGCAATTCAATTGATGAAGGAAAGTATGCTATTGTGGTTTTTATTGATTTAAAAAGATCATTAGAAACAATTAATAGAAATATGTTAGAACAAAAATTAAAATACTATGGTTTCGATTTAACAGTGTGAGAAAGAGATAAATATTGGAGTTCCACAAGGAAGCATTATTGGTCCACTTCTCTCTATTCTATATCTGAATGATATTCATTCTGAAATTGACTGTGAATATCTTAATTTATATGCAGATGATAATCTTCTTCAGGGGTTCGGTAGATGATGAAATTGATAAAATTAATGGAATTTAAAAAAAATTGGAAGCTGTTCTAAATATTAATAGATTGAAATTAACTGTTAAAAAAACTAAAACTATGATTATAGCAAATTCTTTTAAACTGAAATATGTTAATACTGATTTGATTATTGAAGGGGAAAGAATTAAAATTCTGACTTCTTTGAAGTATTTGGCAGTACTTATTGATGATACCTTAAATTGTAAAGAGCATTTTAATATGATTAAAAACAAAATTTCAAAATTTTTTTCCTTGGAGTACCTAAATCAATTTGTATGAAAGCTAAAATCACATTTTTTAATTCAATTATCTGGCCACATGCTTAGCATGATGTAATGTCAGGATAAAAGTGAGAACTCATAATACTAATTTTTAAACGTTTCTTCTATTTGTGATATTATCGTTAGTTTTTTATATATTATATTGTTAATATTACAGAACAAACTTTCGGTTAACAAACATTAGTTTGTTATTTGTCTTGTTTCTCAATATATATATATTTTTGTTAATCATCTTATAAAAAATATACTGCTTATCTTTTTTTTTATTCTTTATGCAAAAAACCATTGACGTTTTGGTAACCCTGTCACAATCATTTACTAAAAAAACTTACTAAATGAGGAAGATGGATAAAGTAAAGACACCGAATATTCATAAGTTTAATGGACAGTTTCCAGTAATGATATGAACCTTAGTGTAGTGCGGAATTAAAATTAATAGCAAACAACAATATTCCAAGGAATTTCAACAGTTACTTAACATTGAAACAATAGCACAAATATAGACGGAAAGAAGATCGTAAAATTGCTTGGAAGTTTATTAATTACAAGTTATTCATTTTTTATATCTTGGGATTAGTACAATGAAACAAGAATTCTAGGTAACTATAATGGACTATCAATCAGTGATTAAATGGCAACAAACAGCATTTTAACAAAATTTCCGTTTTTTTTTTATTGCATAGAGGGTTATTATAAAGTGAGCTTGAATAAAACAAACAAAAAAACATACATACTAAGCTATGAAATTTTTATTTAGATAGCATTACAGTTGACATATTGATACTAGTATTGAAGGAATTGTAAAAAGCCAATGGTCATTGACAAATATATACAATTGAAAACACTCTGTATGCATCAGAACTTATTTTTAATTGGTGCTGTTACAAACATTTTAATGTTTCTTGTACGAAGTATAAAATAGAAATATTTGATAACCAAAATCAGAGAACTACTAAACAAATTAACCAAGATTACTAAATGTTAATAAGTTACAAATGAACTTATCATCAGCGTTACCGTGGCATGAACGATTAGGAAATATTAGTGTTCGTACTATAAAAAAATGGCTGATGCTGGAAAGTTCATAGGTTTGAAAATGAATCCGTCGAAATTTGTTTCTGTAAGTACTTACCAATCGGAAATTAACAATGAAAACGCTTTATAAGTTCTTCAAAGCCAGAAGAATTTATAAATTCCATGGTATGTGGAAAAATGCCAGTTTTGTCTATTTCAATAGCCAATTATTTCCATTTATTCAAAATATTTAAAATAGTGAATTAATAGGCAAGTAAATCCCTGAATTCAATGAAATATTGTGCTGCCTGTTGGATAAAATCATGTTGTGCAATGGTTGGTCAGTGAATATTGGAAAACTCAAAATGTAGGTCAGATTTTGCCACCAGACTAGATTCATTTGAATAAATTTATTGTTTTTTTTTTTAATTTTTTTCCTATTTAATTAATTTTTTAAATACATTACTTTATTATTGCACTCCTACAATACTTTAGCACATATCTCATAGGTTTTTAAATTATATTAAACATAATCATGGAATTGTATGTAGGCATTACTTTATGAACACAGAACATATTAATTTTAAATGTTATAAAATGCTGTTAGTAATAAAGTGAATTAGGATTTTTTTTATCAAAACTTTACCATTTTTTTAGTATCATGACTACATCTTTAAATAGAGATTACAAAATGCTAAAATTTATACTAATATATTTTCATTTTTTAAATTACTCTAAACAAATACAAGAATTAACGTCGATTATTCATTTAAATCTAATTACTTAATCCAGTTTAGTAGTGTATCAGTACTATTATTTTCTTATCTAAGCACTTTTACTACTTAAGATACTTAAATATTGGTAGTTTTTTGCAAGCTAAAATCATACATTTTTCTAACAATTTTATTCATATGACAACTTCTTTTAGATATTCTCCAAAATTATTATAAACGAAATATAAAATATACGGATGAAAGTAATGTTTCTCATCCCTAGGGATGCAAAAGTCATAACAACATGATTTTGTAACATTTCACTATATCTAGACACATTTAACTGTCACTCACGTACTTTGACGTTTCGCATAAATTTTCATTAAACGTCAGTGTAAATTGAAGTCTAAAATCAAGACAACAAATCTGTAAAATATTTGTGTTATATTTTCCTTTTTTTCTTTTTTTGGTAGGCCAGAAACAGTTGTGTGTCACACATGCATAAAACGCTTTAGCAGCCCTTAGTTATTAGCTGCCCTCGCTTCGCTACACTCGCTCGTACATCTAATAGCCAAGGGCTGCTAAAGCTCATTTTCTGCCCTTGTGACACAATATACAATTGTGAAAATGAATCATATGACGTTTCACCTAAATATACTATTGTGTCACAAAAAAGAGAATATATAACACAAATATTTTACAAATTTGTTGTCTTGATTTCAGACTTTAGTTTTCACTGACGTTTAATGAAAATTTATGTGAAGCGTCAAAGTACGTGAGTGACAGTTAAAGGTGTCTACATATAGTGAAAAATTACAAAATCGTGTTGTTATGACTTTAGCATTAGAATTATATATAAAATTAATAAAGAAAGACATTCAGTTATAATATCTCCCATTTTTTTAAATGCACCACGTCAGTGAAGTGTCTTTATCGAACTAGCCTCGCTCCGCTTATAATTTCAAACTCATTCGATAAAGAACCACTTAATTGACTTGGTACATAAATAACTATTTCATATTGCTTTAACAATAAATTATTTGTCATATAAATACAATTTCGCTGCTAATTATTAGGTAACTTTCAAACAAATGTAGATAAAATAAACAAAAAAAAAGAAACTCAAAGTTAACAATATGTACATATAAGAGAGAACAGTTTGTGTTTGGCGAAAATTTGACAAATCACAAAAAGCATTATTTTTTAAATTCAGCTACTTAATTAAGCTCAAAAATGATTAGTAAATATTTTGTTCAAACATGTCATGATATTAATTCTTCTTTTTTATAACTATTAAAACATTTTTGTTTCTATTTCGTTGACATTTGACTTTTCTATTATAATTTCTGCTTCCTTTAGTGATCATTTAATACATATTGACATAATTCTATATACAGTGTTATCTTAAAAATATGGGAACCCTTTAATACGGATTTTTCAAAAATAATGATTCTTCTTAAAGGTTGATGCTTTCCGTAATCCAAAAAAGACCTAGAAAATTTCGAAAATCTTGGATCATATATACAGTATGTCTCAGTAAGTTGGAACCATATGGGAAACTTTTTATTATTAATTTTAGCGAAAAAACTTATTCTTCATAAAAAGTAATGCATGTTCTAAAATCTAAAATACAATCATGAAATATCAATTTTTTCCAGTAGTATACGAGGTTTGTCAAAAAATATGAATTTTACTCAGGAGTAAAGTACCTTTAAATTTGACAACATCGAAAAATGTTTTTTTAAAAAAGTTGATAACCAAGTTCAAATATGCAATTACATCCAGAACTGCTTTGTTAGTGAGCAAGTGCTCTCAAGATTGTCGCCAGAATAATGTTTTACAGCGTTGCCAAGCGTTATTCATAATATTTATTTATTTACAATGTGAGCAGGACGAAAAAATAATGACATAGTACTCGGTATATATCATTTCAATATAATCCATACTGACACAAATTCTGTTTTATTCATAGAATGAAACTGAATATCATTCTTCCCAAGTTTCGAAAAATAATGAAACTGTCAACTTAGGAATTGCCATTCAAAGTACTTATAACATCAGAAGAAGCGGCAATAACGCTTTTGTTTGAATGTCTCACTAAATTGGATTGTTTTCGAGCGGCGTTTATTCAAACGTTACATGATATCTTCTAGGAAAAACTAAGGTAATAATTTTTTACTATATTTCAACTACAAGCACATTTGAACCAAATTTACGCGTTATGGATCTCGCCCATTGTCAAAATTGAAAATAATAGTATATTATCACAAGGGCAGAAAATAAGCATTAGCAGTCCGCGGCTATAATATGCATGACTCTATCTATCTAGGAGCCGCAAAAAAAGGTATGAACGAATTACTAAAAAAAACGCGATTTTTAGTACTAAAAATTGTAAAAAAAATAATTAAAACGTATTTGGATGACAAAAAGGGGGCACTTTGTGATTTTATCATATTTAGGTGCCAAACTAACATATTAAAACTTGAAAATTGTTCGTTTCTACTCCTTAATTTTGAATATATTGAAGTATTATAAAATGCGGCGACCTGTACCGAATATGCAAAATGACGTCACGAGTCGGCGAAGGCTTTTTAGTGATACTCAGAAGCAAACATTTTAACAGCTTATCTAGTTGATCGAATTTTATTGAATACCATAAAAAAATAACGAAAAAGTAATGTTGGTAACAAGCCCATTCTGTAAATATATAATTTGTACAACAATAAGGTAGAAGGGCCTTCATCGATATTCAGTGCGATTTAAAAAATTTTATGGTTAGTTAATATGTTTGGATAGTCATTTTCTGTGAAACTAAATTTATTTTCAATACTTTCACATTTTTGAAAAAATAAAAATAAGTCAAATTGTAGGTGATTGTGGATATATATTTTAATTCTAAATAATATATTTTAATACTTTTCCAAAATACAGGTAAAATATTTTTGAGCTAAAATTATATTTTTGATAAAAGGGGATTTCCAAACTTCTTTTTACTTTTAGCGTAAGTATCAAGTTTTATGAAATTTTTTTCCCATGTTTTTAATTTTTAGATTACACTGTATATAAAATATAAATTAGAAGTCTTTAGACCCATCTATAGGAATTAAAAAGTTAAGAAAGGAAAGCTTCATTATATTTTGATACTTTGTTAAACCATATAAATATTTTTTTTATTTTGAGCATAAATTAAGAGAAAGCAAGTAGTTAAAACCCAAGTTCCCATAAGGCACATTTTGTGATGCAATGAAGTGTTTATAAAGCTACTTACTAATTTGGCGTTTTAGTAATAGTCGTTTTTACAAAAAAATAAAAATAAAATATTTACACAAACAAAAATATATATTTGGAAATTTAACAACTTAATAATTTTCCATGTCAAAAAAAAAACTTTATAAACACTTGAAAACTTAACATCTATGACCTACCTTACATAACAGTCAAATTTCCAATTCTGACTATGAACTAAGGAAGATTGGGCTGACTTATCACACCAAAATAAAAGTCTTTATGTCCTTTACAAGAAACCACATCTGGATTCACAAATCAACTCAAATCTCAGGTCTCCCTTTCTCGTCGTAAAAGAAAAAAGACAATGAAGCATCAGGAAAAAATTAACAGAAATTGTTGAAAAACTTCTACGGCACTTCCTATTCTTTGAATTTATCCAATTTTGATTGTCAAACTTCGTTTCATCAATTTACATTTTCTCTAATTTATTTAGCAACTCTTTTACTTTTTTGTTTTAACAGTTATGAATCATCAAATTTCAATATTTTCCATTCTCATACTCTTAGGTAACAATATTCAATTCTCCCATACCGATCTTACATAAATTTACGTCGTTGTAAATTGTGCTCCAACTCCACATTAAACTTAAAGTAATGTATATAATGTATGTTGTAGTTGACATCAAGGAACTTCTTTTCTGATTAGTTATTTTATCGAAAACTTTGACTGTATCCATGATTCTTTTTCACGAATCAATTCCTTCAATGTCTTGGAATGATGATGAATTTTATGTTGATATTTTGCTAAGATAATTATTAGCTCAGACTATTGCAATTTAAATAACTTGTAGATGCTTTTCGTAGATGGCAAACTTTACTCATCAAAATAATAACTTGGGACTTTCTCAGATATCAAAATAATAACTTGGACTATCAGGCATCAAATAATAACTTGGACTCTCAGGCATCAAATAATAACTTGGGATTCTCAGGCATCAAAATAAAAACTTGGGGACATTCAGGACGTCATCTTCAAGAATAAAAACCAAAAAAAAAACTTGTGGTCTGATTTAGACTCTGCTTTTCAATATTAATTACGTAAATCGTCTTAATTCGCGCACTCAAAGTTCTAACACTTCCATTTTATTTAGAAAACAAACTTATTTTTTTATCAATTTCACTTTTTCAGCCCAATCTCCCAGCGTGAAATTCAAATAGTGGGGTGGAACCTAGAATACGGCACCGATGTTATCTGACCTCGATACTAACCTTCGAAGAGTTGTCGACTTTTCTTCGTTTTGAATCTGAAACAAATATAACGTAAATTATATATAGGAGTGTGATTTATTGCGAAAATTAGAAGTGATGCTTAAGTCATAATATTTGACTGTAAAGGTACTATTAAATTATGCCTTTTTCGAGTCTATTTTGCTGCCTGATTGTTAATGCATGAAATTAAAAAAAAATGCGCAAGCACAAGGACTTAATCTATCGCCTGTTTCATGCACCACAATAATTAGAACTGGTTCTATTTTCTCAGACTGAATGTGCGCCTTTTCAGTAACTTTTTCAGGGGGGTCAAGTCTGTCAACAGAAAATTTGTGTTGGCTAAACGTCTGTTTGACAAAATGCCATGTCAACGTCAGTAACAGCATACGTAACAACTAACACATACCGTCCAGTCATCGTTTTGTTTACGTTTGATTGTGTGTGTGATTAAAACTTTTTTAACGAAATGCAAGGAAAGGAACTCAAGAAAAAAAGGACCGCTATCATGTAACCATATAAACAATATATACAAAATTATCTTGACTATGAATGGTAAACTTGTTTGAATTTTATTATTAATTGTTTGTATTCTATCATTACTGTAAGGAACACTTCTGGTCTACTGAAACATCTACTCGTTTAATTGAATTGTTTGAAAATTGTCCTTTCATTTATAATCCCAGGGTGAAGGATTATCATAATCGCAATAATAAAAACCAGGCATATTGAATATTAAATCGTAATGACATAAAAGGGTGCAAAAATATACAAACAATGAATCTAACCTCAGAATTCACTTCCGTTGAATGTAAATTTTGTAATGTTGGCTGCCCCCCCCCCCCGGGGTGTACCAACATAACGGTTGCAAAAATCATTAAAAAGGCATGGTATAATAGTATAAACACTTCGGGAAAATCAGGCCAAGAAATACGCGTTCATAGACACGAAAATGGGTCATCTAAGTCTAGAAAGAATTTTTCTTTTTGTAAGTTTTTTGAAACTTTATAACACAAGAATCGTAGTTAATATTCGAATGTTTAAAATCAATTTAAGTTCAAATTTTGAAAAAGTTTCTTTAGTTGATTTTAAGATGATTTTAAAATATTTTTGAGTTTAAAAATTTTTATTTGTTTGATTTCTCACATATTTATCCATTGTTTCCTTTAGAGTTAAATTAATTGGAATTTAAATTTATTAATAAAAAATTGTAATTAGATTTAAAAAAACTACCTCTATCAGGCTCGGGCTCCTGACTTCTTCTTGCAAGACTTCCATTGCCGCTAATTATCAATTCCCTCTCTTCATTTCTGTAGTAATGGCCCCCTCCTCTGTCATCATAGTATCTGTCAACTTGCTTTTCACTGGAATATCGACTATCATCTTTTGGACTGAGCATTTCAATGTACCTCTCATCTTGAGACTAGAAAAAAAACATAATTTTAAGACATTATCGGAAAACTAAATGACTAAATTGTGCCGGACGTTTATCTATTTTTATTTACAATTTTTCAGAGCACATAAATATCAAAAAAGATATAACATAAATAACAAGATGTTATATTTGTTATAAATTAATTTAATATTATTTCTATATAAGCACAAAAATTCTAAATGACGTTTTTCTTGACTTGAGTATATGGCCTACAAAATAAAAAATGTATGTGCATATAAGAGTACTTACTCTATTGTATTGCTTTTCGTGTCTTTCCTCTTTATTATTTGACTTCTCTTCTCGTCTTTCTCTGCGTTTTTCCTTCTCTCGTTCCTTTTCTGATTCATTTTGTTTTTCAGCTCTGTATTTTTCCTTTGTTTGATCCTCCCTTTGCGCTTTTTCAGATCTATCTTTCAAACTAGAACTAGGTCTGAAAATAAAATAAATATTAAAAAAAAATACAGAAATTACTATAAATATGATTTACCCTGTAATGTCAACAGAAATAATTTGACTTTTTGTAGTTCTGACGTCGTCAGAAGTTTGCCTGGCAGATTTCCTTTCAGTTTTTTCCTTTGAAGAATCATCTAAAATAGATAAATACAATTTGAACAATTATGTTTAAATAGTGTATATAAAACGTTTAGAAAATAAGATAACACAAAAGAAAAATATACCTTTATTTTCGCCATTGTGTTTGTTGGATCCATCATTTTTTGCATCATGATTTTTACTACCCTGAAATTTAATTTATTGAGTTTAGTGACCAAAAGTTATAACTGTGTTACATAGTTCTCATATATTTCTGACTCAGATATACACGTTATCGTGTTATATGATAATTACATGAAATTAATCAGACTAGTAAAGTCAAAATATCAAAGAGTAAGTAACTTCAAAACAATATTTGTTCTGGTTAGATAAGATTAAAACTATCCGAGATTAACATCTCTTATTGTTATGTTTTAATACATAAATTTACTGACCTTTTCTTTTTCCAAAGGAATGTGGAAATCATTTTCTCTCATCATTTGTCCGCTAGAAGCCCTTTGCTTCAATAACCCCAAATAACTGCTAGACAGAGTAAACAAGTCTTGTCGGTTATTCTTTTCCTCGTCTCTGACTTTCTCTATTCTTTTCTCAATAAATTGACTCAATTTAATTAAAATTGGATAATGTGGTATGATTTTAATTAGAATAATCAATGAATTCCTGATCTGTATATAATCCTTGGACTCTAAACATGTAACCATAGCTTTAGCTAGCTTGTAATGCCACTTATGACAAACATGTCTGTAATTTTCATAATCAACATTATCTAGATTATCAGCATGCTGATTGTTTTTTCTATATTTCGTTACGAATCCGGGATAGTTCGCACATTCTTTTTCGAAAATATCTTTAGATTTGTGCCACCTCATCACAGTTTCTAACATTGCAAAAAGAAATCTGCCATATCTCATCGCCTCATTTTCGGTGCAAGAAGTTATGGAATATGTGACATCACAGAATAACTAAAATAAAATACAAATAAAGAAATGTTAAATTAATGGCAAAAATTATTTTAACGTTGCATACAAATGTGTTTTTTCTACGATCGTGCAAAAGTTACAATTTTTGCCCTATCTACTGTACCAATAATTTAACTTTTTGCACTAGTGCAAAGAGAACGCAAAAAATGACTGGAAATGAAGTTTGTCCATCAGTTACCATAGTTAATTGCTCTAACTGCGATGTTAAAATTGAAATATTATTTCTTGTATTGTAAAATACTCTTGAATGAAATTAAAAAAAAATTATTCTATCGCATTTACGATTTATCCAATCGACAGTCGTTCGGTGTTGATACATGCCTAACTCGGAATACAACAGGAAATTTTAAAATTTGAAAGTTCGCATGCTGAACGCCAACATTTTGGTAAATACTGGTCTTATTTTATATTTTTAGGAAAAAAAGACATACATTAAAAAATTGGCATAATGACAACTTATATAGTGTTAACAATGTGGACCTGACTCCAATAATATACCTTTTTACAATTCTAGAAAGTGACGAAAATCGATGTCTTTCTCTTTCAAGAATTAATTTAATTTATTTATTGATACCGGAAAAAATAATGTGCTTTTATAATATTTCGTTTTGTAGAAAAAGCCATTTAAATTTTGATTCATTTAAGTTTAAGTCATTATTTTTACAGAATGAATAAAATAATTTGAAATCATCTGCAAATAGAAGAAACTTGGCAACTTTAATATAATCAGTCACGTAATTTATAAACATAAGAAATAGTAAAGGCCCAAGAATAGAACCTTGCAGTACAGCTGACCTGATTTTAAAACTATCCGAATAGCAGTTTAGAATTTTTTAATTCCATTCATTTTCATTTGTTTTAATCCGTTTTCATTCGATTTCATCTATTTTCATTTGTTTTCATTCATTTTCATATATTCATATGGTTAAGTGATATAAATTGAAAAATTATAAATTAACTAAATATACATTTATTATTTTTCTTAAATACTTTAAATGTGTGATTATTTTTTTACTTTGTTAACAATAGAAAAAATATAATTTGAACATTTTTATACTTACCCTATCATAAAATAGTAAAGTCGAAAAATTCGGAGTTTTTAATAAATGAATTGTATGAACAAATTTTGCACAGTATACAGCATCAATCTGTGTAAAAGTACATCTGGGAAAAATGCATAACTGAAGAAACCTGGTAATGGTCTCATTTTTGGCAATTTTGGCTGACTTCAATAAAAACCAATTGTCCTTTTCTTGTTTCAATCTGTACATTATTTTATCTACATGTTCAGTTTGCTTTTTCTTTTCGTCTTGAAGTTTATCTGATAATGTTTGATACCTCTCATGCTCTTTTTTTCCTTTAGCCCCCGTATCCATATTAGCTAAAGATGCCATTTTAGCCTTATTGATAACTTGTTGGTAAGTCTCTTCAGGTACATACAAATCATACATTGTTAAAGACCAAAATGTTGCTAAAAATTGAGGAGAAATATCCTCCCAGACTCTAGGAGGATGAAGAAGTTGCAAGGATGTGGAGACTGGTTCCATTATTTCAGTTATAGCTTCAAAATATTTTTGGTTTTTAATGGAAGTTGACATTTTTTTGTAAGCTGGGTCTACTTTTCTGATCTGGTCATATTTTTGCTAAAAACAAAAATCGTTTATATATTAGTCTAAAATGTTTACTTGAACTTGTTACACCAGTATCGTATTTTATATTTTTTATAGTTTAATTTTTGACCATTTAGTCGATCAATCAAGAAAGTATTACTAATCTCAATGTTAAAAAATATCGTAACCACTAACCAAAACTAGTTTTTTAACACTCTACGTACGTCTCGCTAATATAATTAGCGTAATGTACAGATGTAGTGAATATGAACTTATAAAAATTAACATGTTACTTTTTTTATACTTACATTAATAGCATGGTTAAACATTGGTCTCGCTAAAAAAAATGCAACTTCAAAAGGGATATGATAATCCGTTAACATGCTCTGGATGGAGGGCAATTTGTTTACATATTCATCAACTGATAAAGTAGAACCAAGGAACGTTCCAAATTGTACCAACGTATCTTGACACTGATCAGATAGTTTACCCACTAATTTCAAGTGACTATTTTTTGCAGTTTCCTTATAAACTATGCAGTAATTCTGTTGTGCCATCAACAAACACAGAGCTACTGCCAGATCATTCTCCGCCATTGCTTCTTTAAGTCTTATTGATGATTTTTTGGTGTTACGGATTTGACTGAAGTATCCTGCCTATAAATTAATATAAATGGTAACGAAATACTCTGTATGAGTTTTCGAATAAGTTGATTATAAATAATTTTTGAGTTTTTGAATTTTATAAATATTATTTTATTGTTAAAAAAGTTTGATATTTTAGAGAGTTTATTGATATTTATTGGTATATAAAATATGAAAGGATGCCAAATCCACAATTGTGGAATATTAAGAAATCTTATCTCATTATTATTATAAAATAAGTTTGGAAATTTAAAAGAAATTTTTAGTTATAGAATAAGTAAATGGTAAGAGACAGACAAAAGTGATTAAAGATTTTTTTTTAAATAATCAAGTATGAATAAAAAATTTATTTGGACAAAACAACATATGAAACAAAATAATAAACAGAAAAGAATTTTGTCAAATATATAATTTTTGGTAAAATATCAAACATATACAAATGCAATTAAGAGAGGTTTTATAAAAGGCAATAATATATATGTATACTAATAAAAAAATCAAAAAAATAAAGAAGTTTATAAATGAAATTAATCAAAATATAAGAAAATTTGCAAGAAATAAGGGCAATTACATGGAAATACAGAGTTGTAGAAATCAGGTAGCAGAGGTCAAATAAATCTAGCTAGGAGATGTGAAGAAGAAATAACAGATCGGAATAGAGAAGTAAAAGTTGTACGGTAGATAGAAGAGAAAAATTGAACCACAGGACTATACACAATAAAATTATTTTTTTTTATTAGTTTGTAATGTTTATTATTTTGTTAATTTTCATGGAACCAATCCCAAAATGAGATTTTATTAATAGTAAAACCATTACAAATGGAGCTGGTCAACGTGGTTGTTTTTTTTTTTTTTAATTTAAGGCACCACATTATCATTACAAATGGTGTCGAACGTGGAGTTTTCTAAAATTTATGGCAGGACATTATCAGTACAATATATAACATCCCGTCCGCTGTGCCACTCATTTATCTTGTTCAGTATTTAGTTTGATAAATCGACTTTACGGATCAAATTTTGGTTAAAAAACAATTTAATAATTTTCTTACCTTTTTTTAAATTTCTTCTTTCATATTGGAATCTCCTTTTGTCAATTAAATTTTATTACTGGCTTATAATTTAATTTTTTAAGAAGAAATATCAAGACAAAAAAAATAGTGTACAATAAAAGTAATACTTCATAATCATAATAAACCTACATTTAAATAACATTTATAAATACCTCAGATTTAAGTAACTCTCCACCAGCCAAGGCATTCAACTGTTCCATTGTTAAATCCTCAGCAGCGTCCACTCCAGCCATCTTTTGAACTACTTCTTTCAAAATTAGCAAATCTAAACTAAAATAAAAAACAAAATTTTAATCCATTTTATTTAGAAATAATAACACAAGTTACCTCTTTTGTGATTTAAGTTGATTGGCGACAAACTGTAACAAACCAGTCAATTCTATACTGTATTTTTTGTAAACTGCTCCACAAAAACTAGATAAACTCTGCAACCATGTAGAAATCGATGTGCTATCATGTTTCACTCTTTTCTTTTCCGCATTAGCTAATGACTCAATGAGACAAAAGCCTAAGACATCATATGACAAATTTGTCAAATATTTAAGTGAATCAACTACTGGGTTGATTAAATTGTTGTAAACTTGAATTTGTAGCAGAACATAGTCAAATAAAAATCCTGGCGAGCAGTGTGTTAATTTTCCTATGAGTCTACCAACAGGTTTTACATTCTCTTTACTGACACGTTTCATTATGTTTTTAATTTGTTTTTCCGAATCAGCTCTTTTCTTTAATAAGTCGGGATAATGAACATAAGTCTCGTTTTTCCATCTTGAGTATAAGCAATACCTTATTTGATAAGGGTATAATTTTAACAATGTCCAAATTTCCTCTGCTATACAACAATTACATTCCAAATATGCTAATGATGGTAAAATAGTCATATCTACTAAGGAAAGTATATCATAATATAAGGAAGTCTCTTTAGGTGCTTGACATTTAGCATTATCTATTCCATAAGAGGCTAAGGCTGCTTTAGCCAATCTTACAATTTTACTTAGAAGAACAGTGTCGAAGCGCAAAGAAGCACCAAGCATCAATAGAATTGGAACTGCCATTTGTTGAAGATCATTGAATGTATCTGCTTGAGCTGGTGAAACTAAACCTTTATAAGGGCCAATGGGTTTTCTAGGTATTTTGGGACCTACTATTCCGTACCTTAAATTTTTTAACATAATTAGTGATTTATTATTATTGATAAAAAATTGTAGGCACATTAGAAATATCTGTTATGTAACAATTATACATTTAAAGGACTAGTCTGTATTTTTGTTAAAAAAATTTGACATAATGAAAATAAAATGGCAAGAAACGACAATCTTTACACGGTCCAGATTATAGATGTTTCAAATTCTTTGACTTTTCTAGGTTTTCTGTGATCTTACAATTTTTTTAAACACTCATGTTACTAAAAACTAAATAAAAATAATGAAGATGGGAAATTTGCACCGTTTCGAATGCCACTTCATCAATTTTTTAACAGACCATCAATAATATTTTTTTGAGAAAAAAATCTTTTATAACATTTTATGACTTACTTGATGTAAACCGGTTCAATAATATGATGTAAAAGTCCACATAATGCAGCAGCTATTGGCTCATAGCCGACTGCATAGTGCTCTGGTAGTCTTTTGATAAGAACTTGGGCATTTTCCCAATCTCCAATTAACAATAATGCCTCACAAAGACCAAGTTTTTGATTTCCTTCATAGGTCTCGCTATCTGCATCAGATTCATCTGGGGTATCTTCTTTTTCTTTATTGTTTATACTAATTATTTGGAGTTTTCGAACATACTCTTTGGCATCTTTCATATTTTTGTCAACTTCCTTGTTGATAATTTTGTCTTCAGGAAGTAACTAATATATAAATGGAAATTACTAACATGTTGATAAATAATAGTGTGTAAAACAAGTAATCGTATATAGGTTTTTTTAATAGCAAAAATAACACCGGAAGTGTATTAAAAGTTGGCAAATTTTTGTTTGAAAATTATGAAGACTGCACATAAAATTCCTTCATCAAATAAATGTTTCCAGAACAAATTTCAAAAGAGGGTGATGATAAATTACAAACAAATCAACAGATTTTCAAAACATTTGGCAAAAGGAAAGATAATTATCCTATATTTTTTAAATTTATAGATTCATCCTGAGAAGCTCCGGCCAAACTACTAATAATTAAGTGATATTCAAGATTATTTTTTGACATTCAATTTGTGTTCAAACTGATGACAATGACAGGTGTTAAAAAAGTTTAGTAAAAATAATGATTTTTGCTTGATTGTATATTTATTAACTGCTTAGTTTAAGCTTACTTATTGTTTTGACCTTGTTCCCAAAAAAAAAATATTATATCAAAACATAGTATTAATTACATTAGTCATGAAAAATATATACAGTTAACAAATTTTTTAATATAAAGTGTAAGTAATACTGTTTTGTAATAAAAAATAAATAATGTGGAAAAAAAATGATACTCACCCAATAGTAAATATCATCCATTTCAATTATTTTATGCTGTAAAAGTTGTGCTGTAAGAATGTATAACGATTGTGGAATATCTTGTTCATTATTTCTTAAAAATCCAAATTTTGTAGATAACACTTCACTGACAATACGGGGATCATTCATGTAATTATTTATGAGAGGAACAAATATCTTGGCATCTTTAGGCTTATTTTCAAAACTTTCTAATATTATGTCAAGTACTCTATTTGGATCTAAATTAAAGCAACCTAAAATTATTGAAAATAATTTAGCGAATGTCGTTAACATATTTAAAAAAATTACCTATCAGTGATTGAACAATACCAATCAACTCTTTAGAGTCTGTGTTTTCGTTAAACTTGTTATTAAGCTCTGTAACAAGTTTCGAAAATCCTTCACATTCTTCTCTAAATAAATTAAATTTTCGTTGTTTGTAACTAAAATAAAAATGAACATGTTACTAATCAGGTAAATAATTTGGAGGTCATTTTAAACAATTAAATAAAAAGATGTAATATGAATTAAGTATAGTAGTATATTTATCGAACTAAGTAAAGTTTGTTCAGTGACCCCTGATCACTACGTTATCACTAGCGTTCGTCTCAGTAGCATCTGTAAAACAGATGAGACAGACAATTCGCATCTAATGAATGTCTTAGATAACATCAACAATGAGATCAAATTTTGTCAGTTTTGATTTTGACATGTTAGACATTTACGCATTTAAAAAAAAATGTCGCGATATTGTGAGAAATAACAACAGTTGATATTGAAATTAATTGATTATTTCCAACGGGAAAAAGATGCTGAAAAGACTATTTTTCCCTTAAAATGGTAAATAGAAAAAATAATGTTTCATATCTACTATCTGTTTTATAGAGAGCTTCTGATGCTCTTGGAGTGTCTTGCTCAACGGTCAAAAGAATTAATGCAAAGGGGATAGAAAAAGATGTGGTTTTGAAAAATCGAAATAATACGGTTCTCTCCAGACACTAAGAAAAAAATCATCAGAGAGTGTGGGATATATTATTCTGCTTGCTGGTTCAGGGGATAGATTTGTCAATTATGCTAGTTTGGTATTTAAAGGTAAGTCCATAGTGCACCGCTTCTCGCTTTATCGCGATAGACTAGCGGAGAAATATAAGTATGGAGAAATGAACGAGCGTGGCCAGTGTGCCCGGCCGCCTGCTTCAACCGGCTCAGTCCGCTGTTACCGGAATCAATTATTATTTCCTTTTTCGCTTCCCGCTTCACCCGCTCGATCAGTTTGGCGGGAAGGAAGTTGATAAAGAATTAATTTCTAAAGTGTTTGTAAAAGTGTAACGCCAACTGAGAACTGAGCGAGAGGTCCCCGCAAGCGGTACACTATGACCGTCACCTGCTAGAAACTGGCAGGTTCACGAAGCGGTAAAACATGCCGCGGATGTAAGCCGTGAGCGGGAAGCCGAAGGCGGTACACTATGGACGAACTTTAAGTCAGTACTAAAATCTGGTATTTATCATGATTCTATGAATACTGAAAGATTACTTACAGAGTGGTTAGATCAATAACAAATTCAGTTTCCATCAATTACAATGAAGGACGAAATTTGGAAAATAGCGAAACAACATATACCACCCAAAAATGTAGTGTCTAGTGTTTTATTTATTTTAGATTATTTTTTTATTTTATAGGTTAGATCAGCTGGCTTTAGAATATGGTCATAAAGACTTCCCCCTTATCATTTCAATCCCATTGAAATGAATTGGTCAGAATGTAAGCGGCATTATGACGCAAAAATTGGATCTGTACATCCTGTGACAAAAGATTCAGTTTTATATTTGTGGAATGAAGTCCTTGAAAAGGTCCATATTTATTTATTAAGCCGCTATTTAAATGTTTTTAAATTTATTTTATTTTTAGGTAACACCAGAGAAATGGAAAAAGTACACCATTACAACTATTAATAATGTCTGGGAATGGAAAAAATTCTAGATGATTCAGATATTCAGTCAGTTGTTATTAATTTGGGCGAATCTAAATACCATTCAGAATCCTGTGACGAAAACTAAGATGCATTGTTTTATATATTTGTATTAATGTTTTGTTACTGTTTCACCGTTTTTCTGTTATGCACTGTTTTTCAGAAATAATACGTCATTTATTATTCTTATTTTCTCCCATGTTTTTTATTTATTTTCCTTTACCTAATTCAAATAAATAAGAAAATGTCTTTGGAAAATCTTAAAAAGGAAAAAACTGCGTATGGTTTTGCAGTTTGATTAATATTTATTTCTTGCGAATATACGATGTATGGTTATCATAATTTTAATATTAATTATAACTAGCACGAACGGCGGCTCGATTGTGCCGCCTGTTTTCGCCTATGTATGTTACATCATATGGTAACAAACAAATATACATACAAAAAATAAGTAAACCAAAATTATATAATAAGGATAATTATAATATTTAATATTAAATACTTTTCCTATTTTTGCCGTTTTAATACAGGTGTGACTTCATTATGTACTTTTTTATAGAATAAAAATACTAGCAAAATACATAAGAAGTGTTTCAGGATAAATATTTAACTCAAGAGTGAGAATTTGTACATTCTATTATTAAAAATGATTTCGGAATTATTACCTACATTCACTAATGAACATGGAGAAATAAGTTTCTGTTTAGGTATGTCATAAGTAAAAAAGCTTTTTTCTGATTCACAAGAATTCGTTGCTATGAAAACCTAGCTAAAGAAAAAACATAACTTTTCTCAATAGAATGTCAAACTGGCTGAATTTATATTCGACATACCGTAATTGTTTGAAATTAGGTTATTTTGGTACATAGGGATCAGGGGTCACTGAACAAACTTTATTTTTTATTTTCCACAGCTTCTGATATAAATATTGATCAAACCAGCTGTAAGCATACTACAAAGCTTCTATCAAAAACTTAACAATTAAAAGTAGTCTATTTATATGCTTAACTTTATGTAGAACAAAATAAGTCAGAACATTTCATATTATTAAAATGTTTTTATTATTTTATGCATGAGATGAGATAACCTAATTAACTCTAAGTCATTGATGATCCAGTATTTTTAAATGAGTTAATGCCTAAGTAGGAACTAATATATAAAATATTTATAAATGTTTTTACTTTATGAGAAATAAAAATAGACCTTGAAATATAAGTTGTTCTACTTATATTTTTAATTTAAATAAATAATAAAAACAAATTTATCAATAATGAAACTGATATTACTAAAGCCATTCAAATTGGAACTATAAAAATGTATGTGTGGGAAGTTTATTAACCTTGGCATTGGGAAACTTAGTCCTCAGCCACAAAATTGTATTAACAGATTTAACAAAAAACTGTAAATAGGATTAAAAAATGTACTTACTATAATTTGGTTTTAACTTTAATAAACTTGGAATAAAATGTGTTATTTTTAAGAACTCCAACTTCCTGTAAAGTATCTATTTCTAACCGCTCTTTCAATAGTTTATCTGATAAAAACTAAAAATAGAAAGTATAAAAACCATGTAGAATATATCTAGTTGGTTAAATTTTACCTTTTCACAATCTTTAATAATTGCACAAAAATTATTTCTCTCCTTAGCTTCGTCACTATCTGCTTGTGATGTTACAGCATCTGCTAAGTTTAATACATCTAAAATTATTGAGGGAACATCTGGATGTAATGCCTAAAATTAAAAGTTCCATTGGACTAATATTTTCCAATCATTTGCATATTATGGAAAAGTTTAGTTTGATTTGTTATTATGAAAAAGATAGATATATACATTTTAATAAATTGTCTATAAAAATATAAAATTTACTTACAACCAGTTCACGGAGAGTTAAAGAAATCTGATCTGTTTTAATAACACCCTTTACTCCTTTATCAATTAGTTCATTTATGTATGCAATAATATTCGTTGGTTTCCCAACTTTGTCAAAGATGGGGCTCTTTGAATCATCTTTTAGAAATGGAATACAAGCTTTAATGCTAAAAAGAAAACAAATAAACTTTCATTATCAAAAAAATCTTAGTTGCTTTATTTGTTTATACATCTACACTGAGAGAAAATATCTTTTAATGTTCAAACAAAGAGACTGTTGTCTATCACAATCACATAGAAGCTAGAGAAGCACTGCTAGCGTGATGTCATTAAAACATTCATTGTGACAAGTCTAAAACGACCACGTTTGATAATTAAAGGAATATACTTTTACAGTCAACGGAACGCCCTTCAAAATATAGCCGTTTAATTATGTCTGATCGTTCAAAGATTTTTCTCTGAATGTATGTCTAAACAAAGTACTCTTGCTCAATAAAAATAAGTGTACATCTATTTTTGAAGGAGTTATTCTTAAAAATTCAGAATATTTCAAAAATCTATAATAAAAAAGAAGATATAATTAAAAATATATACTGATATTTTACTGATCAAAGTAAATTATAACTATTGTTATTTATTAAATATAAATGTAATATTCAATTAGAAAAATCATTATAAATACATTTATTAGACCTTGACAGAACCATTGACCATCATGGATGTGCCCAACCCATATAGTTATTATTTTTTTTGCCGAAAAGAGTGAAGAAGATGGCGTATAGTGGTCTAGCACTATCTCTAACATCCTAACTATACGATACTGTTTTAAGAGAGATAGAGATTGACCGTGGGCATGTCCATGAGTATATGTCAATGGACAAAACATTCAATCACAACTAATGTTAGTCCAGAATAAAGTACTGGACAGGTTGCAAACTAAATTAAATGTAACCAGTATCAGTTCCACACTATATAATGAATATTAATTTGAAACCAGATAAAAAATTGTTATTCTTAATGAATTTTGCCCTAATAAGTCACTATAAAATAGAGTGAATAGTTCAAATGGTTAAAAGCCTTAACTGAAACATGAATTCGTATCATGCTTAAAGCAAAAAACACTATAATTTTAATGCTGATTTTCATAAACCAAGTAGGATTGCTCCGTTGATATGAATTCTTCGTCTTTCATTTTCCATATTTTAAAAAATTCATGTTACATATTAATTTTCGTTTAAAGAATCTACTACATAGTGGATGCAAATATTAGGATATATTTAATACATAATTCTCATTATTTAAATTAGAAGTACGAAGACCTAACCATTTCAGATCTTATTACAAGTAGCTTTGATATTTTTATGATTAATCAACAATGTTTAGATTAAAGCCATTACCAAAGCTTTGACATAACCGACATCATGTTTAATTTAGTGAAGAACGTAACCACTTCTCGGTAGACACATTTATATTTAAAATAACACTCAACAAATAGATCCACTATTCCTTATGAACGTGTAGAAATTCTAACTATTTGTTACCAGCATCCAGTACTACATTCAGCAATCAAACAAAACAAAAATTTAATCATTTGAAAGGTGGATTGATATTCCAAATATAACCAATGAATATTTTTTAATATATATTAATTACTCACAACTCTTGTTTGCCGGTTTTTTCCCAATTTTTCCAAATATCGTCTTTTAAAGCACCTGCCATTTTTATCAACGAGGAGAAGCGTAAGCGTAAATGACAAATGACATTACAGAATTGACATAATAATATGTCATTTCACTGTCACAAATGTGTGAGGATGCGTTCCATTTTCAGGCATTTTCATAGGTATTTTCGCGGAGCTAATTCCGAACTAGTACAGACATACTAGGCATGCGCATTTTAAAATTTGACGTTTGCGGTGTAAAATTATTAGTTTGGAACAAAATAGACGGCGTTCGCGGTGTAGATTGAATACATTCTGAATATGATCAGGATATCTATTCACTAACTTGTGTGAGTGGTCGTTCCCAAAGACTATCTAAATGGCACAGATCCGGTATGGGTGGTTTGTGGTAACACTGTGACTAGCCACACGTTAACCTGTGGATAATTTTAGAAATTACCCACACGTGAAATGTGTTTCGCTTAAATAATAAGTTTGAACACATGTATGCAAGAGCCGCGTAGACATAGTGCTCGCTAGTGGTGCAATAGGTCCGGGGATCGAATCCCTCATTGCCCTTTTTTTTAAACACAGGTAGATTTAGATAGTAAGAATTCTTTTAATATATTTTTTTAAATATACAGGCTATATTTAGATAGTAAAGACTTCTTTTAATAAAATAATAATTTTTTAAGTCAGATAACCAAGTTTAATATTTTAACGTGTGGGGAATTTCTGAAATTATCCACACGTTAACGTGTGTGTAGTTTCGGCCTTGTGGTAAATGGCTCAAGGTCATCTTGCTTTTGTGTTTTGGGACCAGAGCACTAGATGGCTCTGTCAGTATGAATAATTAAATTTAGGTTGGCTGCAATGATAAAATTTTAAATTTTATTGGATAAAAGTTTGCTGTACTAGTACTTATTACTTTTTGGTTTAGTTTTTGTCATTGTGACAGCGATTCCCTTATAAAACTATTGTGACCGTCTTTCTATTCAACTTTTATTGTTTTTTTCAATTATTGAACAATGCCTTATTTTGAACCAAAATATCTTCCAACTTCACATTTACCTGGTAAGCCAAAAATATTCTTTTTAAATACATATCAGAATTTGACAAGATCTTATTTTAAGAACTCAAATACAGGCGTGTCTTTATCTTTATTTATCATCATGGAGTATGTATTAATTATTTAGAAATAAGAGTTTCTCATACCTACACTATACATTTTTATATATTACATTTTATCCCTTTTATTGCACCTTTAATAACATAGTTTGCGTGGGGCATTCAAAGCTAGGTGGTTCATCAGAATAATTTTATTTACAAAAATATCCAAAAATGTATACTAAAAACAACTAAGAATAATAAGTACCTCTCTAATATTATAAGGACTAACTAATAGAAAGATTAAAAGAATTTAAATAATTTAAAAGAACGTTTGTCGAAAAGGCATAAGGTATAAAAGAGATTTAAAAGTGGCGAGTTGTTAAGATCAAGCTGGTCATTTAATAATAAATCCGAATGTATAAGTTTATTGATTTCTAATGTTTTTAAGTAATTTAACCGAATGCCTTTACTTTGCATATGTACAATTTCCAAATTATTATTAAAAAGATGATTTTCGCCACGGAGAGCGTAGCTCGAGTGGTGTTTTAAAAAAATACGTCAATTACGCGATTATATTTTCGAGCCGTGTAGCATTAGTGTTTTTTTTCTTACGGGAAAAACCACCTAAAAATAGCTAATTAAAAATCAGTTCATTACTAAGTCACACTACATGCTTATTGTATCACTGACAAATTGCTAATAAATAAATACAATTTTTTTTAAAAATTTATTAAAAAATATACTACTAGTTGTAACTATACTAAGAAGACACTGGAATAATTTTATTAATATGAGTACCTATTTAAAAATTTTATTAACGGTTGATAAACAAGTTTCTCTGCATCTTTTCCAAAAATATAGTCAACATGATTAAACGACTCCATTGGAACCTTGTAAAACCCAGCCAAATGTGGCAGTTCACGACCAAGGCGTATTACGTCCTAAAAAATAAAAATAAAGTTGTTTCAAAAACATCGTAAAAGTCGATTTACGTATTTTTAGCTAACAATTTTTAAACAAATTAACAGATTTGAAAACAAAATTTAGAAGTTTAAAAAGCAACTATCTTTTATACAAATTGTAAAGTATTCGTCTTGACAGAGTGCAATGCAACCTGTCCAGCTACGTTTACTGACTCGCGGTGTCTTCCATATGATAAGGATTTATTTATTATTCAAAAAGTAGTAATTCCGAGATAAATTAATGTTTATTTGTTCTAAGTACTGATGTCTTCATCAATATCAAAATGGAAATTTTTAACTTAATTACCGTATAATTCGCCAGCCAGTCGTTCATTCCATAAATAAGATATACGGGACGATCTACTTTGCTCAAATCATATTTTGGTGGATCTTTAGTGCCGTATTCAATAATATTTCCTTCAGACCCATAATCAAATTGTTGAAAGGCACCATCATTTTTAACTTCTTGGGCATAATGTATAATTGTTTTTGTTGAAGCACCTGCTGGATCTTTAGCCAAAAGAACAGGAAGAATTTGCTAAAAAAATATATTATTAAATCTCTACTTATGAACAATAATAAATGAAATAAAACATTTTAGCCAATGGATAAATTTCACTGAAAAATTATCCATAATTTACAACGCTATTTATATTCCTATTTAAAATCAAAATCATATTCAAACCTAAATATGTTAAAAATCATGTCTAATATATTTATTATGTAGAAACAAAATAAGCAAGTTTCAGCTTATATAATTAAGTCACTTAAATTCCGAGAAATATCCAACGCTTGTTATTAGTGATTAGCTAGCTTTATTTATGTATCTGCCTTCTCTGTCGCTCTCAAGCGAGACGATAAAATTATTTTAACAACAGTATATACTAATCTTGTAAAAAAGAATTAAGCCACATCAGGCCATATTTTAAACCAATGGGATTCATTTAAATTCTCACCCGATCACGTGCGTATGAAGTGGCTGGGGTTGAAGTAATATAACCCAACCGCCAAATACCATATAATTCATTTGCTCTTTCGTTTTTCAATCCAGGCAGTCGCATGTTAGTCAAAATGGTTCTGTCCATAATGCTTCTACATCATGGTAAAAAAAAATTAAATGTTTATACTGCTTGCTTGTTTATTTTTGTCGGAAATTGAGAAAAAAAATCTGAAGAAATATGAATGAGACTCCGTATGTGGTCTCGGTATCGCCTAAATAATTTTCAAAAATGTCTCGTTTCGGTCTCGGTGTTACGAGACGAGAAAAGTATCGTTCTCGTATGAAGGAAGCCCTAATGTTATTTTAAACTGTGTATTTTAAATTGTATATATATTATGACATTCGCTAAAAGGAGCTAACTAAAACGAATTAATAAAGTCGATTTGGAAGTTATCATTTTTTAGTCCATTTTTGGCAACTGAATTTAAGTTTTGAGTGTTGTTTGGTGGACCTGGTTGGCTGTTGGAAAGAGTGGTTAGTAAATTAACCACGCATGATAAAGCCCCTGGATCAGTCCCTTCCCGGAGATCCGAATGAGAGCCTAGTTTACCTCTGGAATATTTTAATCTTTAGAGCTTCATCATGTATGTTTTTATTCTCACCCTAAAAACCGAGATCAGCGGCACAGTAACGCAACGTTAACGATAGGTTAACTCCTAAGTGTTTTAGGGGTCTATCCTGTAACGTTTTAGTTAATTTTAACCCCTAGGTTAAAAGTTATTTATATGGAAAATAACCTCCGGTTATTTTTATAACCTAGGGTAATTTTAACCAAATTTTAACTAAATAGACCCCTTAAATATCTTCAAAAAAAATATAACCAGGAGCTAGGTCCGTATATCCAGCTAGGTTCTTAGATAGAGCTAGCTTCGTAAATCATGCAGGCCAACAAATCTGTCCAAACCGAACACAAAGCTTTTGTTAGTCTTTGAATATCTAGAGTTCGAAAAAAAGGTCTTATACAAGGGCTCTGTCCGTCCGTCTGTCCGTCTATCTGTCTGTGACAAGGTGCAACTCAAAAATGATAAAAGATAACGACAAACAGAATACGGCAAAACCCCTAAAATGATATTATTTTTATATGACCTCAAGGTCATTTAAAATTGTCGAAAACTCGAAAAACTACGGCAAAAATATTGCCGTTTTTCACTTGTCTATTTATTCATATCTCCGTTATTTTTATTATTATTATTATTTTTGGTAAAATTATTTATTTTAAAAATGTCTACTACCTGTTAAAATAAATGCTTCAAGTTTGAAAACACCCTGTAAAAAATGGTTTTAGTACTTACAGTATTAAATTCTTCTTTATTAAACCCACAAATAGAAAATATGACGTTTTCACAAATCTTTGCATCTATTTGAAATAACTCACATTGGTATGAGAGAAATTTAAGAATTTTCTTATTTGGTAAGAATTGATGGAATCCCAGATATTTTTCAAGCCACTAAAAATAAAATACGATATTAATTAATAACAATTAAAAATTTTCAATTCTTCTGAGATTATGGGTCTCAAACATTTTGTATCGAAGAAAAAATATTGGATATTACAATAGAAACATCCTACATGAGTTATAAAAGTTATTATTATCATTATTACTATCTATTAGAAAACGTCGCCAAAAAGTTTCGCTGCCATATTAACAAAATCACAGCTGCTATGGAAATTACCATGTTTGAATATATACAAAATATTTTAACAGCTCTTGACAAAACGCAAACATTGATAGTGTTGTGTCTTAATAACGCTTAGGGTGGGTATATAAACGTTTTATTGTATATTTTATAGAGTACTTAAAAGAGGTAAATTTATTAATAAGACAAAATATATAATATTTACAAGATGGAACTCCAGCGCATTTCGACCAAAAAGCTAGGGAATCCAGATCTTAACCCTCTATTAACTTTTGCTTCTGGGGTTTTATGAAATAGGACGTGCATTCTGTTGAAATAGTCGACGAACAACAACTGAGTCATCGAATCATTGGAAAGTGCAAATCGATTTCGTCAGAAGCCAATGATCTTTTAAAAAATTCGGTTTTCCTTTTGAAAACGGTACCGAAAGTATATTCAGGAAAATGGATGCCATTTTGAACATTTATTATAGTAAATATTACATATTTGTACATATTTTTTATACCTGCGAATGACATGAATACTCAGTTATAACTTACTTTTTGTTACTCAAATTGTGTTCAAAATAAACCTTTGGTTTGTCGGCCGTTGCTATAAGTAACGGCCGCAAAATTCACTTGTTAATATTAAACAATATTAGAATTTATTTACCTCTAAATCATGTGAAAATGGTGCAAAATATTTGATTGGCGACTTCATATGTGTCAAATATACTGCCGGACCCATTCCAGCCATTACTTTGATATTTTTTGCAGCTTCAATATTTTCAGAGGCAAATACAAAAAACATCGTTGTACCCATTGAATGTCCAATATAAATAATATTCCCAGTACTATTTGTCGTATTACTGATGTGATAAAGAACTGGTGGTAGATCTTTAGTTCCCATTTCGTGAAAACTAAAAAATAGGTATTTCTTAAAATATAATACATTAAAACATTTTATTATGAAACAGAATAATCTAATGGTTCAAGTGCTACTAAGGCATCTAAAAATGGTAGTGATTTGTCGTTTTCCACTTTCATTGTCGATGTCGATGTGGGATCCAGAAAACTATATAGAAAGGGACTAATGGTCATAGTTTCATTAGTATGTAAGAGATTTTTCTGTGAGATTAGCCAAACTAGAAGATTTAGTGACTTTGGTTAAATGATCTTTCAAGATGAGAGAGCCTTGAATTGGGATGTTGGTAAAGAGAGAGATAACGTACGTCAAAGCTGACTAGAATATCAGTCAATGAGGAAAGTGTTTTGAGTAGTTTGGGACGTGAAATAGAGTATAACCAATATAAGTTTATAGATTTGAGAATTTATCGTTATTATTTTCACGATTTCACACCCTTACGAGTGAACCTCAGAAGCAAGGGCTTGTGCATGGATGCGACGGTGTTACTAGTAATAATGAACTGCTGGTAGATCTTGTTTCATTTCTGGAAATGAGATCATAATTATTAATTTCATAGGATGAAGTGTTAAGGCACTTTGATGTTTTGAACTGTATAAAGATCAGCTGAAGTTTAATAGCGGATTCAACAAAAGAAATGAATTGTTCCGTAGGAATTTTATCGGGCAAAATTAAGTCCTATAGAAAGTAAGACAGTTTCTGGTTAAGATAAGAAGATGTGATTTATTACAGTATTACGAAAATTTGATAACGTCTGAATTTCTGTCGATGTCTTGTGGTGTTTATCTTTCAAGATTTTTGTGACTGTAAGTATGAAATTGTTGTGTGTTGGAAAGTTCAAGATAAACATGAAGAAATTGTTTTGAGTTGATGCGTTCATTCACTAATACAAGACCTGCTCGGTGAACAAGAGGGCAAAAAGATATGAGATTTGAGACGTAACAACTTCAGAAATATATTGTTGTCACGATAGCGAGAAAAAGGTGGAAAAGAGTAGATAAGAGAGAAGATATTTTATGACGAAGAAAAGAAAAAAATATAAGACTTCCACGTAGGGCCAACGATAGGGAGAGGGGTGTAACGGGGCCCGCGAAAAACATGGATTTGATAATTATAAATGAATGATAAACACTACAACCTCGCATTCTGGCATTCGTCTTAATCAATGGTTCATTTACTGGTTTAATATTCACCGAAAAAATTGAAATTTGAAATATATATCTGAAAAAAATGTTAAAAAAATTGCATCATATCCAAAAATAAGATCTGATCTGATTTTTTCTCGGCGGCCCTACTTCCACAGCGACAGTTAGAATAAAAATTTCGTTTTCCGAGATGAATACTTGACGTTTCGCATTTTCAGGACCATGAAGCGAGACGATCTCGTGCTTGCAACTATTATTTGACATCAGCTTACTATGAATTTGGAGTTATTTCAGCAAATATACGAAAACTGATATTGTCCAGTTACGACTTTAAATTTTCTCAAAAAAACTATTTAAGCAAATAAAAAATAATTTTTACAACTAAAACACCGAATTTAATAATAATTTTGGAAATTTATGAAGGATATAAATAACACTTACCTAAAGTTCCAATACTGTGCTGTATTAATTGGCAGTGAAATATGACCCCTAGAGTAATCATTTCCTCTTGCATTTCCTAACCAGACATCATATCCAGAATCGGCCAAGAGAAATGCTACAAGAATACAAGTAAGTAATATTTATCAAAAAAAGAAAATACAATTTGTAGCGAAAATAAATCAAAACTGATTATTCCGACCATTTTTTAAGTGACTTATAGTTTAACTAAAACTACGAATTAATTTGAATTCTTGCATATAGATATAGTTTGAAATAATGGGAATAAAATGGGAAAAGACCTACCTCAGCATAAGCCAATTATAATAAAAAAATCAAAATAGATCTTAGTCAAATATGAAGACAAAATGCTTGGCAGGATCTGACCCACAAGATTGGCCTCCGTGAATGTAAATTATATAAGTAAAATATGCTTCTGCCTAAATAAATTGCGAATAAATATTGGTTTTCATTGTTTTCCAACTAAACCGAGAGTAAATCTATCCCTAGTACTAATTGGTAGATTAAAAGAATTACAACTATAATTTTGAATCAATTTTCATAAAAAAAAACAAGAATAACGAAAAGAAATATCAAAACTCTTTAGGATTTTATTTTTAGTCTATCCCATAAATGACATTTTATCCAATTTATAAAATAATATAAATCCGTACCTAGTGAATTGTTTCCATTGATAATCCAATCTGCACTACTTCCTAACAGCCCGTGTTGTAAAAATACCGGTTGTCGTGGATGGACGCCATTTTTGCGGTTGGGAATTCTATGAATTTTCAATATATAACCATCTTCAGTTACGATTGTATGTGTTTCCGACAAATATCCATGTCTAGCAATTATTTGTGGCTTAAAAAGAAAAACATTACATAAAATTTTGGATGACCATTTAGAAATTCTTGACCAGAATTCAGTATACGAAACACTTAATTCCTAAAAATCAGTGTTGGTGTTCCTTTCCCTTTTTACTGCTCTAATCTACATTTTTCTTTGTTCACATTTGTATGGACTTTGAGAAAACCGATAAAATTTTGTATTAGGTTAGACTATTATTCTGACCTCCCACAACACAACCTATTTCTGCTGAACTTCGGCCAGTTTTTCGTATTGTTGTTAACATTTTGGTCCGTGCATTAGGGAATGGCTAAATTCAATTTATAATAAGAAACCAACTCGAAAATGTATCAAAGTTGAAAGACGCCACTTTGAACACATGGTAAAGTAGTTTGTGTAAAATTAATAAATTTGAATTTCGTAATTTAGCATTGTGAAATCATTATCAGTTAATTTTTGTTTTATTTTTGTAATTAATTCTAATCTGTAGAGTAGTGTAAAATATGTTGTGGCTGGGTAAAATGATTTTTATTAATTATTACATTTTTTATTAAGTGATTTGAGGCGGATACCAATATTTTTCGGTAAATTAGTAGAAATCAAGAGATTATACATTTTTTTGTGACCATTAATATGAAGCGTTGATAATATTTAATTATGTACCAAGGGTATATAAATAGATGTTTATGCCCCGAAGACGACGATTGTAAGTCGCCCGAAGGATTTATACCCGCGATGCTGTACAAACTTTTGTTTCATACTAGTTCTTCATTGCGTCCACAATATAAATATTTAAAAAATCTGAAAATTTAATTTGATATATATATATAATATATTTTTCATAATTTGTAATTTTATTAATAAAGGTTATTAATAAGTTAAACACAAACTGTGTTTTGTCTTTATGCCAGCACGGACATAAAGTACACCTTTATGCAGGTAGTAACTAATAAATAAAAACACAATAATGAACTAGTATGACATAAAATACATTACGTAGATTTTTTTACAAACAATCGGTATTAACATTTGATTCTACACCATTGAATTGCCGCAATTATAGACGTTTAACGTAAAATTCCTTTTAGCTTTTCTTAATAATTCCTTAACGTGTCCTTCAATTTAGTGTTTTTCTAAAAACACATTTTATATGAATTAATCATCTTTTCGTTAAACATTTTTGTTTATAAACATATTCGTTATAATAATTTTCCTTATCTGGTCTATTTAAAAAAAAACTTGATATCAAGCTTTTATTTTTTTAATTAGCCACAATACGGTTTCCGACACTAATTTATATTAAAAATTTAAATATAAGTATCATTACTTACCACATCAAGAACCTCGTCAGGATTATATTTGCAAAATTCTTGTTTTAATAATCTCCGCTCCACAAAATTACATTTTGAATAATACGTTTCATTTTCTTCTACATTTGAACAATTGTTTTTAAATAAAATATATTTTTGAAATAAATTACATGACTGATTAGATCTTCTTTCTTCAAGTTTTAATTCAGGACAATCTTTTCGCAAAATGTATTTTTCAAATGTACTACAAGACCTTATTGGCAATGGTAAACTAATGCACAATAACAGAACTAATCGAAGACACATTTTAATATCGACTAAGTTAAATATAAAATTTTTCTATACTTATATTGATTGCTGATAGTGTCGACTTCTCATTATAATCTACATTTCTCAGAACAAACATTTTGAACCACCATATTATTCATTAGTAATATATAAACAAATTTTTATTTTACAAATAAATGACTAATTTGGTTATCTTTAAGACTTAAATAATTCAAGATCGCAAGGTTTGACGGATAAAATATTAATAAAACAATATAAATAAAAAGGGGATATGAAAGTGAGATATTATACAAAAATTTTACTAAAAATAAGACATTACTTGGATAAAGTCTTTAAATACATGTGTAAAATATGAATTGGACCAACGCAATAATTTTTAAATTTTCTAAAAATAGGATAGTTGGGCCATATATAGAGATGAATGACAAAAAAATTATATAGATACAGAAACAAAAAAAAAGGGGGAGACTGAAACAACAGAAGACCTAAGCGAGGGAGGAATACAGGGTTGGAGGGCGAAGGCAAGAGTAAAGAGTGGAAGAAAACCATCAAGATATGGGCCTTAAAAGGCCTGTGTGTGCAGCATCACATATATAAATATTATTTTGTTGTTAAAAATAATATGCAGTTTTTTGTTTATAATTTAATGAGGTAGTCCTTAAAACACATTTTCAGTTTAAAGAATCCAAAAACCGTATTGAGAATTGTGAATTTCATATTAAAAAATATCGTTTACTCACCGCAACAGCTTTTATTGCTTTACAAGGCTCAAATTCGACCATCGGTGGAATACTGTTCTCAAATCTTTGCTCCTAAGCATATCTTGCGGTTGTTTGATTATATCCAGAAGAGCGATAGAGCTGACTAGGAATATTGAAAGTTTAGAACATTGAAGAAAGGTGGGCGATCTGGCTCTTTTTTACAGATACTTTCATGGAAGGTGTATAATCTTTAGTGATTTAAATCCAACTTGAATTGCCATTTTTGTGTACCTCCCACTATTGAAGCGGCTTAAAAGAGTTACTAGTGTACGTGTCTTGTAATCCATAAAAAAGTATTCAGGTACTATCTTTACCCGAAATTCAATGACAAATTAAGGCTCTCCAACACATATATTTGCTAAATTAAAAAAATATACGCATTGTACCAAGTAGGTAGAAAAAAACTATATCAATTTTATTTAGGATTATTTTGTAAGGGATAAAAAATTGTAATAGAAAACAATGAACTTAAAATTATTATAAACTTTCTATTTTAAAGTAGTTGGAAGTTTTAAGATTTTTTTAAAGTATTAATGGTTTCATAAAGAATAAACTAAAAATTGTTATTCAAAGGATTTATTTATTTTCTTTATAATTACACACCAGTTACCTTGGTCATAATAACTTTTAGTAATCTCTACATTTTCTATTTTAGTAAATAAATCTTCCAATTCTTTTTCATTAAAAACATGATAAAATCGGAGAAAAGTATTTTCTGCATTTTCACTCTTAAGTTTCCACGGCACAAGTAAATCTTCATGTTTGAATTGGGATCTATTAACGTGAATAGGTAGTGTGACTTTATCCATAACACATATCTCTTCAGCTTTATCTTTCGTTACTATTGTTGCTTCATTTTTACGGTTCTTTCTATCTTGTTTAATATAGGTAGTTTTTTGTTTATCTTTTTGTTGATCCTTTGCCCACACATAAATTAGGGCTTTACCTCCAATTTTTAAAATACGAGTTATTTCTTGAATTGCAAGAATACGTCTCGCCTAAAAAATAATGTCGGTTATTAAACTACACTTTAATTAATTAATTAAAAATGTTATAAATATTAAGTGATACATTTACATTCTGAAATATGTTATTATTTTATTTGATAAGAAATTGAACTTTGTAGCTAAAACCTTGAATGATCCATTTTTTAATTTTAAACTGGATACATATGCTTGATATAACTATAATACATACCTCATTTGCTAAATGATGAATCACTGCAATACTTATTGCACCATCAACAGAATTGTCTTTTATTGGTAATTTTAGACAGTTTGCTATAAAAGCCTCAAACCCTCGTTTTCTGCATATTTCAGTTAAGTTGAAACTTGTATCACATCCTATCTGCAAAAAATGAAAAGTATTTTATATACTTTATTTATAAATTGAAAACTATGATTCCCTAACTTTTTAGAGTTTATTTTCATTATTAGTGGATGAAAAATTGTGTTGGTAAAGATCTGATCTATGTTCCTTACCAATCTTTTTCGAAATTTGATAGTTTTTTTGAAAAAAATCGCAAAATTCCATGTTTTTTGATGATTTTCAATTTTTTGGAAAAGATCAAAATCAAATTTCGAAAAATTGAAGGGTAAGAAACATAGATCAGATCTATTAGATTACATACAATTTTTATTACACCGCGGGGAGTGAAACTAGTGATTTACCCCCGGCATTTGCAAAGGAGTATAAAAGACAATTTTCGGTAGTACAGTCTTCAATTTTCAACATTATTTTACGAGATCGTCGTAAGCTTTTTCATATATTTTTTACGATTTTGTTAGTATATTATTCATTAAAAACCACGAAAAATCTAAAATATCTTAAATGGGATTAAGTCGCAATCTTCTGTCATTATTTTTATAATAGATCCGTATAAGAAAAGGTTTTGCAAATTGTTGTTAATGTTAGAATTAGCTCAGTTGGTTCACGCAACGGATCACAAAAAAAATTGTTTTTTAAAATACATAATCTAATATCATACATGATTACCTAATCAGAAGTAGGAAATTTATAAATAATAGAATTGATTGTTGCGTTTATATATTAACAAAATTAACAGGTAAACTAGTAAAAGGAATAATCTCTGCGCGATTTTTCAAGACTACGGCCCGTTTCCTTCAGCGGAAGAAAGTCCGATTAAAAAAAATGGGAATTTTTTAAAAAAAAAAATTTTTTCAAATTTTTCAATTTTATTTCAACCAGTCCCAAATACGGATCTGTCCCAAAGTTTTACATTAAGGTTAAAATTCAGAAATTAAGAGAATATGAAATAGTTGATGATTTTATTGATTAAAGCTGGAAAATTATCATTTAGGAACGAACATTTAATTTTTTTTAATTTGTGCCACCTTTTTATCGAAAGATCAAGATTTGACTCAAGTTAATAAGTAATAAAATTGGATGTGGAAACACCAAATACGTTCAGTGTTACTTCACTTTTTCTGCTCTTTCCAACTATGTTAATAGAATTTTAAAATATTGATATACAGGGTAGGGTGTTGTTTCGAGTCGAAACCTACTTATTAATTTTTTTAAGGCCGGGCCTGGAATAAGATTTTGAATTATTATGTTAATCGACACCACATTGGACAAAAAACGTACGTACCAAATATTAGAAAAATATATAAAGTGGTTCTTAAGTTATGATTAATTAAAAAAATGAACAAAATTATTAAATCACTCTGTATCTAGGTTATAAAGAAAGACAGGTCCATTAAATATAGGTTATTTTGAATCACCTCAGTGTGCCTCCTACCCTTAGTATGCGCATTTCCAATTGAATCACCCTGTATACAGATTGTGGATTATGTAACAAAAAATTTAATAAAATTGTGCCTTATGTCTCTCTATTAATTTCCTGATATCAGATTAAATTTATCTCGTTTAAAAAATAAATAAAATAAAGAGTTGATGAAATAATATAATTAAAAAAACCATTATGTAGTATTTAAACATTTTTAAAAACAAAGTTTAGCATTAACTTACATTAAAAATGTTTTTATTTATTCCCAAATATTTTCCATTTCCACAGCCAACATCAACTAAAACAGACCCACAATCAAATGATTCTAAAAAACTAACAACATTGGGCCATGGTTTATGCCTAGTATAATCAAAATGATCAGCTATACTTTCATAAACTTTATGAACATGTTTCTCTTCCAATTTTGGAGCATCATTATTGTCTATTTTAGATTTATCAGAATTTTTAATAAAAGAGTCACATTTTAATTTATAATTACATTTACATTCTCCTTGTAAAACTTTCCTAAATGTAAATGAGGTTCTTGTACCTCTTTCTAAAGAAGTAAAACCATTTTTAGTAAGAACTATATCTAGTTTTCTTGGTGTTATACCATGAGTCCAATCATACCTACATTCTCCTGACATTATAGCTAATGATCTTTGGGGTAGGAGAATATAAAGATGTTTATCATCTTTTTTAAACTCCATTACAATGGAAGATTGCAATGAGAGCGACATAATTGGGTCTTCAAAAGCACTGTGGGTATCTACATGATGTGGTATACCTTGCCCTGGTAAGTAATGATTTACAGTCAATTGATTTGGCAAAAAATTGTTAAATTCAGTATTATCTAATTTTTGCCACAAATTACATTCATCTGGAATATTTTCTGATAATGGTTTATCCTTATCAACATTGTTTATATCATATCTAAATTCAAAACCAAAATGTTTTACTTGTCTATACTTCATTTGATTGTTAGTGTTTAATTCAAAATTGCATAATCGTAATAAAATTTCTTCTTCAACAGGCGTAACAAAATTTTCTATAATTATTAAACCAGGAACTGAGTCATTCCAAGATCTATTAAGTTTAATTTCTGGCAATTTATTGGCATATAACAGATATATAGGTTTTGAATCTTGTGCAATATTTAAGATACCATTGTAATTTTCATAGGCGGATGTGGCAGAAGACACATCTTTATATTGTATAAAACTGCACGATTTTCCTGGTAGCAATAATATGTCCTCTAGTACTCCACATACTGAAAAATGATGAAAAACAATTTCTTCTGTTAAACCATTTATTAAACCAGCATTAGCTATTACCAATATCTGAAATCAAAAATTATTATTGATTTAAAATCATTCATGGCTAAAAATAACAAATGTTCAGTTAAATTTTTAAAGATTATAATGAGACATGGAGCCTGTACTATGCATTATGCAACAAAGTTTCACCATAGTTTCACAAATGGTATTGAAGTTGAAAGATTTATTCCATTCTGGGGCGTAAAGTATATATTAATCTTGACTAAATTAACTACCAAAAAAATTTGTTCCTGCGAGATTGTATCTCTTAATTATTGTTTTAAATAGGTAAGCTTACAATTACAAGTTTTATTATATAACGGAATACATAAATACAAATAAATTGAGAACGTTTTCAATTGTGAATAGAAATACTATAAGAGCAAAAATTGTAATTTTTAAAGCTGGTTTTATAAACTTTGAACGTCAACAGCAACTGTACGAAAACAATATTGACGTTTATAAAATATATGAAGAAGTTGAGGTTGCCGTTCGCACAAAGTATAAAAGCATTTAGAAATTGCTTCGTATTTTAAACTTCATTTTTTGTATAAAAAAGGACATTTAAGGCAACTATCATTAAAATCAAATTTAAATGTTTATTGTGATATTAAACGAATTAAACGTGTTAAAGTAAATAACCAGAAAATTGATTTAATCGATTAATGCTTTAGAGGCCGTAACATATGAGATTTTTAGACATTGACCGATTATTTAAAAACTTTCATACCTTACTAATTTTATCAATCGAGCATTCTATGCCTGTTTCTTTCAGAATAACATGTAGAAGTTTCTTTAATTTTTTTTCCTTTTTCTTAAATTGCTGTTTACATTCATTGTATTCCATTTTAAAAGTTTTTTATTTAAAATTTTGAATTTCTGACTAAACTAACCTAAAAACTCATGGACATTGACAATGACAGTGACAGTTACGATGTTGAAAAACGAGAAGATGGACAACCTAGTTAATACCTACGTTGCCAAGTGTATCTGATATGCTTTCGCCCTAAAATGAATATTCACAAATAGTTGATTTTACAGGAATTAAATTTTACTCTTTTCCTTTAGAATTTTCAGCATTGAGTTTCATCTTTGATATATTAAAATTTAAACAAAACCTAATTTGCTTGCTTAAATTTTTGATAAATATTTGTAATAAATTTAATACAAACTATAGAAATTATGTATTATTTAAAAAATAACAAAAATAAAATAAATGCATTTAACAATAACTGTTCAATGTTTAAATTAAGAATTGCGAAATCATCATGTTTAAAAATTTTTTTCTGAATAATGTAATTTTTTTTTGTTTATTTTTTAATGTTACCAAAAAACACACTTTTAATATATAAAAAATTCATAAACCCATTTTGAAAATTGTAGATTTTATATTAAAAAATGTCAATTTTACATATTTTATCAGTGATTTCTGCCTGCTATAGCCGGAGCAATAAATTTAATAAAATAAAACAATTTAGATCACAATATGGATTTTAACAACTATCTAAAAAAGACTATTGCAGGTATTGCATTACCAGCATTTTCAATTAAATTTTTGGTTTTTCAAAGAGAAACAAAAAAATATAAAAACCACAAATAAAAAGCAATTCCTATTATAATTTTGAATTTGACGCCAAAAGTATTTTATAAATTTGGCAACGTAGGTATCAACTGGGCTGTCCATCGTCTCGTTGCAACAACGCAACCTTGCAGGCACAATGTTAATGATGACGTCATTCGCTACATTTTAAAGTGTGGCGAAAATCGAATTTTATGTCGTGTATAAAAATGTTTATTTTTTCTCTAAAACAAAATCAGCACAAAAAAATGACATATTTTCAGATATTATTTGATTACGTAACTTTCCAGTTATTTATTTTTTTCGTAGGAAACTTACGGAACTTATAGAATACGAGTTTTTGTAAAGTCAACAAAACACTTTTTAATTTGTTACAGCGCCATCTGTTATTTAATAGATATAGGTTTCTTCAAACATTTAGAGAAATTTTTAACTTTCTTGAAGAGAAACTTTCTCTCTCGTCCTTTCATTCATTATTCATTTAGTAAAATAAATAGTAAACAAAAGTGACAGGTTTACCTTATATCATTCAAGACTGTTTTTATATATATTAGGATAAATCGTGAAAAACAAAGTGTCTTTTCGTGCCGAACATTTGACAAATATTTGCCTTTATCTAGATATTTTTCGAAACATTTCTTTCGTTTTCGTGACAGCCGCAATTTAACCTCAATGTGTGATCGTGACTGTTTTTGTGCCTAAAATTATAATTACCTACCAATTAAAACTTTAATTAACCTATTAAACGACATGGGCAAAGCAGAAGAAATGAACGATAAAGTTCCTGCAATGTCAGCCCAAACAGAGGCCAGTAAATTATTAGAACAAGCATTAATGCAGATGGATGGAATCATATCTGGTAAGTCAGCTACCATTTAAAGTACAACTATAATTTTTTTTATTTACATAACTTTGTCTTATCTGATATAAAACAAACTGATATCTCAATTGGTATGTTATCATTTTATTGTAACAGGTAATTATTGAGCAAAGTGCTATTTTTATAAACCCAATTAATAATGAGACACCTACTGGTTAAATTGTATGTATGTTAGTAAAGCTTTATACACGTAAAGAAAATGTAAAATACCTAATTATTAATAACAAACTATCCTTAATCACATGTTTAATAAACGAGGAAATTACTGCAATCTCATAATTGCTTTTATTATAAAATTTTATACTTTTAGGTAAAGGCAAGGCAACAACTATTGGTACCAGTGTGAAAAATTTCAACATATAGGTATCTTTATTAAATAATTAACAATTGATTAACTTAACTTAAATCACAATTTTTTATAATTCTAAACAGAAATACCTGCTTTTGTAAGTAAAAAACTTACATTCTGTTCAATATGGAAAGAAACTTTACTCTTTTATGAGTATGAAGATATTTGGTGTACTCAATCTATCACTTGATATTTATTTAACATAAATATTGTCAGCATTATTATATTTAAGGTAGTTAAAACACAATGTCATCAAAAAATATCCCCTATAATACATTGGACGTTATATGGACGTAGGAAAAAGGTACGAAAGTCACAAATTGGGACATCTTCAAAACGTTCCGGACCGAAGTTTAACTAACGTTTTAATAAACGTTTTTCCATGAGTACCAATAAACGTTTTTATGATACAAAATATGGATTTTAAAAACGTCCGTTTATCATACAAAAAAGACTTTAAAAACGTCCGTTTATAGTACAATTAAAATTCGTAGTTATGAAGCTAATTTTCTGTCTCTCTTATCCAAAAGTATTTGAAGAGAAATAAAAAATTAGTGAAAATCATCACAAGTTATGTTTTTGCCGATTTCTTTATAATTAAAACACCTTTTTTGGTATATTTTTAAGAAAGTGTCACAAACAAGGTTTATAAAACGCTCTTTATGATATATTTATTAAAAATGTACCTAAAATATCTTTATAAATACCTAAAGGCCTTTTAGGGACATAATAAAAACGATTTATGGACCTTCTGTGGTACTAGGGTCTTTATCATAAAATTAAACTACCAAAACACCTAAAACATTTCAAGTCGGACCTCTTCTACTATTTTCTTGGATATTTTATTATATTAAAAAGGTGGTACGATCCTATTTACTTATATTAAAAAAATTATCAGATTTTTTCATTTTTGAAAAAGTGTTCTGAAAGGAACTTTGTCACAATATTTTTTACAATATATTTTTTTTAATACTCAACTCAGTAATTTTTGGATTCTTTTCATACTTTTTTATTTTCATACATATGTATAATACCCTAAATGAAAACAAAAATAATTAAGAAGTAAACATGTAAGTACCTACACAAGACTTTTAAAAACAATACAAATTCCATAAACATTTTATTTTATTAACGTACCTTAATAATACCATTAGATTGAGGAGTGTTGAGAGAAAATAACCACGTGTTTTTTTATAGCCTAAAAATTTACATTAGACAGTTCCTATTGTGATCCTAACAAGGTGCACCTTTTTTTTGAATGGTCACCAAAAATGAAAGTATTTTGCTAGTTGAATATCAATATCTAATTATAAAACCACTTATAATTCAGAGTGTATGTCCAAATTTGACTAATTTAATGTCATCATTATGTCACATTCGACTCTTTGACCTTTCAAGAAGTTAATTACCTCACCTTTCTTATTTGCCTGATCAATCATTAGAAATTAATAATTGCTTTTAACTAAAACAACATTTATGGAATACATACTATATTATAAGTTTGAGTCATCAAGGACGCTAGAGTTTTATGTTGAAACATCATACCTGCATTCTTCACTTTTGTTGGTTTCCAATACCTATTTTTTCATGCCAAACCCTAAACTAAGAATAACTAAAACTTTATAACTTTTATTTATTCTCAAATGCTTAAAATATGAATTTTTAATCATGATTACTATTTTCAAATAAAATTAGTAACCATAAACCATATTTGAATGATTATGCTTTAATATTCGCGACATAGACTCCGTCGGTGTCTGGACTTCTAAAAGTTGCTCGCGCACGGACTTCATCAGACTCCGGTTTCGGATTCCGCCTCTTAAAACTCCGTGCTTGAACTCTCCGACTCCCGTCAGTTGCTTCCGCATCACTTTCGGCAACAGGTGTTGTGTTGATAACTCCCGGTACATTGCCATATATTTGCCCGTTCGGCGAACTTTTTATAGGACTTTGGGGAATATTCCACCGATCTTACGCTCGTTTTAGTATTAATAATTCATAGATTTGTGGGAATATTTTAGTGATAAGTGTTGTTAGTGTTTGATTTTAAGGGATTCAGTTATTTTTTGTGTGTAATAATGTTTGTTTAAAATTTATGTTAATATTTGCAAATATAGGTACAGGGAAATTACAATATACATTTTTCTTACTACTGATTGATTTTTGTGAAATATAACACGGACGTTAACTAAACACAACTTTTTTTGACATTTTCAGTTGACAACGTTGGAAGTAGATTTAAACGTCGATTTTTTAAATGTAAAACCCAGTAATATTAAATCTTGAACTGACCATAAATATTGATAGCTATATTTAAATATTAGATTATTATATTAAAAATGCTGTTTTCATCTTATTTAAAATTTGATGGTTTTTATGCATACATCTTTTCATCTCTTTCATTTGCAGAAGTAAAGAATTCCGCTTTGAACCACCAATTACGGTCGCCCCCTGTAAAGACCACTTTTTTGTTGCGACGGTTACCTATAATTGTTCCTAACTCACTTAATTTGCTTGCTGCAGAAGGGGATGAAGTAATATTTCTTCTCACGTGCCCCACGGTCTGTATGTTATAAAATACACCTTTTGTGGTCGGACGGAAATCTAAACGGTTAAACATTCTCTAATATATGAATTATCCGTTTATATCTTATCAAGCATGACTTATTGAAGTCTGATATAGACCGAATCACAGGTATAGGTAGTATAATAAATAAAAAGAAATAATTATTGTATCGGGTTTTTAAACATTCAAGCGGTTTCATTAAGTTGTTATAAATTCAAAAGGGTAGTATCAAACTTCTAGTAGAAAAACATAACCACTAATATAAAATAATTTGTTGGATTTATTTAATCATACACCAGCAATACAAAATTTACTCAAGCGGTATATTAAATAATTATCGATTGCAATTGAGCGGTACAAATTATTGAATGGGCTGTAAAATGTCATAAGTTAGTTAGATAAATGGTTCGCCACTTCTCGCTGAAAGTCGAACATTTCCGTTTCAAAGGGGCTAAATTTGCTTGATATTACAGCTTACATTCAAGATACATTTGTACTGTATACGTTCAGTATCATGAAGAAAACATTGATAGTTACTGATAGTTACGTTCAGTATCATAGAAAAAACATTGATAGTTATTGTAATGCATTAGGACCTTTGCAAGTAATAAAGACTGTGATGCTTTAAGTGAAGAAAATACTTGATTTGTCGTTTATTATTCTAATGATTGGGGAGAAGACCAGAAACCGTACTACATGTGCACTAAAGTGAAAAAACGTGGATATCACTGCTCAGCTAAAGGGTAGGTATTTCTTATTTGACTCAATCTTTGATTCTGTATTTATGGTTCAAACATAATGACCACGAAGGCAAAGTCACATTAAATCGTGGATTACCTGAATCAACAAAACTATTTGATCTTTCTATGAAGCCTAAGGATATAATGACTGCTCTCACCAAAGTTAGCAGGTGCCCAAGATGACTTAATTAAGAAATTACCTGAGTGATCGACGTCGTGCTTTATACGAAAATCATATACGATTAATTTTGGAAAATTAGAGTGGTGGTTTCACGATTATTTTCTTAGCGGTCGGGTTAATTAAAGGTTTTGATAGAAAATCGTCAGGATACATTTGTAATTGAATTCGGGAATTTAAGGACGACGTAATAACGCTTTGTTCTCTGTTCTAAATACCTGCTGGGGTACCCGCTGGGAACCACGGCAATTTCATGCTTTGTTTGGTTGTTTCTATAACTTAGCAAAAAGATGGTATCTAAAAGAATGATATAATCGCGAATTGAAAGCGATCTAAAAAATTACTATTCAAAAACGATTGTTGGCAGATGTATGGTTTACATTCCATAACAAAGAGGGATGCTTTCAACACCTTTCGCACTTTTTTACAAAAATTTGATGATCGAACAGGTTCAGAGCATACCATGGATAGCACAGAATCAAAATTGTAATTTGGGTGCAGCGCCGGCTTTTACTCATTATCAAGTACCAGGTGCAAAAGCCAAAGAATGCAAAGTTTTTAAAAACCCACCCGAAAACGTCGATGAGTTCAAGGAATATTCTTTAGCAATAAATAAAGAGAGGATTCAAGGTAAATGTACTTACCCAACGTTTTTCAAAATGTTGGCTCCAAAAATCTCCATCTAATCCCAAAAATAAAATAGTTTCTAAAATAAAACCTACTTTTTAGTATTTTTTTATTTTTTATAGACTTTGTCCAACTAATAGATCCCAAATTTAATAATTTTTGTGACAATAAATAAAATCGGAAATAAATCATACTGATAGACAATCATCTAGACAGAAATAATGGAATTAAGTATCCAATTTTTTTTTTGTAAATAGACCCCCTTGAAAATATCAAAAACTGAAGTATATGTTTATTTATCAAAGGAAATCTACATACCAATTTTTATGCGCATATTTTTTGTGTGGTTTTCTTGAATCCCTCCTCTTCATTTTTAAAAATACATTTATTTAGGAGAATCTACGTACCAATTTTCAAGCGCTCATCACCATTTATAGTTTTCGAGATATTCAATATTCAATCCAATATTCATCTCAGAGTTTGAAAAGTAGGGGAAGGAAACAGGTATAAGAAAGAAACTTTTATTTCTTCCAGCATCAGGGCTGTCGAAGTCGCGGGTAAAATCTAGTTTAAATTATTATAATCGTTTTTTAAAGATGTCAAATTAAACATTTAAACATGTCTATTTTTGCATTACAATTAAATTGTACTCAACATCCTTCTATACGTTATTTGGTCACAAGGGGTCCTCTGAATTTTGACAAAAAAATTTTATTTTTTTTTGATTAAATTTATTAATGTATTTTGATGCAGAAAGACTAAAATAATTGATTAAACAATTAGTTTACTAGGATTTTTCGCAAAGTTGGGTGGGATTACCAAGAAATTATCTTATTTTGTGAGTGCGTGGTAGAATTAGCCTTTTCCGAAAACCCTTAAAGCCGATTTGCTTATGTTGTAGATAACTGCATTACAGAGGACGACTTTTAGCTAATTTGAGAAATATTAGGTTCATTCCAACCTCAAATCACAAACAGATTTCCAACAAATTTCAAATTCTAAATAGTAAGCATTGTTTTTTAGCAATAAAAAGCAAAAAATGACATGAAAATTTATTTGCTGGCGATTTCTTTTATTTTTACGCCTTTTAACTTTTTTAATTTACGGTTCTTATTTTTGAAACACCCTAAATACCAATTGCAGTTTTAACATGATTATCCGACAAACTGGCAACGAAAAACTATCATTTAACCAAATAAAACAGAGCAGTGAATCAAAACTGAAATTGGACACATACGGTTGAATTATGATCGGTACGTGTTTATTATGCTTGTCCGGCGTATAAAGAAAATTGATCTATGAGTCGCTGGTGGTGGTTGAAAATGTGCCATTCGGGGCAGCTCAACGAACAGCAGCAGAAGATAGAGGAAAACGGCACAAGTAAGTTGATTTTATTTTTAACTTTAAAATTAACGAGACAATAAATTAGGGAAGTTTAAAGAGATAGAAATCTTAAATACGGGGATTATGCGGAAGGAATTTTCGTATACAATTTTTATTATTCTAAAGTTTTAAATTGCTTTGCTACTTTATTACAGTCTGGGGCGAATAATTTGTTTAGTAAAATAAAAAGTATCTAAATAGTTTGTGGATTAACTAACCGTAACTAATTAAGAAAACAATTATAATTCTTCCTAGTAGGGTATTACACCCTTAATTTGAAAAGTGCGTTAAATGAATCCTATAGTGATAATGAACCACTATAATGTTTAAATAATTTTTTTAAAACCGAATAGTGACATAAAAACGACTTTGAATTTATCGCTTTACATTTTTGCGCGGAGACGCTAGCCGCCATGTTGACTCGGCTTGTGACGTCATTCCGTTAGTAAATAGAATGTCTTTGCAAAAGAATAAAAATATTTGTGGAAGTTAGTAATGAGTTATAATCCTTATCATTGGTATCTATCTATTCAAGAATACTAGCGTAAAAACGCCGGGCACGTTATGAATTGAAGTGCGAACTGATATAATCTGACAAGTTATTGTCCGCAAATACGTCTGTGAAGATAACTTTGATGTAAGTATGCGTTTAAACAAGCGTAATAACTATGTAATAATTATTGTATGATGAAAAGAAAACTTCATGATGATATCGCAAAATCAAATTTTGTAATTTATTTATTGCATGTTTTAGGTTAAAAATGACATGGATAATTATATACAATGTAAGATAATGGGTTCTGTTATACAATAGGTACTTACATTGATGTTTTTAACAATCCTTAACTCGTCAGAACAGAAATCTGGATTGCATACAAATAAATTCGTCACCAGCAGATTAGTACTTTCTGTTTTTACGAAACCGTCTTCTATGATGAGATTTTAATAAAATACGGGATACAAGTCTACAAACATGATAATAACTTAATTTCAAATTGAAACACAGCACAACAATCTTGTTTACTAACGAAGTGACGTCACCTCATGGCAATAGCGTTTTAGACATTTGAAGAACAGGTTTAAAAAAATAATTCTTAAAATTGAATTATAAAATTTATTTATGAATCGAAATCAACATTTCTTGTTTCCTTTTTTGTAAAATCTATCATAAATACCTATTTTTAGATTTTTTCCTACACTGTGCAAAATACCCTATTACAAAACCGGTAAAAGTTTATTTACAATGATAAATTTAGTACACTAAAACAAAAAGAATGTTGCATCCATATAATTCAAATCATTCAAAACTTGGAACAAGGGGATGAAGTTTTCAGTACAATACGTACGAATATTGTTTGCTGACGAATCGCAATTTACATGTAATGAATTGCAGAAATCGACACATGTGGTCGGAAGAAAATTGATTTACGTTAGTTCAGAAACATTTACAGTATAGATTTGGTACTTTTTTTGTGTTGTGTGTACAAAAACAATTTAATTAACCTCAAACATGTAAAGTTTTGTATCATCTCCTGGCCGTTTATCTCTTGACAAATTATTTAATTTTAATTTGATTTCTTCATATATTTAGGTATCTTATGACAAACTATTTATTTTATATACCGGATGTCTAAAATTGGAAGGAATAACATTGCTATATTAGAAACCGTAAGAGATTTACTATGTTGAGGTTTTGGTTAAGTACAAGTTGACTATGCTCTTGTTGAACGACCCAGATTATAAATATATTGTTATATTAAAAAAAAATTCACCCTGTACAGGGAATTTTATAAATTAAAACAAAATTTGTTTGAGTTGATATTTAATTTATAAATGTTCTGTTTATTAAATGGAATAGAAGAGTTAATATATAAGTAAAGAAAACGAAACGATAAATTGGCAATAAATTTAAGAAAAGTGAAAGAATCTTAAAATTTTTGTTAAAATAATGAAAGATGATATAATAAAATTGAAATTTTGGAATTATAATACATGAAATTTAAGTAATCAAATTCAGATAGTAAACAGGGAATATAGGGTTAATAAAACAAAACTAAGGTTGCGATATTACAAAAAAAATCTAGTGATATAAAAAAAAAATTGAAAAGGGAGAAAAATAATAAACAGATGTGAGAGAAATATAATTTTTGGTAAATGTCAAATATATTAAAAAATTGTTATTAAGAGAGGTTTAGTAAAAAACAGTAATATGTGTATACTATTTGAAATGGAGGAAGTAAAATAAATGTATACCAATAAATAAATCGTATATTTTTATGAAAAAAAATTATAAATCATATTGATTAGAATATAAAGGAAGAATTTTCAAAAAGTAGAAGCAATCATAGCAGAGCAGCAGAGATAAATAAATCAAGCTAGGAGAAGACGCGAAGAAGAAATAACAGATCTAGACAGAGAAACGTTGTGCTGAAGATAGAAGAGGAAAATCAAACCACAGGGCTATACAAAATTAATTTTATTATTAGATTTGTAATGTTTAGTATTTTTCCTCTAGAACCCAACCCAAATTTGAGATATTGTAAATATCATTACAATATATGACGCTACATCTGATCATCAGTCTTGTTGGTGTCTCAGGGTGAACGTGTCTTAAATTCCATCAACAATAAGCTTCCAGTCGAGTTACATATTCCAGGTACAAAACTACAAAAGCGACATGTACTCGGAGATCCCGTCATTAATGCGTTAGATGCTGCTTGTAAACAACACGACATTGCTTATTTGCAAAACACATCTTTACTGGAACGCCATGAAGCCGATAAGATACTTGAAAACGCTGCTAGGGAACGAGTAAAGTAAAAAGACGCGTCTGTTGGTAAAAAAACTGCTGCCTGGTTCGTTACCTCTGGAATGGTCGTCAAAAAGCCTTCTGTTTCTTTTCCGTAGGATCCTTCAGAAAATTGCAAAGTCCCATAAACCGTCATCAACTGTAATAAAGTCTGCACGAATGCATTGAAGGTAGCAATTTTTGTAATGAAAAAAAATAACTTGATAGCGGCCGTTAAGACACAAAACGTCCTATCAAAGATTTATTAGTAGCAAAATTGACATACAGTAAAACTTTACTTTTCTATTTTTCCTTTTCTATTTTTCCATATTTTTTTAAATACAAATTATATGCGTAAAAAACCAAAATTTAACCGCCTCTGTATTTCTTGCGGTTTATGATTTAGCAAGGTTATTCCTTCCAATTTTAGACATCTTGTATATCTATATGTTTTCAACTTCAGGCCGTTTAGTCTTTGACTAACTATATTTCTTAATTTATTTTACATTTAGATTTTTTATTAAAATTCTTGGCCATTTACCTCTATGCAAACTATTATTTTTTAATTCAAGTTTATTAATAATAATCCCCCCTATAAGGCATTATGATGGCGGATGGATTCCATCATCTAGCGGCACAAAGTTGTACTTGGTTAGTTGCTTTTACAGAGGATTTTATCCTATTAAGCGGTTATGTCCGGTTATTATCCATCAACCTATGATAGATGTCATGACTATCTATCATTTTATAGTACATAGAAATACTTGATGTATACAGTAGGTTTTTGAAACTATGCATTCCGACAAAGTACCACTGATGATTCCTTTAAGGATGAAACATTTATGGTAATGGTCGGAATATAGTCTCAAAAACTTACTCTCTCTGTTTTTGAATCAATTATTTCTTACATATGTAAATATTATTCGGTGGCTACCAAACATCCATAATTTTTTGCAAAATACTTTTAAACTAGTTTTCTATTAAAAGTTACTACCAATAACGTGAGTTTAATGGCTTTTTTAATATCCAATTATCAAATCGTGAGAAAAATTACGCCAAGGCTCATTGTTTTAAAGAAGGTAAAATGGTGCTAATATTGTAAACCAAATTTTTTGTTTTCATAAGTTTGTATTTCTTTATTCTTTAACTTAAACCTTCCATTCATTAGTACGTTTTCCTGCACTAATTTTATCGTCAACCAGAACCGTAAATATATATTATTGTGCATATCGGATCCGATAAAGTTTAAACTTATTTAAACGAGAACAGTTCAGCTTTGTTCAACCACATTGATTTTCAATACTCGCCAGTGTGGTGTGGTTGGCAGTGTTACCCCGATAGCCAAATGACCATGTTAACATGCCGTGTACGGGATAAACATAAAAGCCTTTAAGTGTATAACTTTACATAACAGTTACTCAGCCGGAAATTGAGCTAATGGAATTACCTACGGTAGAACTTTGCCATATATTATTTCAATAAAAATGTTTTTACTTATATTACGCCACTCGAGTCCACTAAAAATCACTAAAATTGCAAACTAACGTATATTTTTGAATTTTGATATGTTGTTAGGACCAGTACCAGTATAGTGTATATCCAAGTTTGTAGCTTCGAAAGACCTGTGCTACTTTCGTGGCACTCGAAAAACCGAGACATTTTCGGACTTTTGTTGGTTTTTGTATCTCCTAAACTATACGTTGCACCCATAGATAAATAAGTTACACCGAAATGGTCACTTTAAGTTTTTTTAAATTAGATTAAAGCTATAATATGAAACCAGAACCAGCTCTGTACGTCAAATAGTATTAAAGATACAGCAGGTTGAGAATTTTTGGAAAAAAATGAAATTTTAATTTTTTGGCCATTTCCGACTCAAATATCTTACCTACGATGAAAGTCGTATTGAGAGAAGTTTTAGTAAATTTAGTTTAATTTAAATTTAGTCACTGATAACGACTTTACAACTAGAAGACGAAGTTCCATGCTTCTAATTTGTTTGACTTGGTATATTACCGGTAAAAGTAACATTAACAATATTTAAGTCGATAAGGTTATCCATATTTTCTAATGTGGTCAACCGATGAGGTAATAAAACTCGACGTCAAAGTACCACAATTGATTTGATCTCCAAGGAAAGATCTCCAAAATTTCTTTCAATTCAGAACAAATCTTAGTGCTCAATTTTCAGTTTGGTTGCATTTTTAAGAAACACCTTGTATATTTAAATTAAAACTGTACAAAAAAAAGAATTTTTCTTATTAATATTTTTTTAACTATACAAGTGGAATATTGAAGAATTCATATTTTGAACTTGAAATTTAAGTGTCTACTGAAATGAAATCGACCTCTCTTTTGTAAGGGGCGATTCTGTGAGAAACAGCGACTGCATTTGAGGAAGAATGAGTGTTCACGTAGTTTGAAAATAAGACCCCTTTATATTGTGTAGTTCAAGTACTTTGTTGCGGCATGTAATTGAATACCTTTCGTTGTGTATAACAAAGGTGTGCATTTTTAAAGATGTCAAGCTTAAATTTCATAAAATATCAATAAATGTTTCTTAATTTAAACGTGATAAAATAAGCTATCAAAAAGGTACCCTGAATAACCCAATTTCTGCCAACTAATTTTTACTCAGCAGCCAAATGACCAGTGGCGTCGGAATATGATTTTTTCAGTCTTTCAATTGATAAAAAATCAAATGTACCCTCCAGAAAAGTTTAGCCATATTCAAATTTAGAACAAGCATTACTGAGTGTGTCTAGAATAATGTAAGATGAACTATTTGCAAAATACCAAAAGGGTAGTAGAGCTCGATTATTTTGAGATGAGTACATTTGGTCATAATGTGCAGAAACCAATTTAAGTTTGTAGGCGTGGTCAGAGAGCTTTAACTGTGGTCCGAGTCGCCTGTCGCTCATGAAATTTTGATTCAGTAGCGTAGTGTTACTAATTTATACTTGTTGCATTTATTTAGCTATTTTGAGTTTTCTTGTGTTTTTGTGCTTCGATTTGTGTGTCATCTATATAAACGTTAATTTAATTCATTTTGTGTGTATTTTGGTAAGTACATTTAAATACAGCTAAATAATAATCCAAGACGAAACCGTACATTCTGAAATATTTTAAATCCCTTCTAAGCCTTTAATTTGTATCCTATTTTTATCATATTTTCAAAAATGCTAATGAAACCTAAATTTTTAGCTTGTTGTTCGAAATGGAACAAAAAAATTATTAGGCAGAGAGGGCCAAGTTCTTCAAAGCCAAGCGAAGGAAATAATTTCACGCCTGTTAAACTTTATAAAAAACGAGGCTAAAGATGGTTCATTAAAAACCATATTCCGTATGATGCTAAAATGACCAAACCGGAACTGTACACATTAATTAAAGCTCACAGCCCCCTGCCGAATTTTCTTTTAGATGATCTTCTTGAAGAAAATGGTCACAAAGTATTACGGTTGCCTCCGTATCACCCTGAACTAAATCCCATCGAAAAAATATGGGCCACGGTAAAAAATTGGGTAGGTCAACATAATACAACATTTAAGTTGGATGATGTTGAAAAGTTAGCAAGAAAAAATTTGAAAGCATAACGTCTGAAGAATGGGCAAACGTGGTGGACCATTCCGCAAAATATGAGGATGCATATATTCAAAAAGAACATCTGATGGATGAATATACAGATTCCCTCATATTTTGCGTCAATACGGGGTCATCAGATGAGTGGGATTCCGACCTTTCGGACTTCGAAGATAGTGATGAAAACAGTTAAAATTATAACATTTTAATAAAATATAAATTACTTATTTAAACTTTTAGTTGTTTTATTACTTTAAAGTTTGATAGCAATTTAACTAATAAATAGTTAAAATTTTGAATGCTACTTTTTATTTTAAAGTATTTTCAATTTAAAATATTTTATTAATGTACACACGCCACTGCTAAAACATCAGATACCCCTACCGCAGCAGATTTGAACTTAGCGCCATAAAATAAGGTCCACAAAGTTTATGACATGCTGCACCAACTGGGGCGTGGCCAAAACTAAATGTACTCATCTCAAAATAATCGAGCTCTAATAACCCTCACAATTTTCTGAAAGGTACTTTGATTTTTTTTCAATTTTAAGGGTTATTACTACCCCTTTGGTGGCTTGCAATTGCTCATCTTTTAACACTGTATTCTAGATTTAGTCAGTAATATTTGTACTTAATTTATATATATAAAAGTATTATCTTTATTTTAATGAATGATTTCCAGTTTATAACATTTCTTTTTTTTCAGGAAATAGTGGCACGATAAAATCTCACTCGCCCGAATTTACTTTTCCAAAAACTCCATCCGCTGGAATACGTGACGCTGCTAACTCCCTAATTCAAATATTACAAAATACCGCAAATCCTCCATCGCCGGATCCTCACATAGCTAAAGCTCTGTTAGACTGGCTTCAACAGGTAAGTTTAATTTACATGGAATTTTTTAGGCAATCGCTAATAAAAAATCTTTCATAAAATTAGATACTATCTTTTTAACTCTGAAATTGTCAAAAAATCTTACAAGTAAAACTATTACAAATGCAGGATACTTTCAAATCCTATAAGGTGTTTTATAAAAGCGAGGAATTTTAAAAATTTATTTTTTATAAAAGTTCAAAACGAAAAATACTAAAATTTGAAATAATGATGTAATAAATAAACTAACAATTAAAACTTGATTCCCTATTTCAATATAATTTCAAAATGATTTATATATAAAGTGTCTGAAAAAAAATTCTTCATAAAAAGCTCTGCATCACATAGAAATCCATAATCAAAAATCAAAGAACCCCGCACAGAATGTTAAGAAATTGGCCAATAGTAAAAAAATGGTAAAGTTTAAATTTCCTCCTATGACTGGTTCAGCCTCTACAGACTGTTAAAAGTGATAACTTGAATAATACAAGTTTAATCTATTTGTATTTCTCAGCTGAAATAACAAAAAAAAAAACTAAAATAAATCGGTTGTGTCGCTCCAAAACTTTCCCGACGAGTATCCACGAATACTTTTTCAGATATTTAATGTTAAAAATTTTGACATTTTTGTATTTTTGACAGGTGATAGTTGGAGAAATAATTTTGACTGATCTGAATAGAGTTTTTTAAAGGCTTTCTAATGACATATTGCACCATCTGTCATTTTTTGATAGTGACACTTCTGTTTGACAGATGTCGTACAAAAACTAATGGGTTTTTTCGATGGGTAATCCAAACCCATATACCAAATTTCAACTCAATCAGATTAAACGTGTGGCCTCTATCGTGGAAGAATACACACAGACAGACCGACTTCCATCTGGAAATGGTCTTAACCATCTCAGGTGACCTCAAAATTGATATTTCCATCTTTATCTCGAAATTTTTTTTACCTCGTTCACAATACTTTCCCTTCTCGGAGGTTGGTCGCTAAAGTAAAAACCAAATTGTTTAATAAACCATATAAATAAAAGTCCGCCTCCTTTTTTTCGTCGGCGTCCTTTAGACACGCGACTATTTGAGCGCGACATTCTTTCGCGCGACCAATTTTTTGCGTTACCGGCTGTGGGATATACGTGACTAAAAACACTTGAAGAGATGCATTTTTGTTTTCTAATTTATATGGAGAGTAGGTGTTTCTATAAAGAAATGTATGATAGAATTCTATTTTTAAACACTCATCATTTTGTTTTTATTTTTTAAATAATATTCTTAAGGAAATTATCTTAAATAATTATTAAAAAGTCCAAAATGTTATCCATGTGTCAAATGTGGCCAGCAGATGAGGTAATACCCAAGTACCACAATATATTTACGTTTTTTTAATTAAAAAGGCCTTTACAATCAAAAAAAAATGGAGCGCTTATCATTAAAGACGTAAGTTAAAACATTAAAATAAATAGGGTAAAACATCGATGTTGTAGAGCTCGATTATTTTGAGATGAGTACATTTCGTCATAATGTGCAGAAACCAATTTGAGTTTGTAGGCGTGGTCAGAGTGGCCTGTCGCTCATGAAATTTGGATTCAGTGTTACTTATTTGTACTTTTTGCATTTATTTAGCTATTTTGAGTTTTTTTGTGTTTTTGTGTCTATATGTATAAACATTAATTCAATTCATTTTGGTAAGTACATTTAAATACAAATAATAATATCAGACGAAACCGTACATCCCGAATTTTTGCTTAATTAAAGAAATATTTGATGTATAATATAAATAAAAAATACATTTGTGTAATAGATATATATTTTTTTACTTTTTTCGGGAAAAAAAGAAGATTATCATGATGAAATGAACTGGAATAATTTTTCGCAATGGGTTAGAAGGCAGTTAATACCAAATCTTCCTCCAAGGGCTATACTTGTAATCGATAATGTTAAATCTGAAAAATCGATTACCACTCAGGCGTTAAAGGCATATTTGATATACTGGCTCAGTAAAAACCATATTCCGCATGATGCTAAAATGACCAATCCAGAATTCTACACATTAATCAAAGCTCACAGATCCCCACCGAATTTTCTTTTAGATAATCTTCTGGAATAAAATGGTCAAAAAGTATTACGGTTGCCTCCATATGACCCTGAACTAAATACCATAGAAAAAATATGGGCCATGGTAAAAAATTGGGTGGGTCAACATAATACAACATTCAAGTTGGATGATGTTGAAGAGTTGGCAAGGAAAAAATTTCAAAGTATAACGTCGGAGGAATGGGCAAACGTGGTAAGCCATTCAGCAAAATATGAGGATGCATATATTCAAAAAGAACATCTGATGGATGAATATACAGATTCCCTCATATTTTGCGTAAATACGGGGTCATCCGATGAGTGGGATTCCGACCTTTCGGACTTCTCAAATGATGATAGTGATGAAAATGGTTAAAATTATAAAAATTTAAATTGTTTATTTAAACTTTTGGTTGTTTTAGTACTTTAAAGTTCAACAGCAATTTAACTAACAAATAGTTAAAATTTTAAATGCTACTTGTTATTTTAAAGTACTTTCGATTTAAAATATTTTATTAATGCACACACGCCACTGCTAAAATATCAGATACCCCTACCGCAGCAGATTTGAACTTAGCGCCATAAAATAAGGTCCACAGAGTTTATGACGTGCTGCGCCAACTGGGGCGTGGCTATAGCTAAATGTACTCATCTCAAAATAATCGAGCTCTACTTAAGTGGTATGATCAGGCGATAAATGGAGGCTTCTATTTTTTTTGATATTTATTAAGAATTATATATTGAGTTTAGAGTGATTTGATACGCTAATTGACTGTAGGCCGAGCGAGGCATGCGTGCATTCTGTAAGATGAGATCGCGAGACAGAAGTATTTCGACGTCGCGAGCACAGAGAATTTCTATATCCAATATAAAGGTAAATGTAAATACCTTTTTCTGACGAACAATCTTCAACTCGGAGTCATGGCGAAGGAGGTCGTAGCCACTATTTTTCACACCATATTGCATGACCATAAGTTGGTCCCAATTACTAAAGATACAATTATAAGAGAATTAGTTTACAAGTTATTGAAAAATGAAGTTAATTAATCGTTAAAGAGCAACAGCTACCCAGTTCCCTAACAAGCGGACTCTCAATAATAGCTAGGCGCGTAAGAAACTAATATTTGCTTAAACAACCCCGTAACCATGAAACCCGAATTTCAGTTGAGAAACTTACTTTGAATATTACTATTTAAAACAACTGTTTATTGGAAGAAGAACCGATCCCGAGCGAAGTTGAAAATTAACCAACTCAAATTTAGAAATAATTTTCAAAGTTACAAACGAAATTAGTGTCGCACACCGAAAAGGCTTCCAGATTGGTTCGACCCCCGTAAGCTTCCCGGTACCACCCTTAATCTTACTGGAATCTAGTAAAAAAGAAATGAGTGCATTTTACTAAGCGAACTAAGAAGGGCGTATCCCTTTTTGTTACAAATTTGACTTCCAGTAAGTGCTGCCCTCTGGGCAAATTTGAAAATTTAATTTCGTGTCAGAAGGTATTATTTACTACATATGTTGTGAGCCCGTTGGCTGTTTCCTTTTGCAGGCCCTTCTGAGAAGGACAGCCTTTATCCTATTGTATGTATATATCCTGGTAAATATTTCTAAAGTGAATGTCTAAAATGTATTGAATTCTAACGTCTATTTATGTGATGTCTTAGCCTTTCAGGTTAAGCTCTTTTTAAATAAAACACAACTCTTCTCGTTCGAGTTCATCCATAGAATGCTTTATTGGTCTCCTAACCTTACAAATATAAATTAAAGTCAATGTCAATGCCATTAGGCATGTTTACGCGATACACATATATCACAATTTATTACTTCCTTTATGTCGAATATAAATTACTAAGACCCCCCTGAATAAGGTACTGTTACAGGAGTAATTTAGTTTGAACACGCAGTATTCTAGGCTTAGGAATATTTGTCAGATTAAATTTGTAGGTGACAGCAGGTAAGTGAAATTCGAGTGCTCTATGTTGGACAAATAAAGAGAGGTAAAGGTAGAATCACTTAAATAAATGTACAATGGGTAGCACACAACAGAGGAAGTGGTATTATTAAAAAGAATTGTTTTGTTAAATCCTGGTGAATATTCACCAATATTCTATTATGTTGGCAAAAGCCCATTTTTTTATTCTTCAAAACTGTTATTTAAGAAACTGCGTGTAGGCGTTGTAAATTGGTAAAAAACTAAAAAAAGAAATGAATGGAAACAACCGAGAATGGAAAAAAATATTGATGTTGGTCAGTAACCATGTAAGAAGATGAAAGAAGGGTTATGCTTATTTTTGCTGATAAATTTTTTTAGACTTCCTGCGAAAACATTTGGTTCTAGAATATTCTGTGTTAAAGTAGCTTGATTCATAGTGTTTTTAAATCGAACTTTGACACAACAATGTGTCACCCTGTATATACCTTCATTTGAACTTTTAAACTAGCGATTTAATCATATTAATGTACTTGTCGAGGAAAACTACTTTTCTAAAATTTTAAATTTGCTCTCTTATTTCGTCTTTTTTCGTATTTTACTACTTGTCGAGATGAGAGTTACTTAAAATGCATCTCCAACGAGATACAGACGGTTTGGAACTCTTCAGAAATATTTTAATCATTTTTTTGTGCATGTAAGGAATTTTCTATTTCACGCATTGATTCGATTTCTAGAAGCAGAATTATTAGTATTAGGTTTTGTATAATCCAAAGAGGATTTCGAATTGATATTCCAAATATTGATAGAAACTTCCAAGATTAACTATAAAACTCTGCATCATCCTGGATTATTTGCGTCGGATGTAAGTTAATCTCCAATATTAATATTTCTTAATATCTTTTAGCCCGAGGAAATTTCTCCAGTGGAAACTTTATAAATTATCTTCTAGGGACCAGATGAGCGGCTTTTCAGCTAACAACTTACTTTTTAGCGATAATGGCGCTCTATCAATTTTACCTTCGAAAAATTAGCTGAGCTTCGAGAACAAAGTCATTGGCGTCGCAAATTCGCACTTAAAAAAAAATTATTTTTTAAATGAAAAAAAAATTATATTCAAAATAAACAAATTATTATAAATTAAAAAAACCAAAAATACGCTACATATTCTGAATTTTTAAATGTAGTAAATTAACGTAAAAATTATTTAAAGCTTGAAACACTTATCTTCCTATTACTTTAAATATTTCATCTAGATTTTAGAAACTATTTTATAATTTTCGTAATTGATAAAAAAATATAACATTAGGAGATAAATTAAAGATAATTTAACAATATATAGAAAGAATAACGAGTAGAAACATAAAGAATTATTTAAACTACACTAAAAGTTCGAACTGGTTGCTAAAAAAACACCTTTTGGATTTTCTTGCGAAGGAAAGATCGAAATGATTTACGAATCTTCTCTAATACGACCACTAACAAAAAAATCTAATGGAGTGATATCGGGCGAACGGGGAGGCCATCGATGGGTTCCTTTGTTTACTATCCAACGATACTCAAAAGTAATTTTGTAAATATACTATGACTACAAATCGATCCGGCCAACTCGATCCGAAAACAACTCGATACGAGCCTAACTCGATCCCAGGACATCTCGATCTCCAGGCAACTCGATCCCGAGACTACTCGATCCCATTTTTTTATTATATTATTAATTATTTATTATTTTTTTGTTTTCCCAAGATACATAAGTAATAATAAACATAAACACATAATTTTTTTTTTGAAATTTTTAAAAATAAAGATACTTTATTCCTGCTCAAATTTCATGTTTTTGGAGCAACCTAGTATACGAGTCATAAATATTGAAATCTAATGGTTGTATTTTGGGTTTGAGATCATGCAGAGATTTTTATAAAGAATAAATATTTTTGTAAAATGTAACATAAACTTTTTCTCATTTTTGCGGACATCCTTTATATTATATGATAAAGTTTTTGTAGAAACGAAAAGAAATTAATTCATTTTAAAATTATGTTAAATTATGTAAAAATGAATAAATCGAAATATAATTTTTTGAAAATAAAATAACTTTTAGAAAACAAAACAACTGTTATAAAATAAAATAATTTTCATGAAAAAGTAAAATTTTACAAGAAACAAAAAAAAAATTTACAAAATAAAATATTTACAAAAAAAAAATCTTGCAAAAAAGATAATTTTTACATACTAAAATATTTTTTTCCTACAACTATCTAAGAAGCTGACAGCGCATTGCTTAAAAAAATATTTTCTCTTATTTTTCGTTAAATATTTGCTATTTGTAACTACTCTTGAGAAAAATCAACGCATGTAAGAAATATACTTTGCAACGAGTTATGTACACTATTTTTTCTACGACATTTTGAATCAGGTTAAATTTTTCACTTTTATTTATAAAATTTTAATCACTAGACTAGGTATATACATACATATAATGTCAAATACATTTTAAGTTTCCAAATTATATTTTTAAAATGAGTACTTCTTTAAATGAACTTTTAATGAAAATAAATAAGACTAATTACCAATTGGTAACAAAAAATAATAACATTGAAAAGGTTGTCCATTATCTCAAATGTCAACTAATGAAGTGTTTGAGAAAAATGAAATTTAGATAAGACGAAACAAAATATAATTTAAAAATAATGCGTTTTGACAATATAAATCCATACAGATGAAGTATAAAATTCCTTCAAAAAATTAATAAAACGATATACTGGGGTTGGTCGGTCACAGTATGAATAAAAAGTGATTTCGCGAGTTTATTATTTTCTATAAGGTATTATTGAAGCATTCACCAATTCTTTAAATATCATTCACCAATTTTTCAACTAAACGTATTCCAGTTTGTTTTGATATTTTTAATTAACTCTTTTTTTATTAGGTAGCTCAGTAAATTTTTAATGAATACTTAAATAATTTTTCATTCGTTAAAAATTGCCTTTACCAGTTTTTACATTTACCAGCAGATTGTACTTTTCAATTTTTAACGAGTGTTTAATAAATGTTTAAAAATTTAAGCGAGTATTCGCCTAACTATATCTTTGCAATTCCAAAAGAACCACGGAAAATGAATTTCCGTCAAATTTGCATTGATTATCATATATAATTTTTGATTTAAAAAAATTTAAATGACTCGCCTGTATTTGAATTAATGATCAAATAGGAACAATTTTTCATTAAAGTACGTCCATAAGAGTTTGATAATAACAATTGCAACTATACAGAGTGAGTTGGTTTGAAAATAAAAGAGATAGTTTGAACGGTAAAAAATATTACATAGTTTTATCAATGATAATAGAAAAGAAATTAATTAAATTTTGCGATCAGAAGTTCTCTACCGGAAGTGATTTTTCAAAATGGCGAAAAATTCAAACAGGACTTCGGTGCAGATTGCCCCGCTTTTAAGGGACTCAGCGGGGTTCATTTAAAGTGCCCCATAATTAGGGGCCTATCATAAGTGAAGTAAATCTTAACCTCACAAATTTCGCAACGTAATCTAACAAATTCTTCTCTCTATGTATAAGAGGACTCGTAGATAACTTCAGAGTTCATTGACAGTTAAAACCATTGACATATACTCATGGACGTGACCAACCTGTATATCGTAATAGTTTTTTGCTGAAAAGAGTGAAGAAGAAGGCGTATAGTTTCGGTCTAGCGCTATCTCTAACATCAACTATACGGTACTGTGTTGAAAGAGTTACGAGATTGGCCGAAATATTGTTTCATCTCTTTCTCTCGAAATAGCACAATTCTTACCGCTACTATGTCCATGAGTATATGTCAATGGATCTAAGACCCTAATAGCGAATTCCATTGGTAAAACTAGTTTTGCACTGGTTTTGCACCAGTGTTGCATTGAATCCTAAAGAAATTCATGAAAAATGTGTACTAGTTCATTTCAAATGGAATACAACATTTTTGGTTAGGTAGATTTATTTTCGTGCGAAAAGGATATAAAGTTGCTGTTATTTTTATTTACATTTTAGAAATGAATGTTTCTATACCAGGAATACATGATATTGCATTTCAACTGAATAATGAAATCATTAACTTAACATTACCACTTGATGATAGTGATGAAATATTTAAATTAACAAGTGTGCAAATTTTTCAAATTATTGAAAACATTTTGATATCTGATTCTCCTCTAATTCATTACTTCGTATATAATTTCCTCATCACTACTTGAAGATGAAGGATAATGCCACTAGCAATTTTGAACCTTTTTATATTCCCGCCATATTCATAATTGCACTAACTTCGTACGACCTCATGGAGCTCGTGCTAAAAATGTTGCACTGAGTTCGAATTCGAATGCACCAGTTCCCCAATGAAATTCAAAACCCGCCACCAGTTTTCCCAATAGAATACAAATTATGCACTCACTGCGCACCAGTTTTACCAATGGAATTCGCTATAAGTGACGTAATTCATAACCTAACAAATCATAGCAATGAAACCTTATAACAAATTCTGCACTCCCAATTTAAGGGATTTAGCCGAGTTCATTTAAAGAGTCAAAATAGCAAATATCCTATTATAAGTGTTAAAAAGTGACTTTTTTTAAATTGCGTGTGCAACAAAAATATTCAACCCACTTTTTTTAATTTACTTTATATGCGATGGACCCGGGAATGTTATTAACCCTTTCAGTTTAACATTGGGAAAACATGTCTCAAAAAAAATATAATTGAAAGTACATATATAATTTGTAACCAAACGATAAAATTTAGCACCAAAAAAAAATTACCCCCCTCCCTTACTTTATTATAACATGTCCTTATAGAGGGACAAATGCACTTTACGACTGAACCAGATAATGTCTTTTTTCATGGTTAGACCAAATTCCTTGTAGAAATTTTGAAGTTCGTTTGGTTTCTCTCAAATATTTTTGGAATTTTCGTCACCTTGACGTTGTCTTTCATCACCATCGACATCTAATTCTACAAAATCTATCATCTTCGTTATCACCTTCCTGACCCAATTCATTATTCCACATTTTCTGAAAAAAAAAGTTCCTACTAGAAATACCAATCTAAAGAAACTACGAAAACCAATAATATACAACTCCTCACCCTGTACATGTCTGTACCTATGCACTTTCTCATATAGTGCATTTGTCACCAGCCAGGGACATAGTTTTAAAACGACCCGAAAACTTCGGATATGTGACAAACTTTTATTTATAAAATATGTATTACTTCAAAAAGCAGTCTTTATACTTACTGAAAACAGTAGTAGACAGGAAATATTATCACTTTTACTGCACGTAAATATCTAAAAATGTCAGTACAGATACACGCACTTTTTAATGTCAGCAACACACTGAGATTTGTTTATATCTCTAATTCGTAAATGACAACACAGACGGTGCCCGCTGCCCTTACTATTTGTTAAAGACGTCCCGTGGTAGGTACAAAGCAACTACAGTATATTACATAACGAGTGAGGAAAGTGGCATATTTCGCACGAGTGGTAGTTCAGCACGAGCCGCGTAGCGGCGAGTGCGGAACGTAACGAGTGCATGAAATCCACTTTCCAACGAGTTTTGTACACTATTTTTCCTACGACCAACAATATTTTAAGAATAGTCTATTTGGTTTTCTCATATGACACGATTATTTCTGGTGATGTACATTCACATTCGCTATCACTATCAACTTCCATTTTTTATGTAAGAAATCGAAATTTAAATTTTTTGTTTATTTGCTATAAAGTAGAATAATTTAAACTTTAAAAATATCTTTTATAAAAGTACCTAATTATTCTGTTCGGAATTCACAAAACATAGAAACAGTAATTTCTTTAAAATTTTGACATAAGCCTACTTTATTATATTTCACTTTTATAAAAAAATAACCTTAGCATCAAGCCAATTAAAAAAAATATTTTAAATAATTTTTATACATTTTTTACTTTAATAACTTGAAAAATTTGCAATTTTAAACCTAAAATTAATTTTTAATTACAAACTATTAATAAATTTAAGAATCGGGTTAGAAGATGTATGCAACACACAATACAAAAACGTCTGTCTTATGTGTTGCATACATTCGTTTACACTGAAGTTGTTTCATAATTCATATGGACACTTTATAACCTTAAAATAATATTTCAAAACATTTTAGTTATTAGGTGGTCGTAGGAAAATAACAAGCAACTATTAGATCAGTTTAAAAATGGTAAGTAAATTTTATTATGTATGTACATAAGTAGCATATTTCGTTCTGTTTTTAATAATTCATTCAAGTGTGCGTTATAATAACACGCAGCGCGCTATTATAACACACGACTGGTATGCGTCTATGTTGATATGAGACACTTTCCAAATATCAAAACAGTTGTGCTATTTGTAGTTTTCATAGGTGGTCGTAGGAAAAAGATCATACATCCATATTTTTCGTCATTGCATGCTTTTGAAAGTGATGTCCTTCCCAAATGACAAATCCACTGAATCCATCAAAACTGAAATTTGGGGTATTCGTGCGTTGATCTTTCAAAACGTGGAAGAATCGACATCGGAAGGAAGGCAGCTATTGATTCATTTGGAGATTTTTTCTGATAATTTACATACATGAAGTGTATTTAACTCTTGAAGACTTTGAGGTGCATAATTTAGTCTAAAGCCATTTTTCATGTCGTGCAATAATTAATGATATTTTATGGGTGAAGTAGATAATTTTTTCAATATTCATAAGAGTTTGAATATAATAAAATATTAAGCTTTTTTTCAGCAATATTCAATTTTTATAGTTTTACAGTAATATGACTTTATTTATTAATTATAAATTTAAGTTTTTTTCACAGTAATATTTTCTTACATAACAAGAAAATATATAATTTCTGATTCTATTAATTAATATTGAATTAAATAAAACTATAGTATCTTCCGGGAACATGCACCGCAAAACCATACGACCGGATTGTCGAGCCAGCAGTAATTACCTCTAATCAACGTTGCTTCCATTCTGAATCCAATTACAATTAGTGATTGTTAAATTCAATTAAACTGTCTACCTATTCTCTGCCTATTTTAGTTCAAATGAACTGCATTTAAGCAGTTGGCTGTAGGTATTACGATAAGAGTTTACGCGGTTTACTATGATTTGTGCATTCGCTGACTCCCGACGCCACGTTTCGTACATACAAATTTGCATGATGTGGGTCTAGGGGCTATTCATTATTTTGTTAGTTTAGTTGAAGAATTACCATAATATTTAATTATGGACAAGCGAGAATCGTATATGTGCTGACAAAACTAAAAGTAGTTTTCGGTTCCATCAGGATTATAATTCAGTGTTGGATTTTGCAGTGTTCTCACGTGTTTAAAAATCCCGTCTGCATATGTATCAGTCGACACGATATCTTCCGTTCTAGACATCCGATTGACTTCATATTTGGTACATAGGCTCCTCAGGTTATGGCAATCTATGTAGCCTCAGGAGTCACACCCCGATTAGGTTATAGAGGTTATAAGATCACATATGCAATTTAAATGGCATACGTTTTTTATTGTCGATTCTCACACAACTTTTGAAATGGTGATTATTTTTATCGATTTTTCTCTCAGATTTTAAATCTTTTAGTTTTTGTAATTTTTAAGTTATCGAATGACTTCTATGATTGCTAATTGGAAATTAGAAACGAATATTTAACAATTGTATGTTAGTATTAGGAATTTTCCAACAGGATTTACCTTGTTAGAGACATTTGGCTCCGCCACTGGTAATGTGTACGGTTATGGTTCAGAAAACCCCAATTGATCCGTTCCTATGTTTAAAAAAACAGGATCCTACAAGATGCAGATTTTAAAATTATTTTTAATTTCACAGGGCAATCCATAAAATACAAGTTGAATCATTGAATTAGACTTTTTATTCCATTAAAACAGTATATCATGAATAATTAATAGTGCTAGTGAATTGAGAATACTGCACCAAATTTTTATTTTTATTTATTTTTCAGAAATGCCACGAGATAGGTATAAAACATTCATGGACGATTGATTGGGAGTTTATCGAACTGATATTTTATCAAAATTGATTTGATATTGTAGAAACTGAATAATTAAAATTTATCCAGCTTATCTGAAAATAAAATATTAATATCGGGAAAGTAGTACATATACAACCAATTTTTAGTTTTAGAAAAAGCAGCAACTTTTATAACAAATAATGTATTTATAAAAAATTATAATATTAATTTTTATTCGTCTCTGCACTTTAAATAACGAATGTCTATTGTATAAGAAATAAATGAAAAGATATCTTTAAACTATTAAATAAAGTATAATTATATCAGTGACAAATTTACAATTCTAAATTTCTAACAAGGCAACGCTCTTGATTTCTGTGTCAAGACGCAGGGCAGTAATTAAAATAATACAATTGAAAACGGCATAAATATATTTAGGTTTTAATGTTTAAAATTAATTTTTTTACGATTCAGAGAAAAGTCAATTTCTGAGAAACCAAAATAAACAATGAATATTTAAAAATCTCATTATGATTCATAGAGAGAAGTTTCAAGAAAATGGAGAAAGAGCAACGAGAAAAGTATAGGACGAATTAGAGTAGCGTTGTGAGGCAAAGACTCTAGAATAATACCATGATAATTTTGATCAAGAATTCTGATAATATTTTTAAAAAATTTTAATAGTCAACCTTGTAGTAGCAAGACAACTCATGCACTCAACGGTGCTGGAGTAAAAAATAAACTATAAATATATTAAAAAATACGCCCTTGAAGTAGAGACGGCCCTGAGGTCGACTGTCCTCGACTGAATTTCATTCTGCACTTCAGTCCATTATAATAAGTATAAATGGAAGACTCATTAAATTATTCTCGTTTTTCAACAGCGCCGCTGACACGGAGGTTTTAACGCTTTGAACTTTTAAATTTTGCTTTATTAAGATTCCATTCGATACTGGATGGTTTATTGACTAAAATGGAAATAAGATTTAAATTTTTGCTTTCGTGTTAGACAAAAGCAAATAAAAAAGGTTAATTAATTAACCCTTTCAGTAAGCAAACTTTTGGACCGAAATCCCACTGTAAAAACCCGTCAGTAAAAGAAGGTGCTGCAAAACCGATAGAACGGTAGAGGGGAACATACAATAGAATCTCGTTTAATTTTTTTTCGGCCCTTCCATGGAAGGAAGCAATGGACCAAGCCCCAGGGGAGGGGTAAGGATGTTTTAAAAACCCTACTTACGCAGATGGCGCACAACCGGAAGTGGTCAAACCCATTAGGGAAGAATATGCAGCAAGTAATATAAATGGGTTCGTTGGATACCGAGGTTCACAAAAATGTCACTTGCTGTATTGCACATGACGGATATAAAAAAAAATTGAAAATTTGCCCCACACAACATGGTGTCCGACTCACGGAGGAGTAAAGACTCTAAATTTAGTGCGATTGATCTCTAGGATAGCCCATGGTGGCCAAAACAACGATTTGCTGCATCATAATGGTGAGGCAAAAAAGAGGCAGCAAAATTTTTCGAAATGGATTTAAAATTTGCCCTTTTTTGTACCTAAACCTTGGGTTATAAACTAATAAAAATATCTTTTGCTGCATGAAAGTGCGCCCGCCTCATTATTTGCCACCAGTTTTGTCCCCACTTCCAAATTCACGTATTTTTCGACACGATCATGCAGTATTCGTTAAGTGCCCTAACATTGCAGCTATCGGCTTATTGTTTTGTCCTGTTCATCTGTTAGTCTGTGAAGAGATTAGTGACCTTCTTGATGTTTAAGAGCCTTTTCACCATGTCACATCTGATGAGATAAGAGGTTGGATCTTCTTGCCCTATCTGTCTATATCTCCACCAGAACAGAGCCTCAAATTCGAATATCACATGGGTGGTTGTTTCATCCTCCTCGTCACACAATCTGCATCTAGGAAGATCCTCATTGTATGAAGGTGTTTTCTCAGGCCACAATCTCTAGTTATAAAATCGGCTATTAGCATATTTTGTTTCTTTTTAGGTTCATGATTTCTTCACTAAGTTTTGGTAAAGGTTGTTTTACCTTGTGTTTAAGCTTCGGAAGTGTCTGCCAGTATGTTAGGTGTTGTTTGTGCCAGCATTCGTTAATTGTAGTTCTTACCGAAGTTTTAGTTATTTCAATTACCGGTTCGGGGCCGGTGTATCTGGTTGCTCGTTACTGTCATTTTTTTGTGTTCTTAGTGGCACTTAGGCTTAGAAAGTGATTCACATATCGGGAATAAAATACGCAAAATTGACATCACAAAATTGCATTCGATTCTCGGGGATTCCGTATCGCAGTCTCTTCCTGGCATACATGCTTTTACATGCTGCGATTATAATCCGGCTTCTTTCAAAAGGGCAAAAACAAGTCGTTGAAATTACTGCTAAAATCTAAAGAATACCAGGAGGTATTCGTTCAATTGGTCAACTTCATGTCGTCATCCCAAAATCTTGCAGTTTTTAAATCTTGGAAATCGCCGATGAGAGAGAGAGACAGAGAGAGATCCACCAAGATTCAGAGGACAATGAAGATGACGAAGGAGATGAAATATATAAATAACTAAATAATGTATTAATAAATAAAATATTACAATGTTAAAATCGGTATTAAAATACATATTTCTCACTCTAACTCTAGCTCTCACTCGCTCGCTACGTCTACCCGTGGCGCGCTGTATGGGTGAGTGCATTCACGGACGCACGAAACGTCTTCGCTTTAAATTAAAAAAAAAACAAAAGTCTCGTCAATAATTTCGAAAATCCAAAATTTTTTGCACATTGTAGAGGCGTCTGGCAGCATGCCAGGCTCGCGAAAAACGTCTGGAATTCTTACATCATTACAAATTATGCATTTTAAAATAAGATTCGACAAGAATTGGCCATATAAATAACTAATTAATTATGTTTATGAAAAAATACGCCACACCACGGGCTAGACGATGGTTTTCGATGGCAACAAGGCCGTTAAAGGCATCCATGAAGAAAAACTCAGCCATCGTAAACTTTTTACGCCAAAAGTTCACTGGCTCTTAGACTATAAATACTAAATTTACTGTCATTCTATTTTAATATTTTGCCTACCTAGTAAATATCGTTGAATCTCAATTTAGATTTTTATTGCTATTCTGTTATCTCTCGTATGACACCAAAGAATAAATTTCCTAACGTAATTGTGAATCACGGGTAATATTGAATTTGCGTTATATATTGAGTTTGATATTTTATACGTGGCGTAAAATCAAATTTATTATCAATTTCTTATCTAGGAACTTATGGCCCATCTTCGGCTTGAAACTTCGGGTAAACTTGGCTAGACTTTAATCGTGATGACCTATTTGAGGTAATAACCTAAACTAAGTCCAAAATTTATTTGAGAGTTTAGATATCTATTTATTTGGAAAATGTAAGAAATGTCTAAATATTCCAAGTCGTAAATTATTTTTTGTGCTACCACTTCGGAAAATGCGTTTTTTCGATCAATTTTAGCTCGAATTTGTCACTCTAGACCGGAAAATTGACATAAGTGTTCTGAAAAATGACATAAAGGCACCTTAATTTTACCTATCTCAAATAATAATAATAATATTAATCATAATACTCTCCCTACATTTCACTCCCTTACGAGTGAATCCGAAAGGCTTGTGCGTAGAAGGGGCAGCTATTATTATTTGCTGTGGCGCTCTAGGGCGACTTACTGAGGATTGATGGCGCCATTTGGTTATAGGTGTAGGAAAACCTCGACTCCATCATCAAAAATTGCATTAAATATCACAATCGCCATGACAGTATCATAGCCATTTGTCAGTAGATCTTTTTGACGTTTTGATGTATGCTGTGTATTATTACACGTTTCTAAACCGTCTAAAGATAAAATTATTGGTAGCTATACAAAAAAATAAATTACCACTTTCCGAGCTTGACTTTACTAGTAGAGGAATTTAGGTATTTTTTATATTTACGTTAATTCCAGTTGATAATTTTTTGACACTTTGTCCTACATACATTTTAGCCAATATATTTTTCTAACGACTTCCTTTTAGTTTCCTTAGTAAATGTCATATAAACATTTTAGCCAAGATATTTTTCTAATGCCTTCCTTTTAGCTTTCTTAGTAAAGTTCGAATTGTATTTTAAAATAATATTTAAAATTGTTTTTTTACGAAAATTGTTTGTTGAAAACATATTTTGATGCCATTTATTAAAAACAATGAGTTAATAGTAAATTTGGAAGCTTTCTGTTAATCTCGTCACGTCTGACTTTATATTGCAGTACAGTCCGATTCGACGAGGCAATATCTCGCATCGTCAATGTTACAAAATTCCTTCATTATTGCACGTACAATCGATATCTCCGCATGCAAAACAATGTTGTTGACTGATCCCGCGTATTTTACATGTAAACTCAAGCAGAATTTGGTTCGAGTTATATGACTACGCTTTTTCTCTTCCGTTATATGCCCTCCGGAGCTATAATAAATAACTCTGGAGATCGTAGGTCCCGTCCCAGCTTGAAAGCTTCGTGATTATTCAAAACTGTGACGAATATGAAGCTAGCCAGTAATGAAAAAGAAAAAATCAGTCGGTTAAAAACGCAATATGTTAGGTTACTGAATTTAAAATGTGTTGTAACACTTAACCCTTGCCTGAATATTATATTAAAACTAGGTTTTTATTGCATATGAGTGAGGTTCAATTTACTCAAGGGTAGTAAAAACTTAATTATAACATATACAATATTTCAAGTACAACCGTGCGCTGTGTTTAAAAATGCCTACATTTCATTTTTTAAATTAACAGCACGGTGTTCAGTAACGACCTGTTACCGCATGTTTGTAGATAAAATTAGAGTATGTTTATATTTTGGAATATGATTTTATTCTTTTCAGTACAGTATTGTTGGATGCACATTTGTTTAGTATCGATAAATAATAAGACCTAGTAAGAGGTGGAGTGAAGGGAATGAATTAAGATTTATTTTATTTAATCTAAAAGAAAAGCAATTACTTTTTTCCGGGACTGTTCTTTATCAACCGGATTTATTGCAGTCTCATGGACTTATTGCGTTATATCCCGTCTCTTTGTCTACTGCACCCTGTCAGTTAATCTTGTTCCCTGTACTGGTTTGTCTTCTGCCATTCAGTTCCTTACAGTTGCGCATTATGTGGAGTATATTCTTAGTCCCTTTATTACATTGTCTGCATTTAAGGTCACCGTTGTATAATCCAATTTTGTTTAGGTGCTCTTTGGTGGGAATTTGCCCTATGTGTGGTTCTGGACCAATTAGTTAGGTTGACGATCCGTTTCTTACGACCTTTTCATTTCCAGCGATGCCTTTGTGTAGTGGTACCCACGATACAGTTAACTTATTGTGAATGGACAGTTTCCTAAGTTCTTCGCCGCACTCCCACGTTACTTTTAGACTCCTTTGAGTCTTAAGGGCTGCTTGACTGTCTGAGTAGAATATGATTCGTTTTCCCTCGTGGACCCTCTTCGCACTTATTTCGTTCGCAGTATATACCAGCTCCAGGTCCCCCTTCGGTTTTTGACCCGTCTGTGTATCAGGTAATTCCGTTAGGGTTTGTCCTGAAATCTATGCTTGTATTCAACTCATTACGGTTCTAAATTATTATCCCCAAATCTCTTTTGCAGCTGGATTTAGCAGTCATGTGGTCATGACATGATTTTTTTCATAAAATGATGAGTCTTGTAGCCGTCGTAGAGTCTTTCTACATAGCCTCCCCTATTATAACATATTGGCAAGTCTTTGTATCTTGCTCAATTTAAAGATAGCAGTCCGTTGTTATCTTTGGCTACCAGACCAGAAGCATATGTTACCACGGATAAGACTACCACATCGAGTGTACCATTTTTGGATTGAGCCCACATGTTTTTGTATACGTGCGTCTAGCTATCATTAAAGTAGCAATATTTTACCCCTCCCTTCAAATTTACCTCTTCACCACAAATCCATAGTGGGTTAATGCCCCCTAGATTCCTCCTTTTGGTGAATGCTACTATATTCGACTTTGAATGGGTCATCTGCAGTTGTTCCCTAACTATATTATTGAATTTTCCTTGTGATAATATGACGACGTTATCTGCATATAGAAGATATAGAAGTACCCCCTGCGAACAGCCTCTGGTCACATGATTGCCTTTTTCTCCCCCATCAAAGATGTACGTATTAGCTTGTTCCGTAGCATGACGTAAAGGTTTTTTCAGCTTGTATGTCTGTCTTGCAGTTTTTTTAGTGTCTTTAGTACAAAAGATATTAGGCTCATTGCTGGTCCCTATCCAATTTTTCCAGGCTTGGGTATAAATTTGTCGCCAGGTCTTGGGTATGTACCCTAAAGCCTAACTTGCTCTTAGTGTGCCACAAAGCCTGTGTTGTAGGGTGTTGCCTCCCTTTTGTAGGAGTATGGGATATATCTTATCTGGTTCTGGTGATTTGGAGGGTTCGAATGAGGTTATTGCCCATTTGATTTTGCATCCTGCCAGTTCTATGTGTGGTTCCAGCTCTGAATATAGTTCTCTTGTGATAAGTCGTGATTCAGGAAGTGAACCCTTAAGAGTTCTTTCATTGTTTTCTCACCAGCTTTGGTGTATTCTCCGTTCTCTTTTTTGAGAACGTTTTTTGATCTCTGTGAATCTTTGGAAAGGATTCTTTTGAGACTAACACATTCGTGAGTTCCATTTATATCCTCACAATGCCTTCTCCAAGAGTTCTTTTTAGATTTCCTCAGTGTCTTGTTGTATTTAGTTAGGGCCTTCCTATATTCATCCCATTTACTTGAATCATGCCTAGTTGTCTCGTACGTTCTTGATTTCTTAAGCAATTACTTACTAAATAAGGAATAAATATTTAATATACTACAATTATATTGGGTCACAGCCAACATTTTCTAAAAATATCAATGTTGTATTGTCTAATTTCAGGTGAGAGCGCGGCCCTAGTACTATTTAAAATTACCGCTTTGATGCACTGTTCTGAAAATGCATAGATATCGAGGTATGCGGCGTTGCCGGTACTTACACGGCGACAGGGAATTTAATCCTTTTATATATATTTTTTTAAATTCGCGTTTGTGAGTATTACAATAATGTGTGCAAATTGCTACCGTCCAGCGAGTACTACGAAGGGGTAGAGCCAGAAATGGTTGTTTGGAATGTTAGTTTTGGATGGACATATTAGTATGATATAAAAAAGGTTTAATTAGAAAACAAAAAACAATGAAAAATTGTAAAAATAAATAACCATTCTGCTTAAATAAACAAAATGAAATTGCCATAAAATTAAAAATAAATGCAATACTTTCACTGTCGCTATATGTTATGTTGCTCGTGCTTATAAATCCTCAATTAATCTTTCTTTAATATTTTCCTCAATCGTTTCTTCATATATGTAGCTAGCCCATCGTATTCAAACACCATTTTTGGCATTTATTTATGAGAAAGATTTTTTCACACTGTTTTTTCATTTTTATCGTTCGACACAAATTTTTCTGTTAAATTAATTTTACTTGCCCTCTTCTATTTTCCTTTGTCAAAAAAGTGTGGGGCACATGGGCTATGTAATGCTGATGGTTGAGGTAATCTGAAAGACAAAAATCAGACACTATTATTTCTTACATTTTTGACTACGAATAGACACAAGCTTTTTCCGTAGCTAGATCTTTAAAAAAATCCCCCCTCCCCTCCTTTGCTTGTAATATTTGTAAATGAGTATTTTTCAAAATGCTTATTCGTAGTAACGTGTTTGCTTAAAATTAAAATGTACGACATGTTTTGCTAAGTGCAATGGTTTGTCTCAAAATTCATACCCCAACTTAAAAAACACAACTTTTGGGAAAACGCATTTAAAGATTTACAACTTCATTAAATATTTTTCAAAAGTCTCACGATCAATCTGCAATACCAGGTCCAACTAAAACCTTTTAACAGCGTATTACTAACATCATATTGATTAAAAAAAAAATCGATTTTTTCGTAAGATTCAGATTAAAAAAGTATTTATTGAACTTATTCAAAAAATGTACGTTTTAAATTTCAATCTGTCTTTTATAGAACCATTGTATATAACGCATAAAATCAAAAATCGATTGTTGCGGTGTAAGTACCGGCATATCTCAATATCTGTTGTGCAGTTTCCGATCCATGAAACCAAAGCGGTGATTTTAAACAGTGATGGGTCGCGCTAAAATTTATACAATGGACTTTTCTCACATAAAATTAGGAAATACAAACTTGATACTATCAGAAAATGTTGCATGTAATCCAATACACTTTTAGATATTAAAATTTTTGCAATATTAATATTTTTTAATTACTTACTTTACTTTAATTACCTTTTGATACGTTTGGATTGAGTCGTAGCCTCATTAATTAAAAATATTTTTTGAAAATATTTTGTTTTAACAGCTGAAATGCTATTTGACAAGTAATTTCAACGAAAACTGAAAGTCTGCCATTTTGGACTTTTCTGGTACTTAATTCGAAATTAGGTTTAGTATAATCTTAGACCATTAAAGCTTCCCTAGGCGTAGTATTCTGTACATTTTGTTTGGTTCTTGCGGGGAATGGTAAGGAGAAGTGAGACGCACCAAGTGGTGCCACTGAATCAGTAGCTTGCAGTTTTAAAAGGGTTTTAAATTTTTGGTTTGGTCATGGTTTATATCTAGACAAATTTATGTTTAACAATGTTTAACTAACTTATATTTCGTCATTTAATAATCCGTTCTTACCTTTTTATGTATATTTATTCATTGTATTTCCCCTTCATTACCAAACAAACTAATCTATATGCGACTAGAACTGTATGATCTAAGCGTATAATCACTCAAAATTTCAAAATATTCCGATCATTAATTCTAAAGACCTGACCTGATTGACTCTACCCCCTGATCCCACACTGTATATATTTTTTAATAAAATTTTATTAGCAGCCCAGGTGCAAATCAATCACTTTGTAAAAAATCTGAAAAAGGGGTAAAAAATTGCAGTCATTTTTTAACCCTTTTTTTGGTATACAGCATTACCGATCCCTAGTCGATCCATCATTTTTCTGTAAACACTCCTTTACATTCGAGGTCGACTAAAGTTAAACAAAACAAATTTAAATATTATATCAGACTGTCGAGAGGCTGTCTATGGCGTCATAAAAGAATATATAAAAATTTTAATATGCGAAGGGTGAAATCATCCGGAGCACAGGAATACTATGTGAGCATCAGAACGTTATCATAGTTCGTTCACATTGCCGCCATATACGTGCTTGTAAACTAGAAAAGGCCGATTATACGCCAAATCGGATACAAAACAGGGAGTCGCGTCAGCAGGTGTGTCCTACACTTTGTTAAAATGTAATATTTTCTTCGCGTGAAAATAATATAGAGAAAATTGTAGTCGATGTTATTTAGAAACAAAGCAAACGATTAAAGGACATTGGTCACGAACTAAAATACTACTTATTTAAAGAATTGTTATGTACTTGTAAAATCCTAAAAGCGAAACTGAAAGAGCAGAGAACTTGCTTTGACTGCTCATGGAAATGCATGGTAAGGACGTTTAATTCCAGCATACAATGTAACTCTTTATCGCTGGTTGAACACGTTTATGTTCGAGGTAGAAAATGATTATACGAAGGGATTTACGTCCCTTTTTAATACTTTAATAAGAATAATTACTTTTAAGCCATATAAATCCTTGAAAAATTTAAATTCGGAATTGTAAAAAATGATAATTTTGTATTATAAAACTACAAGTAACTTATTTAAATAAGCACAGTAAGCTAACAGTATCGAAGTAGCTCAGATACGGACAGACAGACGGTTTTAGTTGATTTAGGTCACTGAAAATAGTAGGTGAACGAGCTATCGATTGTTAAAAACAGTGTTCCAAAATTCGCAACCGTTCTCGAGTTATCGCTGTAACAGACAACCAAACAGACAGACAGACGGAAAGATGGACGTACGGAGATTGAAAACGCAACAAGTATCTTCGCTTTTCTTCGCTAACCTAATTTGAAACAATTGGGGTATGTCAGATATAAATTCAGTCAGTTTGACATTCTATTGACAAAAGTTATGTTTTTTCTTAAGATAGGTTTTCATAACGATGAATTCTTGGGTGAACCAAATAGAGAAAAACAGTTTTTTATCTATTACGTACCTAAACAGAAACTTATTTATTTATTCTAATTGATATGAAAAAAAATTTAGTAAAGACTAAATATGTAGAACATCATAAAAACAAATAGTAGATATGATAAACTATTATTTTCTAGTATTTACGATGTTAATGGTACGTACTTTTCTACTTACCTCACAAACTGCACTTAAGGGAAAAAGAATCTTTCCAGCATCTTTTTTTCGTTGGAAATAATTAATTTCCTTATAAACTGTTGTTCTTTCTCACAATATCGCGACATTTTTTTAAAGGCGTAAATGTCAAATGCATCAAAATCAAAATTGACATAAAATTTGATCTGATTGTTGAAGTTATCTAAAATTTAAAATTCAAATTGTATGTTTCATCTGGTTTACATATGCTACTAAGACAAGCGATAGTGGTGACATAGGAGTCAGGGGTCACTAAACAAACTTTACATGACTTATATTTTGTTTTATTTTTGAATTTTTTTAATTGATTTATTTAACATCGGCCTATTTCTACGACTATGGTTAAACACTGACGCCGGTAAGACGTTTTACCGAAAACCCACTGTAATAGATTGATGGTATTTTTCATTTCGTTTCCTACTTTAATCTCTATTTTTCCGGTTCAAGACTTTATTTCCACACTCCTATTATTACGTTCGTTAATAAAAAGGTTCCAGACTGTGCATTAACATTCTAGGTTGAATTCTCCACCAAAACTCATAGCACCCTAATATCAATTTTCGCTAGTAGCTGTTACGTGCGCTGTGGGAAAATATGAAGTTTGGTGGAGAAGTTCGAATGAAATTCTGTACTTTTATCTAATAAAACCACAATTCTCGACGCTATTATTGCGAGTTTGCTCCCGCCAGTTCATTTTCTGTTAGTTCCTGAACGAATAATCTGCGAAACAACTTGAAATTTATTTTAAATCCTTTATTTAAAAATTTGGCTTCGATAAAACATTATGTAATACTATATATTAAAAGTATCCGAAATATTTCATAATATTATCGGGGGTAATACTGAGGTGCCTTTTGGGATACACAGAATAACCCTTTGAATAATAAAATATTATAGTTCATTAAACTAGTTGTAATTTAAACAATATAAAGGTTAAAACGTGATGTTATTATTTCATGCGGTAACGTGATATCGCAAGGTAACAAACGACAGTTCAAGTTCGACGTTGTGTCAGGTCAAGTAAATGTTTATTAGTGGATTTGCGTAATTAGATTGTTGTCTCTCTGAGACGGGCTCATTACAAAAAAAACTCAGACAATAAACAATTTCGTAAACGAAATTTAACTATACATATATGCAAGAAATCTTCAGTTAATAAAACTTTTAAATAAATTTCTTCGTTCCACTAAAATCAAATAAATTCCGGACTGGTTACAATTTTTTCATAAATATCTCTATGAGCTTTGAGATTATATTATAGGAATCTGATTGAATAAAAAATAAATTTAAAGAATTTAAAAAAACACCTATTTTATCTATTAATTTCCCTTACGTAACTAAAATGAACTTCATCCATGCCAAAGCTGTTTTGCTTTTATTATTTACAGTCAACATCCTCCGAATCTCTCGACTTGAATCTTTATAAATGCGAGATTGGATCAAAAAAAGTTGTGCACAAAAATGTAATCCACGAGTAAACTTGAAATTAATCTCACTGTAGGAATCAGAATTTATTTAGAGATTACATTCAACAAAATTAATAGTGCATGATGTTTTGACAAATATTCTTCTAAAAAGAAATACTTAATTAAATTAATCTGTCGTACTAGACTTTGGTTTTTTATTTCTTCATTGGTGGACCACATTTGAGATTATGGATAACCTTCTTCAATTAAATAAAAAATAGTTGAAGGTGGCCCTTCAAAGGCGAAACGTTTTAAAATACGGATAAGCTATGTTAAGCGGTATTTGACCTTCAATATAAAAGTTTTTTTCTATCTTTAAAAATTAAGGTGTTAATTGAATAAAACAAAAACGTCAATTTCAATTTTCCCCAAATATCTTGAAAACCGGTCCTGATATTTTAATTTTGAATAAACCATTCAATTCGTTTTGAAAATACGCATCTTTTTTCACATTTAACCAACTCTGAATATATTACGGTTTACGAAATACCAGTAGTGTACAATTATATTTGCGCCTTCCGGTACATGGTATTTCATTACAAACTTTAGAATTTTATAAACGGTCAATTCAATTTCTTCAATTTTATTTAATCAATGTTAAAACCAACTACCGGTATTTATTTAAGCATCTTTACTGGTTCGTCAGTTTTATTTATGACTTTCACAAAATCGTTAATATTTAATTATATAAAAAAAATAGATTTAAATAATGAATTCTTAACGAGTTGTTTATTATATACTTGAATATATTTTTGCCAGCAACATATTCTAAATAAAAAAAACTAACCAGTGCAGCCATCACAAATCTGAAGTCTTTTTCCAAAACATCGGTTCAGACAGGGAATAAGATAAGGGCGCTCTTTCTTTTCTCGTCTTTATTGATGGAACAAAATATATTTTTCTTCCCAATCTGTAAACACGAAATGTGTTGGTTGAATTTCGCTGTTTCGCTGCTTTGGGACTGGGATTTTTATTTAACAGCCAAGCCCCAAGCTTCTGTTTTCTCTTACGACAGTGACGGCGAGTATGCCAGAGTATAGAAACTAAAAATCACTAAAAATAAGACTTGTAAATTGATACAACTTTAAATTATCTTAAAAATTTTATTCGAAAATATAAAAACTATATTATTTTAATAACACTTCAAATTACGAAAACCGACACAAATGTGTCACACAGATTCCCTCAAGGCCTATCCTAGTCACGGCACCAATGTGACCCACCACCCCTATCTCTATCCAGTCTAGTAATATTTGGCTTTTTCTACAATAGATGTAATCGTATTTTTAAGCAGTTAGAAGAAACGTTGTGTTTATATTCTTTATACACAAAATTTTTACAAAGAAATAAATGTATGGCGCTTTATGGCATCTTTATGTATATCTGAACTGTTTTTAAGAAAATTCTTATTAATAATCACTTTAATGTTAAAAATATTAAAAATCTTCAATAATACGCCACCACTGGCGAGCATAGCATTAGTTTGAAATTCTTCAGCGTGCAAATGTATTCACATTTAGAGAAATGGTAATGCTATGTTTAAAGGAAATAACGATACCGAAGAGTAGCAGCACCGCGAAACTCGTAAAAATTGTTAGATACCATACGAGCAACTTTACGTCTAAATTTTATTGACTCTCAATTTTTCAGAAACTTCTGATATCAACTGAACTGAAATGTGTGATTTTGTGCCTATAGCGTATTTATTTTCAATAACGGGCCGTTTTCTTTTATGGTAAATATAAAGTTTATTTAGGAAATAATACTTCAAATGCAATTATTTTATTGAAACAATCAAATACTGAATAAATTATCTGTTTTTGGAGTGAAAAGTAATTTTAAACCATGAATGTGAAATGTAATGTAATGAAAAATATATCGGTCGAGAGAGAGAAAGATGCTTGATGGATACACTGGGAGCAGTCAATAGGTGACGCTTGGTATTAGTGTTGTTGGTTTGGGTTCGTGTTCATGAAATTTCAAGGTAAATTTTAAATATTTTTCAAGTGAACTATTTTAATTGATGCTTAGTTTTCGGTAGGCAGCGTTTTGATAAGAAATCAGAAAAATCGAAAAAACGAAAACAAAATGGACAAAACGAAAAAAAAATGGAAAAATATAAAAAGCTAGCTTCAACATATTACATACAATGTGTTTACCAATTTCCTATCACTCGGTCTGTAAAGTTTCAGTTTCGTCTTATATTTTGGCCAAATAAAAAAGTTTTCGTTAAAAATAAAATTTTATCCAATCGTATGTCATTTTTTTAAATTTTGATTGTATATAGACCAACATCGACAATTAAAAATTTACATTTTTTACTTTTCCATAGTAACCAATTGTACTTATTTTTGCCTAATATATACTTGAATTAATAAATTGTTTTTATTACTTAAATTGACACAAATAATAATTACATTTGAAAAGTTTTGGTCTAATGTGATATAATTCAAGCTTAGTAGAAAGTAATTCTAACAATATTTTTCTTGAAAACACTTTCCAAGTTATTTTTATAGCGGGCTGTATTATTTATAATTTTTTTAAAATCCATGCCTAGACTCTGTAGTATACCTTTTTCTAGCACAACGAAACTCCAATTTAATATTCGGTGAGCATTTTAATCACCGCGGAGCCAATAAGAAGATAAACCAAACCTTATTCGGTGGATTGGTACTCTAAAGATAAGGCATAACATAGGAAATGACAAAAAATGTTCACGATCTGTTGAGACGCTATAGAATAATTTAATTGGGTAGAAATTTTGCCGGTTTAAATGGTCGAGAGATTATTGTCACGAGACTAGGTAAAATCGGTAATAATTTACAAGAACCTATACGAAAATAGTTTGGATATTTAATAAAAAATTAGTACTCAAAATAATTACAAATCGTGTTAATTTGACAGAATAATTATCCCGCTTCTCGATCAGATTATTTAAAATGACGGACTGATAACCTTTGTAATTATGCAACAAGTTGTTAGGCCAGTCAATGAGTCTACAGAAATCGCTAAAATTGCCAAACTAACGTGTAGTTTTGAATTTTTTTGTATGTTATTAGGACCAGCACCAGTAGTTTAGCTTGTATCTTCGAAACATCTGTTTTACCTTCGTGGCACTCGAAAAAACGAGACTTTTTTGTTTTTTTTTATTATATATGATAAATATATGTTACATCGAAATAGTCACCCTAAGCGTTTTTAAAGCAGATTAAATTTGCTATAATATGAGATCAGAAACAGCTCTGCACATCAGATAATATTAAAGATACAGCAGAAAGTGTCACTTTTGGCACAATTTGACAACACTGCCCCCGGCTAGGGGTGAAGTCGTTACTTGCAGTGCCACGTTCACACAAAATGTTAAGTATTTACGGAACATGTCGGTTATAAAGGGCGCAAAACCCATTTATGATTTTTTAAACACCTCGTTGATCCACATGCACACTTAACATATGTCCGGTTCCTAATTATAAGGAGATTAATCATAAACGAGATAAATTTGATACATTCCGTTAATTGTTTGTCATTTGGGCACGCTTGTCATCGAAAAACTAACATTCCAACAATTCCTTTATATACCAAATTACTACAAATCGTCGCTTCAGCTGTTTAGGAAACTTTTAGTATTTCAAGAATAGGTGGAATTTCACGAAATGAACTTATAGATATGTAAACATTTACGTGAATTACGACGAACAGTTGTTTTCATTAAGATGTACGTTTGAAGGCAAACATTTATTAATTTTGTCATTTCTGTCTAATTTAGTTGGAAGTGAAAAAGTTAATATAAATTAAGTAAATGTCTTTAAAATTTCTTCCAGCTATTTTCTCCTGGAATATGCAACTGAGGATTTCCTAAACAGTTTTTTTATTTTAAATGTGTCAGTGACATTTTTTGACTGAAGAATTAATTCAAATTCGCAATGTTCAGATGTGAGATATGCGATTTTGTACATTATATTGTAATTGTTAGTCACTATATGAGTTATACTGGACTACTAGTTGATAAAAAAAGCAAAACATTATAAACTATAACTATTTGGGATTTAAAATTTTACCTGTATACGTCATCGGGAATATACCAATCAGCTTAAGTGTAAGTTCTGTTTATTGGCCAGAGCAAAGCCAACGAACAAACCGACAGACAGAATATCGAAGAGAACGCACATTTTTCAGTGACTTTGACAGTATTTACACTGACTGAGTGAAGTACATTAATTGCGGATTTATATCTTTTTCCATATTTTATTATTAAGATGAGTTTGTCAGCTAGATTTATAAAAGCTGATTCAAGTGTTTTACACATTGTAAACGAAAATAATAACTGCATTTTTTTGAACATTAGTCAGTTTATAAGTGATGAAGTTAGAAACGTTAAGACAGAAAGGTATGTAACATTTTATTTATAATTTGTTTTAATATTGCCAAATTAATAGTTAAAAAATACAAATAGTTTTACAAGCATTTCATATTTTGTATTTACAAGAACTTTGTTGTAAAGTTATTTTAGAAGTTTTAAGTAAAAAGCTCGACACAAACGAACATATATGAATATAAAAATATCTAATCGGCAACATTGTGCCGCTACTTCGTATTGGTCCATTCCCGACTACTTCATAAATTTTAAAAATTATTAATAACTTTAACACGAATATTTAAAAAAATAATTTTTTTAAATTTTGTTTTATTTTTAACTGTATTCTTCGTAAAATATATTGCGCAAATTTCTGAACATGGAGAATTAAAATTTATCAACGTTAATAAATATTTGTAAATTAACAAAATTTTGTTAAAATTTCTTAGAAATCACAAATTTGAAAGGTGAATAAATTTGTCAGTTTTCTAGCCAATACCAATACACTTTATTCTCGAAAACCGAAACAACACAATCCACTTTAACAGTCGTTATAAATTATTAGATTTACCGGGTTTTAAAAACATTCCTACTGATAAAATTATTTCAGGTGTATCGGATTTAGGCGGGATTCTCTATGAAAACACAATGTGTAAAGATAGAACACATCGTTTGAATGTACTATTTCCTAAAGTTTTAGTGACTGTCGCTAGTCTAACGACACCGCCTCTGTCCTATCCATTTTAAACTCAAGCCATGTGTTGAACTTTTTAAAATTTAATTAAGCAACAACATGACTGAATAGACTGTAGCGTAAATTTGTCACTGTAAAAGTGTTTCGCGAATACGTGGACAGTATTTAGAGTGAAAATCGAAATAAAAAACTTTCTTTACAGACAGAAAATTCATGTGTATGTGTGAAGTTTATTAAATTTATCTTATTGCATAGAAAGTGGTTAAGTTGCCAATTTTAAAGCAAGCGGTCAGTGAATCTGGGTTTGTTGCTTAACTATTTTTGAATGTAAAAATTTAGTTGTATTTCCGTGCTTTTTGACATTTGATATCTGTAAACATTTTTCTAGGATCTTATTTCTAAAAAAATCTTAATTTGGGGATGCTTTATTCATGGAAAAATTGAAGTTAATTTGTTATATGTGGAATAATTTAGGTGTTAAAATGATAAATTAAAGTCTTTTTTCAATATCAATTAATATAAAGATGGACATTTTATGTGACAATGACATATATCTCTTTTTCAATAATCACATACTTATCTGCATACTTAATCGCCTATTTGATAGCATATTTGTTTAACAGTGCGTTAAGGTAACTTCAATATCAAAAACCATAAAGCATTTAAATATCGGGTGTCCACTTATATATTCCCCTATTTTAACTGCCTATAACGGTTCAGGATAAAAATATTCGGTTTGTACTGAAATGTTTTATTTAAGTTCAAGTTTTGTTTGAGTAGCTTAAACTTTTTCTATCGCTTTCGATGACGTCACAACAAAAGTGGCGTATTTTTGACAATTTTTTTTGTTGACTTTTTAATGGAACACCCAGTATATTTTTTATAGTTTGAAATAATTGACTTTCACCTATTCAGCGATGCAAGAGAACGGCAAATTTTCCCAATTTTTTAAATAATTATTTGTCATATTTGTTATGACGTCATCGAAATCGATAAAAAAATTCAAACTATTCAAACGAAACTTGTACTAAAATAAAACAATTCAGTAAAATCCGCATCTTTCTATCCAGAACTGTTTAGAAGTTATAGACACTTAAAATAGGGGAAACTATAAGTGGACACCCGGTATATCAGTTTTTTAAATAAAAATACCAATTCCGAGGTAATCTCTTTCATAATTACGAAGTTAAATATTGCAAAATAATGAAAAATTTTACATGAAATTTTTGTACATGACAATTTCTGAGCGGCACAATAGTCTAATATTTTTAAATAGAATCCTCTAAATTTTCCGCGATTTTTTATAATTTTGCGATTTATTAGTATAAATACGACATAAAATTAAATTTCGTGCATAAAAATCATTACTAAATAAATGACAATAAATATGTATAAAAATTATAATTTTCCCATTATAAAACATGCAATTTGTGCTCAAAAAGGCCTCCAGCGGGAATATTGTGGGATATTTTTAATTTCTTCTATTTTATACGTTTTTTGAGGTGATAAATCCGAATCTGAGTTTTGATAACAAAATGTCATGTGGAAACTTTTTAAAAAAATGCAAAAAAAGATTTAAAAAAATCCAATATTCGGCGATTTTTACTTTATAATTCGAAAACTCAATTTTTCGTAAATTAACTTGCTATTTCAAATTAAAGTACATAACATTTCCAACATATTTCACTATAAAATTTGAAGAAGAAAAGGAGTACATCAATGTGTACACAATTGAAACAATTTATAAAAAATTGTCTTTAATATAATCCTTGGAGGTTAAGTCAGGAGATCTAAGTGGCCAGTTAATGGTTCCACCTCACCCGATTCACTTCTCAGGAAACTTTCTATTTAGATAATCTCTAACATCTAGAACTGGTAGTAACGAAACTAAAACGTTAAATACTAAATGTAACGCAGTACTGTAATTTCGTTACTTCTTAAAGTGTTCGAAAAGTAATAGTAACTACGTTACTTTGTAAAAGTAACGCGTTATTTTAAAACGAAGTTTTCTTTTTTGTCGCTATTTTAAGAGCTGTTTAATGTAAAATAATTTGTTTTTATTATTTTTTTGTATGCCACGGTGAATTGGATAACATTTAAAAAAATCAAATTCAGAAATTTAGCAAAATAAAGTATGAATTACAAATAACAGTATAACCGTTATTTTTACTTTTTTGTTCTATTAAATTTAAAGAACTAAAAATGTACAGTAACTTTTTATTCATAACGTTGCAAAAACGCTTTACTTTTGTATTAACGCGTTACTTTTTCAGTTATGGGTTACTTTTTCAGTACTGCGTTACTTTTAAAGTAAATAAGTGCTAAAATCTAGTGATCAAATTTGCATCGAATTGCACCATAAAACTGCGTGGCATCGGTCGTGAATGACACTGTATATTATAAATAAAAGTAAACAAACCCATCATGATTTTTAATTGTTTTCTATTTCCAAATGGTAAACTAAAAATAAAATCTAATTTCACTACATCCACTAATTCGTATTGGGTCGTAGTCATAATTCTGTCTTCTCCTAAGAATATTACTTTATTTTTCCTGTTGTGCTATTCAAACTGGAAATTAATGGTTGGTCACGAATAGTTTCAGCTTATCGACTAAAATAAAAACAGATGGTTATAATTAGTAAAGTTTTATTTTTTCATCTCAATAAGCTGTGGAAACGATAACATTAATTCAGATTAATTTCCGGGATGAAATAATGTCATTAAAAGTTTTGGACGTTCATAACAAGAGTAAACACATCGTCGCGTCGTTGTTATTAAAATCATATCAACAGGATTTTTTTGGAAAATAAAATATACAAAGTTGTATTATTATAGCCAAAAATGCAATATATTCATTTTTTGTAGATAAAGCCTCAGTTTTCAATGTAATTTTTCTGTTAGGTTAATTAAAATACATTTTCAAATTTTTAAATTAAAAAATATCCGCATTTTGAAAAATTATATTAAAAACAAACATCTAAAAATTGAAAAAAAAATGCAAATGTTTATTTCTAATTCTTTTCAATTTGAAAAAGTAAAAAAAATTAAATATGAGAACCCGAAATTTTTGCGGGATTCCTTAATTTCAAATATACACTAGAAATATCGAAATTTGTAAAAAAAGGACAAAATTCTATTAAGAAATAATTTTGCTGGAAATAAGTACAGTACTAAAAAAAATTACATTTTTAATAAAAAAAACCCACATTTTGAAAATATTGAAGTTTTAAATATCTTTAAATTAAACTTTTTAAATTCATTTACCAAAATTAAAATTTTGAACACAAATATTATTTAAAAACAAACATCAAAAAATTAAAAAAAGTATAAATTTTTATTTCTATATTTTTGATTTTTGAAAATTTGAAAGTAAAGAAATAAAATATGAAAACCTAAAATACTTAATTTTAATTAACCATTAGAAATATCGACAATATCCAAAAAACAAAGTTCTGTTGAGAAATAATTCAAGAAGCTCAATATTACAAAAGTTGAAGGTTTTTTCGTAATCTACAATTTTCATATTCAAAACTTTGTTGATTCTGCGGCAAAACAAGTAAAAGAATGAAAAAAATGTACAGTGAAATTTAGCCATTTAATTTTTAATTTAAAAAAAAGTGTTTTTGAACGAAAAAAATGAATATCTTAAAAAAAACAATTTTATTTCTAAATTTTTTTGGTTATTTAATATATAAAAACGAATAGTTTCACAAATTCTTATCAAAATTAAATTTTTTGAAAATGAAAAATGAAAATCGAAAAAAATAATAACGAATTTCTTCATTTTTCTCGAAAATTTTGAGGTTTGGTCAAAAGTGACTCATACAAAAGTTTTACGTTTTTTCATAAGTTACAACTGTTGTAATTGAATGTTTTTTGATGCGACGTCAAGTTTCGCCGGAAATCGGGAAAAATCGCAAGAAATCATTTTTTTAACTACCCCTGAAATAAATTAGACCAACCCTTTAAGCGCCGTTTTTTTACATAATAATAATAATAATACTCGCCCTACATTTCACCCCCTTACGAGTGAACTCCAGAAGCCAATGGCTTGTGCGGGGAAGGGATGGCTATTATTATTATTTGCCGTGGCCCTCCGTAGTTGTATTCAAATGATATGAAAATAAAATACTTTTCTCACTCATTTAATGACAAATTAAACCAATCACAAATTCATTTCATAATTTTGACAATTTTAAAATTTTTGAGCAATAAAAATTTCAGATCTGTAATTTTTCTTAACAAAATAATAAGCTAAATATAAAAAATAAAAATAAACTTATCTTGTTATAATTCCATTTTCTAAAATCCTGACCTACATTATAATTTTATTTTATTCTATAAAGTATTCTTCTTTATTATAATTTTATTTTATTCCTTCTAGTCCACTTACATCATTCAATATGTTCTTCAACCTGCTAATAATTTTCCTTCATCCCTTCCATCTTTATATGTCCCTTCCATCTTTATATGTCCATTTTCACCAAACTGTTTTTCTCCACCAAAATTCTTTTTTTGTGAAAATCGTAAAACGTTGTTTTATTTATTTAAATTTAATAATGGATTTTCATCAAGTAAAAGCCGACACAGTTAAACAGTTCTTTTAAATTTTTATTTCTCTTTATTAGTAGTTCCAACCTTTATTCTTTTAATATTTATTTTAAAATATTATTTTTAAATTTGCGTTCAAAGAATCCTTCAATAATTAATAAAATCAATCAACCAAAACAAAAATTTTTTTTTACATCCACTTTGCCTTTTTTTGTCAAAACAAAATAAAATCTATACTCAAATCATCATGTATACACACCTTAAATTTTTTTATAACCTTATTTTTATTCCTGCATAAGAACAAGCCATTTTAGTATGTTCTGTTTGTAATCACTATCTACAGGAAATTAAAATATTAATTTAAAGTTCGAATCCTCTGCTATTTTTATATGTATATACGAGTCTGGCAAAATATTTACGGAACATAGGGACTTTGTAATGAGATAAAGAAGAATGTATTTATGCAACGATTCAATGGGGAAAAATAAGATGAAACATTGACTCGACCCTATTTCCACCACTCTTAGGTAACGTGTTGATGAGAGCGATGTGCTCGCGGCTAGCTTCACTTTAAATTAAATTATACTTATTTAGTAATTTATATACTTCGGAAAAGGGTTTTTGGACCTGATTCTAAATAGCTAAATTTACAAAAATAAAAGTAGATTTTAAAAAATAATAAAAATAATATTATAAAAAATTGGCAACTTAATGAATTAAGGGCACGATAAAATCTAGACTCAGTCCGTGTATTTCCCCGAACGCCGATGTAGATCCAATGCGCTACGATAAATTACGAATGTTTTTAAAAAGGCGTATACCAAAATATTTTGTTCTTATTCGTCGCATATCGTTTATTGGGCTTCTTGTTTGTTGCATTTAATACCCTATGTCCCGCAAAGTTTTGGCCATATCTGTATAAAGTTTTTTTTTTCTCATTTGAAATAGATAATAATCTACTTAGTAACACATTCAATGAAGGTATGGACTTCAGTGACGTATCTTCAGATTCAACATCGGAAGGAGAAGACGGAGTAACATTTTTACTACGTTTAAAACCCGCACCTACGCCTCCAATTCGTCGTAAATTTCAAGATAGATCAAATACAACTTCTCAAACTTCTATCAAAGGTTGGGATGTAGTGGTGGAAAGACGTGACGTTTCTCTGCCTCAATTTTCATCACCTGTACCACCGATCCGGAGGTTGAGCTTAGATGCTAAAAGAAATAGTAAACTATTTACTAATAAGATTTCTGAAAATAGCCCTCCTTTACCACCAAAATATTTGCCATCTGCACCTCCACAAGATTTAGTAGAGAATCTACACTGGTATCCGAAACCTTATTTTCCTGGACCCTATTATGTTAATGAAAACTTACCTCATAGTACAAGTTATCCTAATTTGAAGTATTTAGGTGATACTGCATGTTTAAGTCACGCACCGGATTTGGTGCAAGGTAAATATTTTATACCATCGGTTTACTTTTAAAACAATAACTTGTTCTTTTTTATTAAAATTTAAATTTTGTTAGCAGTTTAAAAAACTAAAAATTAATCTTAAACTTAGTTCAGTTGACCGCTAATAGAGTTTGTTTAACCATCCTTTGCCGTTACGTCATACATTTTCCAACTTGTTCTCTCAACCATGAAATAGACGAGACGGAATTATGACGTCATTAACGTATCTCTTATGTCTACGTTAATGTTATTTATTACTTTTGACAGTTCATTTAATTTTTCATTGTCAAAATACCTTCCCGGTACAATGAGAAAGAGCAAAGTTTAATTTTGAAGTTGATTAATTACTTTTCAAGAGAAAGAGATGCTGGAATACCACTTTTACCCTTAAATGTAGTTTACAACGTTTGGGTTCACCCCATAAATATAATCGTGTAATACATTTTTAATATATTATATTATTCACCATTTAATCACGATTAGATCATCCGTTATTTTTTTAATGTAGTCAAAAATCATGCTCAGGGACGTTAAACATCCCCAAGCTAGAAATTTAAAACAAATCAGTAAAAAAAACGGAGGTTTCAAGTTAAAAAAAATTACTAAATTATGAAAAAAGGTGTTCAACGCATAAAGCAAATGACAATTTTGGCATTATCAATTTATTCATTCAAACACACCTTAACATATGTCATTAGTTATATTTTAATTTTGAGTTTAAGTGTAAAATAAGATTCAAATAATATATGACAAACATAAAACAGCATAATACGTCACCGATTATGACGTAACGGCAGAGGATGGTTAAACAAACTCTATGTACAACAGCTTGTTTTATTTATTGTACAAATATACTCGCTTAACTTGCTTTATTAACCACGTGCTCCAAATGCTTTTTTCTCTTAATTAAAATCAATAGGATTCATTTGTTAAGAAGTTGGATTGTTTCTTGGGATGCATATGAAACATTTATTTAGCAGCAATGATAAATGGAATTTTTAACTCAGTGTGTATACATTTTATTTTAAATATTTAAAGAGTAATAAAAAAAATTGAGTAAAACGGTCGAAAAAAAATTCAAATAGTCTAAATAATAAAAGTACAAACCATCAAATATGAGAAGGATAAGACGAAAAAAAATAAGTAGGATTTAAATTGGTTAAAATATCAAGTGGTCATTAATATGTGATATGACACTAAACGTTTATAATATTATTAAACACCAAGTTTCCATGATTATTTATACTAGAGAAAGTCCCATTTTTCTTGAGCGTTGACATGTGTCATACCGGTTTTCCCATGTGCAATTTCGTTCAAGTACAGTAATTCATTTTTATGCCGCATCATATCACCTATATTCAAAATTTTATGAAGACACTGATAAAAATAAAAATTTACAACAAAAAAATATCAATTTTCAGTTTATTTATAATACTTATTTGTATGTGTAATATTGTTGTTCTCAGATAGCTATAAAAACATTAAAAAATCACGGTGGTTTTCTCCAGTGATACACAGCCAGAGATACGAGTTAGTTAATCTCAAAGTGGATATGAAGAGACTTGTGAAGGATCATACAATTTTTAGCTAACTGCGAAACATTTCAAAATAAATAAGATACAACTGATTTTAATTCTGAAGAGCTTTTACATGCTTATTTATTGATAATAAAATATTTATTAATTTTAAAATATTGATCACAATTACATGACCAAACAATACTCACTTAATTTATCGACACTAAACGTGTTTAATTTAGAGATCACTGCACCTTTTTAATCATAATTTCAACAATACAAATTATTAAAAGGAATAACTTTTGTTACAAATCAATTACATTTTTATCTAACAAAATTTATATCAGCTCGCATTTATTTATTTCCTCATTAGAGCACATTCGTCTTTGAGAGTTAATGATAAATTGAACTTTTTAGTGTACTTTTGTTTTAACCGCCACTTCTTGAAAAACTGTGGAATATCTGGCGTTATGTTAATTTAATTGACTAACAAAAAGTGGTGTGATATATTTGAGAGGACGTTTGTAGGATTCGTAATATGCCTAATTTTCGATATAATGTTTGTTGCAACTTATAAAAGGGAAAGAGATAATCGTGTTATCATCGAAATAGAAAATAATGCGCAATCATTGGCTACTCGAACTTTCTAGAATATAATTTTTTTATAATAGTAAACAATTTGACCGACGATTTCTTGTTATACTTATCATTTTTTTTAATAGTATAACGCTCTTTGCGTCGTCATGGGTCACTTTAGCGCTTTGGTTCAGGTCTTGGATTGCCTTGGGCGCCACCTTCCGTTTATAGCCTAAAGGCCACTGCACGGGCAGCGTCAGTGGAGAAAGAAAATACTCCAGGGGTCGTATGTTATCGAGAAGATCATTAGCGGCCAGAAGAGCGGTCTTTACTTTTCCCACTGGGTTGAGTACCTGGGTATTAACTACAGGGATAAGACAAAGATAATATTCAATAAAATAAACAACTTTTATTATAAAAAATATCAAACCAAATTGTAACGATGATTTATTGAACGATACAGCTTGGCTGGTGTGGTGTGGTCGGATGACGGTTCTGGACTCCGGTTCACTTAAAATTGACTTCGCTCCCTTTCGCTTGACCTCTTTCTAAAGCTGCTACTAGAACTCGGACTTTGGGCTGCCACTGCAGCTAATTTGATCGACTCTGGCTTCCGTATACCATAAGGTCGGCTGGTTATGCAAAACAAATACAACTGATACAAATGGCCTTATACTCGAAACATCTCACATTTCCATAACTTTTAGTTAATTCTACTCCAGTGCCGTGTGCGATTTTTATATATTTTAATTAGTACGGAAAAAAGTAACTTTGTAACAACTTTGTAACAATAGCTACTTTTCGCTAAATTCAGCCTCTTATATCGTTCTATACTTCTATACGTTCTATATTTTGTAGTTGTATCACAAAATACGAGATATGTTAAAAATATACGACATCCTTTGATCCAACTTTTTGACTTGTCCTGTATAAACTCGTTTTTTTACATTTTTACTATACTCGTTACCCAATACATTAAAATCTAAAAATTAAGTTTCGTTTTGATTATTATTGTTAAAACTATAAAATATTTTGCTGTGTTGAAATTTTCTTGTATTTTTAAAACGATTCACCATGTATAGTTGCAATTTAAAAGTATTGTTATTGTAAATTAGCTAATCCTATACCGCAAGTCGCCAATTGCGATTCATATTCAGGTAAAAATTTACCGAGTTCCCAATTATAAAATTTTTGTCTCGAGTCATGGGTTAAGAATACTCTCATTTATATCCATTAAAACTAAAAAAATTAATTATAATTCTTCACGGAAAACGACATGGTCCATATACCAATCAAAAGTAGCCATTCATACGAAATACAAATATTTTAAATTTTGTTACAAAAAACTAGTGTATTTTTCCCCTATAAATATATTATCTAGAAGTTCGGATAATTCAGAATAGATCTGGCAACATACTATTCTCTAAATTATTTATTGCCAGAGATCAGAGCCATCTCATTAAACTTTTTATTTAATGGACGTTTTCACCACATTTTTACAAAAATATGTAATTTTTCACTGAACATACATTTTCGCCTTTCTATTACAATTACTTTGTACAAAATGAATCCTACGTTAGGCGCGTTAATTTTACTGACACTATTGGGCGCACGGGCTACAATCGTAGCCCAAAAAGAATTTTTTTTTTGTTAACTGATTTCTCCAATCTCAAGTAAATACCTGAAATACGGGAAGCTTGACATTTAAGGCAGTCGGTATATCAGAAATCTGTCAATAAAATTTTGCAATGGATTTTAAAAATTTTCATAAGTAAAATATCGAATTATTTTATAACAATTTTTATTGTATAATAATGAGTACAAAAAGTAATTCTGGAAAAAAATGTAAAACAAATCATGGCAAAAATTGACTCAAAATTATTCCATATATTCTAATGTCAATGTCTAACCAGATGATCTTTACATGTATACCTGTGGCAGTTTTACAATTTTTTCTTGTCGATCTATCTCGTTTTCTATCACAAAATGTGCGTGTGCCGGAAGCCTTAAAAAAATTCTTTTACCCATACTGTTTATCATAATTCCTATATAGGATGTTTTTTTATATAACAAAATCCCTTATATTGAAATATGTAACAACAAAACTTGTAAATTGATAACCGTATATCCATTTATATGTTTTTAACAGGTCTCAGTACCCTCAAAACCCATATACTGGATGTACCTTAAAACTTTTAACTTGATCTTTATTTTTAACGAAGTCAAATAAGTAGATATCATCTTTTTGAGGAAAGTCAGTCGATTTCATTTTTTGCTAATATTTCATTATGCTGTAAAGAAACGTGTTGTGAAAAGTTTAACTTGATCCCCCATTTTTAATGCGGTCAAATCCAATATAACTCGATAGAAACCACCCCTTCGAAGAAAACTAAGTGATTTTCCTTTAGTATAGAGGTTTATAGAGATGTATCGCAACGCACTGTGAAACTTTCAACTTGATCCCTTCTTTTTAACGCCGTCAAATACGATTTTTTTATGACTTGGGGTAGAGACCACCCCTTCAAGAAAAGCTAAGTGATTTTCATTTTGCCTGGTAGTTTATTGTGCACTAGGGAACGTACAATAAAAATTTCATCGTATTCCCCTTCTTTGAAACCCGCTCAAATAAATGATTTTTCAATTGGGATAGAAACGATATTTTACCAAATCGATTTATATCATTTAATTTGGGATTAGTATTATAAATATACTGATTTGGAAACACCCTGTATGTTAAATTACTAAATCAAGAATCTTAATCTGGGCTTGTGGGTTCAACCTGTGTTAAAATTTAAAAAAATTAGAATACATTGAAACTGTCTTAACTGTTTTTGTTTTTACCTATACTTGATTTGGTATTGGTATTACTTTAAATATATTTCTGTTATCCATAATTCGCGTATTGGTTATACCACTATAATTGCTATTTAACCTTTATTTTTTACCGCATATCTCTATGTTTTTAACACATTATTGAATCCTCGGAGAAGATAAGTAAATATAGTTTTTAATATGTTATCTAGAATGTATCTAATTAGTTACAAAAAATCTGATGTGGCCAACACATGACCTCTCGCCATTTTTGAATCAAAAATTTACAGGTTAGCACAAAAAAGTATGAAAAAAAATTACTTTTTTGTAAATCTGGCAACAATGGCAAAACTTTTGAAAAATTTAATGATACGAAAATAAACTATAGAGTATACAAAATAAATGTGAAAAACTTTATTGCCGTTTTGTATAGTAATAGCGTCATCACCCATAGCAACTGCCACTTTCGGTTGTCCGATTGGTACCAAAATCTAATCAGATCTAATCTAGGGTATCAGAATCCTGTATGCAAAATTTCAAATTTTTTAATTCAGTGGTTTTTGAGTTATCGTTACTACAACATCCATCCAAACACACACACTAACACACACACACACACACTAACACACACACACACAGACATCATCGCGAAAATATTAAAATCGTATTCTAGGGACCCTAAAACGTGTTTATCCATTGAAAACTCACTACCCAATTTTTAGCATGATTCCTATACCTCTCTTATCTAAAGGGCGAGAGGTAAAAAATATTTAATTCATACAAAGACACCAGTTACCAAATTGACAATACCAAACCTTCTAATTTAGTTTCGGTCAATAAATATTTTTAAAAACGACGCTGTTTGTTGTTCTATTCCACTTGTTTGAATCTGCCTTTGCAGTTTTTGCTAAACCACTAATTATTGCAGCACGAATATGCTTTCAAAAGCAAACAAAACGTTAATGAATTTCTCTAAGACAAAGAAAAATTCCAGCCACGAACCAGTTACCACTCCATCATCGAACCCTGGTGCATTCTCCGCTAGTTTCAGAATTCTCTTTGTTAGAGAATGCAACGGACCAACGCATGGAAATACACCGAAAATCCGGATACAAGGACTTAAAATCGAGTTACAGTGCGGGTCCGCCTTTGGGTTCGTCCGGAGTTCACGTAAATATCTCGCGTTGTCCCCTGTCGCCGACCCTGGGGGCGGGCAGACCTCCTAAGCCGTTGCCGAGAAATTCTTTGTTGGAAAAAAGGGAGAAGAAGGAACATGAAGTGCAAGCAATAGCTGAAGTGGTTATCGACTATGAAAGGGTTAGTTAGTTCTTTGACTTTTTTTGTATTTTAACCACAAAGTTTAGTTACTAACAATTTGACTTAAAAATGCGGATAACAGAGTGTTGACTTTTTTTCAATGTTTTAAATTAAACAAAATTGTTTTTTTTTAGAATTTTTAAGCCTTGCCTGATAAATATATATCAGCCCTTAATATAAACTCGACCTATAAAACATAAAATCTCTTTTACGTTCACTCTGGAAATGTCGATATGATTCTAAAATTTTTGATAGTGCCAAAAAAGTTCCGTTATACTGTCACACTCTACTACCAATGAGCAGCGGTGACAATCTGCACGTAAAACTTTTCTTGTGTTGGGAATAAAATGAGAGCGATGTCATTTTCAGAACAGGATAAACGTACCCACCATGCGGCACCCGTAGGATTTCAAAAATGTACATTAATGGAATTTAATTCCCATGACTCACTCGGTTGTTGTCGTAAGATAAGTAACTGCATAGAAATCTGAATTTTTATAATTTTTTGCGTGCTCCTTACTAATTTGAATTATGTTTCGTAAGAGTTGGACAGTGTGTCGCACGACTAGCTCAATAGGTAGATTTTAAAGAAATTTTTGAAATGTCCCTTTTGGATTTAAATTATTCTTTTTTTTAAGTTGATGTGGATACTTTGGCTAAATGATACTGCTTAACAGGAGAAACAACTATAAAATGTGTCCCATCTTCTGAGCTATAAGAAATATCGGAAATATTTCAGAAATACCAGAAATATTTTGGAAATATTAGGAAATTTCAGAAATATTTTGGAAGTATCAGAAATATTAGGCCCCTCGACTAAACCCTCGACTAAAACTTAGATCCGATTGGCAGGAAAAATATGAAACCACATTGACCGGTTTAAGTAGAAACAAAAATACAAAAGAAAAAAAAAATTACACCAGAACAATAAGTAATAATAAATAAAAATACTAAAAAAAAAAAAATTAACCAACTTCATGTCTATTTCTAGATTTGACAAAAAAATGTCTGGCTAATCGGTTTCTGCTAAAGCCATTCAACTTCTTAAAAAAAAGTTGATGTGCTTAGATGTGTTGATTTGCCGGGGGCGCCAACAATTTTGATTTTTTTTAGTTTTAAAAAAACAAGATTGTAAACTTATTTTTTATGTCAAAATAGAGATTTTAAGATAAAGGTAAGAAAGTTTATAATTTTCTGAAACTTACCTAGTCGTTCGTTTGGTTTTTAAAAGGCAGTTTTACCATTACAAATTATCTTCACTTCAAATATCAGTTTAGCAATTGTTTTTGTTACATATTTGCTATTTTTATAATTGCAAGTTTTTTTTGCATTTTCATGTTCACCGAATTAGTCACAAAAAAATTATTATAATCTGGAGAGTCACCCTAAACTAGATTTTTACCTAAAACAATAAACCATAAATTCCGCCTTCCTTTGGCTTTAAGGACCCTTTTAATCTCTTAATCTTAATCTTGTATACAAATGAAAATATTTCAAATAGACGTCTGTCATCTTTCATTGTCTAATTTTTTACAACTTTGGATTGGTCGCTAATACCATTGGAGGTCTCTTGGTTTGAATCCACTTCCGGACCGTTTAAACGTCCAATGTGAATTTAAGAGTAACGTTAGCATACGTAGGAAAGTCTGGTCTACATTTATGTCATGAATCGGCACAAAGGTGACGGAGAAAACTAAGATCGAGAATTCAGTTTTTAACATGTAAATTCCAATATCTCTGTTTTCTATAAAGAGGGTCCTTAAGTAGAAAAAAAGGAAAGCATATCTTTATAAAATCACATAAAAATAAATTTTAAGATTATAGCCACCTGCGTTTTCAAGTAGAACAACACAAATTGAGCTTTTTTACCCCTAATTAAAAGACGCAAATTGAAAAAAATTAGTATTTAAATCAACGAAGTATATGAAGTTGTTCCTAACAAAAAAAGCATAAAAACAAGGCGTTAATCACGAGACGTGATCCATTAAATTAAATGAATATATTAAAGGAGCAACAGATTAAAGTAACTTACTCTGGACGAAGATGGTATACGAGGCGACGTGGTTGTAAATCTGAATCAAAATGTCACAATATGATGTATCACATTATGTTTTGAAGATAAATAAAAATTGGGAGATTAAAAAATTGCAGGGTATTTTTTAGGCGTTGTTTTTATTGATTGTAATAAGGATTTTTCCAATAGAATCTAGATTCACTATCGATAATCTTAAAAATTTTAAAATTAAATATATACAAGCTGTGTACCAGTTTTTTTCCATTCTATTTTATTTTTGTGTATTTTTTTCTTGCTTTTACAATTTTACTTATGGGAGCTTCATTAAATAGTTTTGATATCTCAGAAATTGTCCTTCTCTCCCATCCTAATTTTCTTTGTTGGTCATTACCTACGTCTCACATGCATAAGTTAGAGTAGGCCTTATCATGGACTTATATATTCTTACCTTCATTTGTCGAAAAATGTCTATATTTAAGTAGCTTTCTTAGGCTTCTTGTACACTTATTGGTTTTGACAATGCGTAAGTCTATCTCTTTCTCTTCTTTGCACAGCACACCTAAGTCCATAAAACTCTCAACTTTCTCAAACTCAAATTTTTTTACTGATACTTTTAATTGTTTTAAAACCATAATTAGTTTTTTCCTACTTATACTGTCATAGGCTCTCTTGAAATCCACTAAAAGAATGTGCATTGGTATTTCATATTCATAACACTCCAGCATTATTTTGTTTCAATGTAAGTATCTGATCATTGGTCCCTCTTTCTATCCTGCAGCCTCCTTGGTGGTCATCCAGTAGTTTTTCCGCGTGTACTTCTAATTTTATTTTTATTGATGATGCTAGTATCTTGTACGCCATGTCTAGTAGAGCAATTTCTCTGGTTATCGCAGACTGCGCTCTCCTTTCTTATGAATTGGCAAGATAAGTACCTCTTTTCATCTTTAAGGCATTTTTTTCTGAGACCCAACACTTGGCTCCGCCATTTTATTAGTTATTCTTTGCTAATTCCATTTATTGCCGGGCTTTTATTATTTTTCATGAAACTTATTATTTCTCGGATATCTTCTTTTGTTGGTTTTAATATGACTTCGTTCTCCAAGTCTGGCACATATTTTTCTTCGTGTAGGCTTTCATTTGTTTCCTCATTTAGTATTGATTCAAAATATTGTTTCCATCTTTTATCTTCATCGTCGCTTCTTAGGTTTTTTGCCCTTTATAAACATTGTTTTATCATAGTCTTATTTTTATATCTTTATAGTATCTTTAATAGCTATGCCTAATTTCTTTGGTATTCTTCTTCAATTTTTTTGGATTGCTGTTCTAGAAACCTCCTTTTCTATTTGTTGCAAATCTGTTTCACTGTTTTCCTATTTGTTCAATATAACTTTGTACATTTGCTTCGGTTCCATTCTGAAATATTTTCATCCTGACTCTTTTCATTTTTTTTATTTCTTTATCACATTCTTCATGTATCAAATTTTTTATTTTTTTTAATTTTCTCTTGTTTATACATTTTTCCGTAGCTTTTATTATGGATAATTCTATTTTTTCACATTTTTCTTACACATCTGGTTCTGGAGCCGACTCTTGATTTTACTTTCCCACTCCCATCAAAGGGAAAGTATAGTGAACGAGCGAAAAAATCGAGATATCGATTGAAATATCCATTTTGAGGTGTCCCGAAAAGATTGAGACCATTTTCAGAGTGGTGTCTGTTTGTGTGTCTGCTTGTATGTCTGTCTATGTGTAATCTTCCACGATAGCTGCGAACCCTTTGAACAAGAGGAAGAAAGTGCCAGATGTTTTTTGTGAAAATTTGGTTAAAATCAGTTCAATTAATTATAAAAATCTTTGGAGAAAATCTTGAGTCAGACACGCATAAATTTGTTTGAAAGTGGTTTTTTGCACTCAGAGGATTAAAAATGTATAGAAAAGTCAAAACCTCAATTTAAGAAAATTGAATATTTGAAATATATACTTTATTTATTTAACCAGAAGTATTTTTTTACCAAACTAATATAACAATCTGTCACAAACAGCAAAATTCTAGTAATTGATATTGGGTCAAACTCTTGAAATATTATCGAGAAAGTCGATCCGAGTGAAAACTTCGATCGTACAAAGAAACATGAAAAATCTTTTCTCAACTTTCCGATAGCCACTGAATTGGTAACAAGAAAAGCCATTTAAAAAAGGGTTTATAAGTGCACTTTGGTGGTTATTGATCGAGTTGAAACTAAGCTTAACTTTCTAGGTTGACAGAATATTATCAAAGTACTCACCACAATGTCTTGTTTGGTAAATAGAAAAACATTTTAAAATTATTTTCATATTACTAGTGAATCAAACATAGATGTTCTTAAATTGTACACTCTATATATTATTTTAAATTTAAATTAATATCATCTCCTTTATACTTTTCTCATTATAGGGTTTATAATAGTTATACTCAATTTTATATGAAAAGCATTGTGACTTTATATGCTATAAACGTAACAATCTGAAATTATTTTTTTACATGCACTATTTGTTTTCTAAATTAAATAAATATTTCATAAAATGACAAATAATCAGCGATTCTCCAATTGTTCGACCTCTATCTCTGTCTATATATTAATTTAAACAGTTAACCACAACTCAATCAAAAACGGACAGCAGCGCTGGCGGCGGTCTTAAATTACATTATCTCTTACATTTCGGCTTGTTCCGATACCTTTCCGGTCGAATATTTGATTAATCAAGTGCATTTAGACCCTTGCCTTTCTAATGAAAATTGATGTTAAACTAGTTAGCATATGGGGTAATTAAGATTTTGCAATTAGTACGCCAATTATTTCGTTCGAAGTTATGAAAATATAAAGATTTATCGTGTCGAATAGAAAATTTAATTGAGTGGATGCAAATTAATTTAGCATTAACGTAAAAAATGAATTAGTAATGCTGAGAGAATATGTAAAAAAACATCATAAAAAAACTTTTGGGTAAACAAAAACAATTAAGTAAAAAACAATTTCTTTAGGGTCATTAATAAGCTGTGCATTAATTGAAAAATTACTGGTTTATTTATAATGATATTTTACATTTAACAATTTTTTAATTTTTTAATAAAATTTTTGATTGAACTTTTTGAATTTTTTAATTGAAATTTTTTGAAATTTTCGATTGATATTTTTTATTGAAATGTTTGAAATTTTTCATTGAATATTTTGAATTTTTTTTTTAACGAATCAATAAATTAAACTTGGAAAGGAGAGTACTACTATGTGTATTTCGCTTTTATGTATAATTTTTGTTTTTGTGTTTACGTACTTTCATATTTTTTTTTCTGATTTGTTTAATAATTTTATTTTTGTATTATATATACTTTATGTCTCTAATTTGTTAATGGGAAACTGTAAATTAGAATAAATAAATAAATAAATAAATAAATAAATAAATAAATAAATAAATAAATAAATAAATAAATAAATAAATAAATAAATAAATAAATAAATAAAGACAATTATGTAAAATTGCTTTTAATAAGCTGAGGCTAAACGCTTTCGGTCAACGACGATCTTGGGAGCCTTCCTAAAACGTTTGTTACATATAATAATATTACAAAATATAGAAGGTGAACTTACGATATTTCTGGCTATTTAAAGCTATTGATACGGACTAGATGCTCTATCTAATATTATCAATCCGGGCTGGGTTTACTCTATAAAAAAATTTAATATAAAAACATGCAATTGATTTAATTTTCAATGTTTCCTGATTCTTCTTCTGTGTATCTTTCTACTATTTAGAAATATTTCTTTCCTATAACCTCCTGGTTTAACACTTTGTATTGGATCTTCTGTTATTGAACTTGCGTCTGTTTCCTTTCTTGCTTTCTCTACCTCCTGTCTCAACTCTAAATTTAACCTAATCTGGCCTGCTTCATCTTCCTAGCTATTTGTTCTCTGTTTGTTTCTTCTTCTGATCTGCCTTTATTTTATGTCATAATATGATTTCACCAAGAAGATATGCATTATAAAAAAAGGCAGGATATGGAAAACAGAATAAAAACGAATCGAAGAAAGATTTGTGAATAAAGAAATGAAGAACTTTTATCAAGAAGTCAAACCCAACATAAGGAGAGACTAAAACAGAACCATATATATAAAAGACAAACAAGGAAATATAATAATAGATGGTACAAAGATGGCAAGAATATTTTAAATAAATATTAAATACAAAAAATGAGGAAGAGCTGCGGTGGTTAACCTACTTTATAAGGGTAGAATGTTTATTGGGTTGGATTATTTGGTTGTCCGAGTGGTAAATATAACTAATTTGTTACTTGTTGATTTATGTATAACGAACACATGTTACATACATATAATCAAGAATCATCTCATCTAGAGTCAACTCTCGAGTAATGAAGAACTCCTTTCTCGAGAACTTCCGCTTATTTATTCACTTACCAATAAACATTTGTCCGTTACACTTTTTGCTGTTTCACGGTTATTGAGTTACCTTCGTATGTGCCGGGTCAATGCCGCATATGTTTTTTATTATTTAAACTTAGCCTTACTTTAACGTGATAAATATAAACTGTTTACTCATTTAATTTAATCAATTGAAATATTGAAGTTATTTCGGGAATTATTTGCGGCAGCCAGAAAGAAACCACAGAGCAAATGAAAGAAATTATATCTCCAAATGTTCAAAACAATGATGAAATACTGCTACCAACGAGAGATAATACAGCAACAACAAAACGGCTTTAGAAGACGAAATGGAGTCAGAACTGATAAAATATGGTGGAGACGCATTAAAACAAAAATCTACCAGCTAATAACTAACATATGGGAAGAAGAAAAGCGTTGGAAATGGCAATAATGGTACCAAAAGACGAGTGTACGAATTATAGTGGACTAAGTAATGGCAAAGAGTATAGAAAAATATAAACAAATATGGAGAACATCATATATGCACCATATTTTCACTCTGAAGCAAACGCAAAGAATGGGATGCGAATACGATATACCACTATGCCATTTTTATTGATTTTCAAAAAAACTAATAAATCTCATCAAAATGACGCTCGAATATACAAAAACGAAGATTAAAGTAAACCAGAAAACATCAGACAAACACTGGACTAAAACAAGGAGAAAGTGGAATAAAAAAACAGGGACACTGAAAAAAAGAACAACACAACTGTTGGCATACGCGGATGATGTAATAATGTTGTCAACATTAGAAAAAGGGTTAAAACGTACTTGCAAAGCTTTCATAGAGACATCAGAGGCAGCAAACCTACGTTTATTTTTTATCTTCAGAGACTTATTTAAGTGAATAAATACATTTAAGTACATAATTTTTCTTTTTCATAATCTTAGCTAGACTCCTTTACAGGATGCAATAAGTTGCGAATCTACAATTAAGAGGAACATAATACCTCAAAAATTATTGTCCAAAAAGTTAAAACTCAGATTTCGCACTTGGACATCTTATGTGTGTGATTTATTTTATTGACACTGGTTTTTACAACCAACTGAGCAGTCATTCTGTTTGAGTGCTCCCTTCGCATAATTTGAGGTAGTATTTACATTTGTGACTGTAACATTGCAATGAATATTTTTTAAAATCCCTTATTTTTTTAATATAACCAGATTGCTATTAATAGATATTCAAATTTCTATAAAATTTTCAATTCCATACCTCTGTTATAAAGGCGAGGATGTTAATGATAATTATTATTATTACATAACTACAATCAGTTAATCAAATTATATCAATAACTGGAACAAATAAAACGTGGCAACAATGTAAAAATCTGTCATGTTACGTCATTGCAAGTTTATCGTAAATATCCTTTAAGACCAACGGCACTCTATAGAAGTGAAACAGGGATATTGAATAAGGAAAAAGAAAGTTAAATAAATATATGGGAAAGAAAAATACTATTAGGAGGTAAAAAAGAGGGAGGATTATAGTTAAGAGGAATAAATCAAGAAATGAAGAACTTATATGGAGAACAAGACATAAGTAAAATAATAGGTGCCAAAAGAATATGATATCTAGGCCATATACAGAGAAAAGTAGATACCAGATTGGCAAAAAAAAATGATACATATAATAAAGCGAAAACGAAAGAATGGAAGAAAATCATCACCAAGCCATGAGCCCAAAAGGCCTGCTTGCAGAATAACATATATTCACCTGTTTATATAAATTATTTTATTTCTTTAAATAATCCAATAAATACATTTCCATTTCAAATATCTTAAACAAAATTAATTAAAAATACCCCTTCGAAATTGACAACATTTTTCATTCCCCCTTGATTAATTAATTTTAAGAATTTCCAGACAATCCATTCCACTATACCATTAAATACAATTCAATAGCAACCACATTAAACAAGCTACTTTTATCCCTATTAAGAGTTACTTACTTACCCTGTAAATATATCCAATACGCTAAATTATTAAAAAATTCATTTCATCTTTCTCCCATAGCAATTTGGCTATGTCCATTTCGCCTCTGTACGAGTCTGTACCTCATTTGTCTTGTCAATAATAATTAGATTTGCCAGAGGCAGCACTCTGGGCTAGAGAAGAGGTATATATAATACGAATTGCACCATCTAATCGATAAGGTGCATCTGGTGTTCGAACGAATGAGAAATTTACTCAAACACTCACAGGCTTGAAATAGAACGAACCCTATTAAATGTAAAACCTATATATGAAAATGCTCGAACGGTTTAAATCTCTGTGCTACTTGGAGTTTATGTGACAAGTTGGATTAAATAAGGCGAATAACAGATACATATTATATAAGCACAGTGACATGTGCCGGATATTTGTCTAGTGGGTATAAATAATAATGTCGTGGATAGAATATGCTCCTTAATTTTTTATAACATGTAATATATATTTGTTTTAAATCAATTTAACCAAATTTAAACACAGTTTTAATATAATTAAATCTAAATTAATTAAACATTCCAAAATTAATTTAAAAAATACAAAGTCTGACTAAATTTTTAATTCTTTAAATTTAAATGAATTCACATTTGTACACTTTTTTTGTAGTATAACTATTGTCCTGAGTTGTAGAGGCAGGAATCTTTTATAGTCCTCCTCGCGCTAGGTTCTATACGTGAGGGACTGCAGTACTCGCCCTTGGTCGCTCTGCAAGCAGAATCAGGAGTATAACTGCTAAACCCTTCTCGGTTGTAGAGGCAGGAATCTTTTATAGTCCTTCTCGCGCTAGGTTCTATACGTGAGGGACTGCAGTACTCGCCCTTGGTCGCTCTGCAAGCAGAATCAGGAGTATAACTGCTAAACCCTTCTCGGTAATTTGTCCTAGTATTGTGTCTGTTCCTTGTACCTTGCTGTATTAGTAGAATTACTCCTTTTCAGGGATAAAGTGGATGGATGTTGGTCTGAAATGGAAAAATACTAGAAAACTTAAGATATTTGATTGTTAGAATATTTTCATTGATATTTACGAGGATCCAGAGAGAGTGGAGTCCATGGTCATCGGTAGGGGACAATCTCATCTGGTGCATAATGGTGCATTCTCCATGAGATCTAGCCGGAAGATCTTTTACCACATGTAGAATCCTCAGATACAGATGCGTGAATTCCTTTAGTGGTCTTCTTGGTAGTGCTCTTCTGTTCCTGTCAACTGTATATGTTGTGCGTGTGTATTGGAGCTATATAGTCTCGACGTATCTTCCTTGTAGGTCCTTTAATCTGAAGGTAATAGTTGTATTAGTATGTTCTTGGATTTCGTTGGATGGGAATCGCCAGGGGAGGTAGGAGCATTTCCTGAGGATCCTAGTCTTGGTTGTCGTGACGGCGCGTAAGAGAGGAGGAGGGAGGGTGGAGAAGTTTAGAGCTTTATAGTCCATAATCGGATGAATGTAGGGTTTGGGGGATACATCTCCCAAATTTACCACCCAGGGCTCCAATGAGGGAGGTTCGTCTCCTAACTCTGTCAAGAATTCTTTGGACTTCAGTCGCCCAGTTTAGAGTACGCGTGAATATGTAACTTCTCTCAGGTTGATGATCTCATTCAGAGATTGATTTGCATTTACGGTGTGGTTTGGATGTCTGAAGATGATGAGTTGGGTTTTTTGTGGGTTTAGAGTAACCCTTCATTTACACTATTGAGAGCAGTGGTTTAGAAGTTGTTGGGTTTTGGTGTTTAGAGTTCTAGTGGATGGTGAGATCGCAGTGACATCAGCCTATAGCTGATGAATATCTTGGCTATGTGGGGAAAAGTATGGGATGTCGTGCGGGAGAGTGTGGAATGTCGAGCGTGTATATGAGGTACAGCACGGGGGCTAACACTGAGCCTTTGGGGGACTCCAGCTAGTGGAGTGAAGGAATCAGAAATGGAGTTTCTAACTTTGACACGAATGGTTCTGTTTTTGAGGAGAGCGTATGAGTTTGATGAAGAGAATTAGAAATTCGAATTTTGAAAGTTTCCGAATAAGTCCGACATACTAGACTTGATCAAACGCTTTTTGAACATCAAATAGGGCTGCCAATGCAGTTTGACCAAGGTTGAGGGCTTTAGATGCTTGGGTATGAAGTCTTACTAGTGCATCTTAGGTGGAATATTCAGATCTAAATCCATGTTGGAATTGGGGGATCGTTCCCCTTTCATCCAGAAAGCTCCAGATATGATCTTTGAGTAAATTCTCAAAGAGCTCTAGAACATTATATAGATCTGTAGGAATCTGGGGAAGTGAGGTCTTTGTGGTGTTTGGGAATCAGGTTGGTATGGGAGGTTTTCCAGCAAACTGAAAAATAGGAACCGTGAAGGTAGGAGTTCATAAGGATGTGGAGGATAGGGATACTGATGACGAGAAGGTTTTTCAGGCCTTGACATTTGATATAGTCACGGTCTGGAGCAGAGTTTTTTCCCATTTCACAAGCTGAGGCTATGTCATCAGAGGTGAAGGAAAAGATGATGGGATCATGGTTTAGTGGATTGGGGGTAAGGAGGTTGTTTTGGACAAGGATATTCGTGTCATTTTGAAAACGGGGATTGAAGTTGGGATTGTGTGGGTTCGTTAGGGACTTTTGGAGCTGACCTTTTGCTCGGGTATGGATGGTTTGTTCGTTCACCAGTATGTGGAAATAAGACTTGGTCTTTTGACCAGTGAGGATGTTGAGTTTATTCTAAAACCTGGAACCGTTCCTGTGGTTGAGGTTGGAAGTAACCTCGATCCATTTTTCTTGAGTGTGGGTGTTGATCTGACATTTATACATCCGATCGCCATTTATTGACCTCTGTAGATTAAAGAATCGTTTCCTCTTAAAATAATCTGTCTGGTAAAAAAAGCTTGTAGATGCGCTACTGTATTAAATCATTTTTCTCCAACAACTTGATATTCAACAATTTTTAATCATATTTCAGAAATTCAAATAATGAAATTCCGTATATTATTGTTTTACATCGATTAAATGCAAACCGCATTTTAATTATACATAAACTTTTCTGCTACAATCTAACCCGCTTCAATAAACCCAATTATCTTCGATAAAATGAATCAAACTACTAATTTTAATTTTGAACTTTACAAGCAATAAAAAAGTTTTTTATATTAACAATGTAGTAATACAAACTTTATTAAATTAAAAAAGTTTAGATGCAATTTCTCGTTATTGTACTTCAGTAAAAGCATACTTTAGAAATTAAAAGCCACCTAAAATGAGACCTTGATACAATGTTCTTCGAGGTATTAGTAAGATTTTCAGAACATTTTGAAGTGCCGCTTTAACCATTTAAGGGGTATGGGAGGGGTTGAAGGGATGAGCTTTGATACTTGTGTCTTTGATGGCCTGTAACTCAGTAAATATTACAGATATAAAAAAGAATTTCAAGCATATAATAATAATTATTGTACTATAGTAAAAGCCAAATTTAGAAGGCAGTATAGGCAGCATAGTCCAATGCATTTTAAACGGAAGAATCGTCTAAGCCGCTTGATACGGTCCTGGCGTGCTCAACCTTCCGTTTTCTAACGTGTCCTGACATCAGCGGCAACCCTGCGCTCCATAAGGCCCACACTGCATTCTAAATCTGGTTTTCGCTATAGTACAACAATAATGTGAAAAGATAGCAGCGCTTTATTACGGGCGTTGTAATCGAGTAGGTAGGAACTGTCATTTAAATATTTATTTAATTTGACATTTTTCAGTTTTGAAAATGTCTTCTATTTTATGCTACGTATAACTTGAATTATCTTTTTGCTTGAAGAAAACATTACTCGGAGAAGAAGGCTTAGCGCCTGGCAGTAAACTTCGGAGTTCAACAAATAATAAGCGCCTTCTACTTATAGTAATTTAATGTACTATTTCCGTCGACCGTCCATTTATGATGTGTTTTAACGCACTCAAAATCGTTGATTAATGACACCTATTAATCAACAATTTTATTATATGTAACCCAATTTACACCGCTCTTATACATTTATATTGGCAGTGACATTTGAAATCAAGTAGCTGTGTTAGTACTATAATTATCAAAACTCTTTCAGCTCCTTAAATGGTTAAAACAGAGCTTCGACATGTTCTGAAAATATTCAAAAAAATTATGGGTTCAGGCCTTATTATATGGACGATTTGCAGCTCAACAAGTTCTTTCTAAAGTTGTCCTGAAAATAACCTATTTTGGGATCTTTTTGTTCCGAAAATATTTCCCGAAAATTACTAGTATAACTACTAATAATTATTTATATTAAAAAATAGCGGAAATATTCGTGATAACATAAAAAGAATTCACTAGATTAATAAAAGAAAAATAATGCCTTATTAAAAATTTCAACGTCATCTTCTTTTTTTCTCGAAATTCCTGAAATGATTGACAGTCTTTTGCTGCAAAGCGAAATGGTTTCCTCTAAGTTATTCAATTCGCCTTTATAGTAAAGGTAAATATGCTACGCCAAAGAATTTGAGGTACTTTGTCCTTTTATTGTCCTATTATTATATTACGGCCCCGTTCGCCAGAAGTTTGCAATATTCTAAGCAATTTCCTATTAAATTTCCTGATAAAGTTATGAATAGTTATGGCGAGAGTTCTCAATGTATTTTATCGCTTGATGCTTTCGCCAAAATATTAAATATTTAATTACATGGAAGTGACAAGGAAATATTTTATTAGCGAAAGTTAAATAAATATTAAAAACTAAATAGCAGTAAATCTTATTATTTTGTAGGTTAAAAAATAACTACCATATATCTACCATATACCATATAATTGGATCGATTCTTACGAATCGACAAACAGGTTCGGATTCGGTGAGAAAATGTATCGCAAGATAAAAGCCCTATAAATTGGCAGCATTGCAGTAAACTGCAACAATAAATTGAGACGAACAAAGTCGCACTATATTTATGAGACGCATTAATAGAATGCATATTGAATCATATTAATTTTTTTATACAGGGTGGACCACCGGTAACGCCTAGTTAAAAAATTCCTAATAATTCTTAAATAAGCCTTTAAAATTTTTTGAAAGCCTTTGTAAAATCCTTAAAAAATCCCTGAAAAATCCGTAAAAAGTACTTGAAAACTTTAATATATCCTCAAAAAATACATTGATTACTCCTAAAAAATTCTCAAAATATTCTTTTAAAATTCTTAGCAAATCATTGAAAAGTCACTAAGCAATCCTTGAATACTCCTTACATAATCCTTAACACATGCTAAAGCAAAAAAACTTAAAGAAATCGCTCAGAAATCATTGAAACTATCTTGGAAAATCAGTGAAGAAACCTTAAAAGATACTTTCAAACATTTTGTTTCTTTGAACAATCTTTGAAAAATCCTTGAAAAATATCTTCAACTTTTTGAAAAGACTTGTAATTTCTTTGAATGCCCTTAAAAATCCTTTTAAACAACTTAAAAAATTCTAAACAGTAAACAATCTTCAAAAAGTCCCTAAACAATTACTAATAAATCCTACTAAAATAATTGAAAGAATCATTTGAAAAATCATTCACAAAAAATTCTTTGAATACTCCGCAAGAAATCAATGAAATATTCTTCATGAATCCTTAAAATAATTCTTAAAAAAACCATTAAATAATCCTTTTCATGTTATTTTATCATAAATAGTACGTGGAAGTGAATTTATAAAAGAATAAAAGTCATATTAGTGAATTTACGTCTCACCATTACGCCGAACCATAATCAAAATACCAGATTAAATCTTTCCATATCTGGCACGGATGATTCTGATATTACTTTACGGGCTGTCGCTTCCTAATTTTACCAAAGTTTATAAAAAATACGATACCGGGAAACATAATTCTAGACCATATTGATATGCTGTTCACAATAAAAGCAAAAAAATACTGTCCAAATAGATTTTTTCTAAATCAACTAAAAATTTTTTTATGAATAAATCGGACGTATGATATGAAAACAAATTAGTATGAACAACAGTAGTTATTAAAAAAAAATATTCGCTCGTGCCTTGAAAAATGTTGGGTGATCGGACATGAATAAATCAGAGCTGTTACCATTCTATTTTTTTCTTTTTTTTAATGGTCCTGGTTTTTCGACATTGACGTATTCACGATCCTCTTCCAGATCGGCGCCTTCACTATACTCTTCCCTTAGTTTGTCTTATTTATGTATGAATATCTGCGCTTCAACTGATGAATTTACATACAACATAGCACTTCACGCTAGCTTTCCGGCAGCCACATGCCATGGTGCATCCTTTTTTTGCAACCACACGAATTAAAATTTAATACCATGTCGAGTACTGGCCGCTCCATCATTGTCATAGACGTTAGCCCATTTGGTACCAAACTTCCAGCATCTTCTGCTTTTTTGGTTTCCGTACCATTTTTGGACTTGGTAGTATGATACTATGCAGCATTTCTCGTTGGTGGCAATGAAGCAACATTCAATTTGCTTTTTGTTGTCAACTGTACGAAACGTTAATAACGAACTTCTTCCAATTTTTCCTATTCCATATTTTCTTCATACAAAACAACAAGAAAGTGCATTCCAGCGTCTGCGATACCTTCTGGTTTGGTTTTTTTGTTTAGACTTATGGAAGGGGGCAACGCAACGCTGCGCGACTGCGAGACGGTTTTTATGAGTTGCTTCGAATTAATTGTATCGATATGTTTTTCTTGTAGTTATGCTCTTATATAAAAGTTATGCAAATTGGGATAGTTGCTTTATTAAATACTTTTGACTTGTGCCCAAACAATCTTGATTTTTGGAGATAGCATTGCTAGTATTAAGGTTTGGATTTTTTTTATATAAGCGACCAAAATTTATTTTTCCACGGCATAAAAGTGACAATGTCGTGTGGCAGTCACTGAACGCATGAAGACACAGAATGTTCTCGGTTGCTTTGTTGATTATCAGCACGTCTGCATCTTCTTCAGCCTGGTCAAATGTAATAGCAGATTTTTCAAATTTTTTGACAGCATTCGAATCAGGCGGGTTTTATTATTTTCATTAGCCAAAAATCGTTGTTGATAAACTTGATCCTGCATCGTTTCATCGAAGAGAACATCTGGCATATTCTTTTATAATCCACAAAGTGTTTCTACGATCTTGATCTTATTTTTCCACCATCCAATGAATATTCATCGTAGACAACAACTGTATTTGAATCGTAATAATTTTGCACGTATATAATTTTCGAAAATCGTCCCAAAAGAATCATTTCGCTGCCATACAACTTTAAGAGGAATCCTCCATCCATAGTTATTTTATTACCTCCGAGATCAAAGGCGTCTAGAATTTGTGTAAGCGCTTTCCTTCTTCTGTGAAAAAAAGGAAATGCAATTACCGCAATTTTATACAAAATATATGCAATAGAAAGGCGAAAATCTATGTTCAGTGAAACATCACATCTTTTTTCACAAATGTGATGAAAAAATCCATTTAATAAAAAGACGGTTTGAATTCGCGCTATGTATTTCTATTCCAGTGAGCTACCGCCATCTTAAACGATTATTCTAAGATTTGTAATGAGATGGCTCTATTCTGAGACGTATGTTGCCAAATCTATTCTGAATTACCCGAACTTCAAGATAAAATATTTGTAGTGAACAAATACACTAATTTAAAAAAAATGCTTGAAGAAGGGCTACTTGGACAGTGTCATTTTCAATAAAGAATTATAATTACATTTTTCTTTAGTCTTGGTGGATAAGAATATTCTTTACTGGTGACTGGGAGTAAAAATTTCGTAACTGGAAACTCGGTATAGTAGATTCTGTAACAAGATTAGAATGAAAAATTCGACACGAGTGGGAAATTCCGAACGCGAGCGTCAGCGAGTGTGAGGAACCACGAGTGTCGAATTTTTTCATTCTAACCGAGTAACAGACTATATTTTCTCCACGATCAAAAAGTATAAATCAAAATTAAATTAAATCTGAACACAAGTTATTTGTTGACATATTTGTATTACATTGTATTGCTATTTATAGTGTTATGGTACACTTACCGAAATTAAAATCTGGTGCATTGATGTTTTTTCATAATTTGCAATTTTAGAATTATTAAATTCTATATCTACTTCTCTTGATTTTTCACTCATTATTTTGTTTAAATTAAAACTTGTTTGAAAATAATTATTACCGTCGCCATTTTTTATATCTGACAGTGACACTTTTGAAATCCATGGCACTCCCATATCGTCTATTTCGATTACAGAAAATCCATTCTTTACCTTGATAAAGAATGAAAATACATGTAAAATACATAAGAAACAAGTGTTTTAGAATAAATATTCAGAATCTAGAGTGTGAATCTTAACATTCTATTATTAAAAATGATATCGGAATTCATTCATTCAATAATGGTCGTGGAGAAAAATTTTACTTGGATATAGGAATTCGCTATTGGTGACTTATTTGTCTGTTTACAGAATTGCAATTTTAAGAAATTTTTTCATCAAATAAATATTTATTACTACAGGATATTTTTCTAATGAATGAAATATTGGCGTAAAAATTAATTTATATATAATCTATATGTCAAATGTCACTTCGGATATCAAAAAAGCCGTTTTTTATGATATATGCTAAATAGACTGATATTAAATGAAAAACACAAATTTACTGAAAGAACAAACCCTTTAGACGGTCGAATAAATAATGCCAAACATTGGCAACACCCCAATTAAATGTGCCAGTAAAACTCTGAAATACAACAGCGACATCTTATAGTTTGTTGAGCAACGTTACATGCAGATGAAGGAAACTGCAATTGCTCCTTCAGGTGACCTGAATTTGTTACCATTTTTAGTCCATATCTAACGTGTCTTCTATACCATTTTGGGACGACAAATGTATTATTTTTTAAAAAATCAAGTTAATATAATATATAAATATTTTTTCCAAACTCTTTAGTACTTTGCATGGAATAATACTGTCAAAAAAGCAATATTTAAAAATAGATTCATATCTTTTGCTATTTAATTCACTTTGTGCTCGTCTTTATTATAATATCTTCTTTCTCCGTCGTTACTTCTCTTTGCGAAAACATATTCGTCTAAAAGTATTATCTATCCTAAATGATACGCATGTTAAATTCTGTTGCTATGTGCTTTTTCTCTCTTATCGTACATTTATCAACATAGGAGTGACTAGGACAGGTATATTATCATCCTGACACTGGCCGAAGTTACAAGGTCAGACAAAACCGTTGAAACCTCCCACTATGTCTAACATCCCTTTTAGCGCTAAAAAGCGATACTAAAGTAAACATTCATTAGCCTTTTAGTTCTCCGATCGATCAGGTGATCAGGGGATGAACGCTCTCCATTAAAAATTGCGTTTATTAAACATTATTAAATTATAAATAAGTATTTTCTGAGATTTTCACAACTTAATGTCATTAGTTTATACAGTGAAAGTGAGTGAAAACAATCGTTTTGATAGTGATTTTGTGGTACAAAATAATGTACATCTTATAATTTCTTTTTAGTATAATAAATGGGTGAGACAGATCACTGTAATTTGCTTGTTTTTATTGAATTTCATGGAATTGCTTAAAACGTAGTTCAATAAGTTAATAATAATATAATAATATCAAACAGTGTTACAGTTTGATTTGGTCCTTCGATAATTAGTCGATGTTTACACATCGACTGCCGTAGTAAATTTTTCCAAACATTTATCGATTCTTAATCATATTTGTTCAGCTATCATTTAATAATCTTCTTCTTTCTTGATTGATAATTTCCTTTAATAATTTTATAAACTATGAATTAAGGGGCGTTAGTTAAAAATATTTTATTCCTGATACCATACTATCTGTTTCAAGTTATTCTGTACAAAGTCTATTTATTGTAATGAAATTCTGTTATCAATAAAAGTGCTAATCGATCAATAATAATTTATTTATTACTTATCCATCCTCTTGGCATAGTAGACACTTCCAAAAGTTCAACTCATTTTCTTTTATAGGCACAAAGTTGAAATATCACAGTTTATTATTCAAATGTATGCAATTTTTTTTTAAAAATGGCTGTAATTATGTTTTCAAATAACAAATTCTTAGTCAGTGCATTTTTTCTCGCAGTTTCAATTAGCGAATTTTGCAGATCCCCCGCCACGTGTATATACTCAGGCGAATCCTATATAATATGTACAGTATCTAATTTAATCTCTCCTAATGACATGTTTCATATAATTAGTTATATAAGAGATAAACAGGTAACCCTTCCTGCAATAAAAGATTATGCTGAACAGGGGATAATCTCTAATATTTAGGGAAATACATTATGGTAATATTAAATTGCTAATACCAATACATTTGTGGAATTTATAAATTTCAATCCGTATACTTAAGAAATTTTAAAAACATAATAAAAATTACACCTCTACATAGAGCGGAATAAAGTCCGTTCCTGGTATTTTAACCAAATTCGTGTGCAGTAACCTAATCGAAGTTTTCTAAAAATGAATTACATAAATCCCGATCGGGGTGTTGGTGTAAATATAAAAAAAATTACATCCAATCAAAGAGTGTATATTTTATTTTAATATTTTTCAAGATTCCAAAATTGGTTTCTATTTTGGAACATAATTTATATTATAATTAAAAATAATACAGGCAGCTGTTATATTCTATTTATTATTATATTTCCTGTTGGAGAACATAAATATTAACTGGAAGCTCTATATATACTTTATTTTATTTCCAGTTAGAGATTTTCTTTAAAACTATTCTAATTTAACGTTCATTATATTCCAACTGGTTTTACGATTGAAACAAAATGCAATTGATAAATTTTTTTATTGCTCGTAAAAGATTTTATATCAATTACGTTATAAAACTTTATTGTTACGCTTACCCAGGACATGCTAGAGAATGCAATTCTAAAAAATAATCTTAAATTGCCTGTCACAGCTAATTTTTCATTTCATTTATAAGTTGGCTGATGATCAAGAATGTACAGTCAGAATTCTAAACATCCCAAATTTTAATTTGATATTGGAGTTATTAAATTTTTTCTTAATTGAATGCCTAAAATAATATCCTAATCAAAATACATTTTTAAAAGAGTGATAACCGTTAAAATTCAGTATATCTTGAGAAACAATTTAAACCAAGATATAGAAATATAATAAACATATTAATAAAATATTTTTTAATTAAATTTTCAAACAAAGATTTGTTTATTTGGACCAGACACCAAAACGAAGTAAAAACAGAAACTAGATACTTTAGAGGCCTACCTGCTGAAAATGAGGAATTTGGAAATATCACAAAAAGACACTACTTTGGACAAATTTTTGACTGATGCAATGAAGGTCACGAAAACTCGCAACTTGAAGATCAATGTGTTGCCTTGTACTTTTGCTTCTGTGTAGTTAAGGTATTCTGTGCCTGAACCCACAAGCCTTGGCCGCGCAACTAGCTTTAATAAAACCAATGTTGGCCTATTTTTTGACAATTATTTTGGAAAAATACAAATTCAAAAACAAAGATATGTGGAATGTTGATGAAACTGGTGCGCAAAGAGTACACAGGCCAAATAAAATTGTAGCAGAAAAAGATGTACACTAAGTAGGGATGCTACGTCGGCAGAGATAGGGCACACGTTATGGTATTGGCTGTCAGCGCCATAGGAATCTCAGTTCCTCCAATGTTCGTTTTTCCATGAGTGTTTTTCAAAGATCATTTTATCTACAGCAGACCACCAGGATGCATCAGAACTTCCTATCCATCGGGATAGATCACATCAAAATCGTTTTTGAAGTTATTGAACATTTTCATGACCACGTGAGATCTGCAAAAGATCATCATTGTTTGTTGGTTTTGGACAACCATGAATTGCATTTATCTATTAAAGTGCTTAATTTTTTGAAAGATAATGTTATCGTCATGTTGTCCTTCGACCCTCAGACGTCTCATCGCCTGTTGACAGGTCAGTTTACGGGCCATTTAAGAAATTTTATTTTGCTTCAGTCCATGATTGGATGATGAGCGACAAATCCTACAAATAGTTTTTCTAAATTTCAAGCAACAGGAATCGCGCCCTCCAGCAGAGACGTTTTTTCTGATGCTGACTTCGTATTACGCTCAATCACACCGCTATTGAAACTGCTCAGGCTGGGACAATCAACGCTGAAGATATACAGTCACAGACGAACGAAACAAATTCCTTCTACGAGTAAGGATGTTTCTCTGTGGCTATCCATGGCGAGTCCTTATGAAATTTGTCCCCATCTCAAAGCTGGAGACCGGAAAAATTACAAAAACGGGAAAAACGCAATGGAATCTGCTATCCTTACAAGCACACCAGTAAAGGAAAAGCTAGAGAACGAAGGTGAAGAGAAAAAAGCAAAAAGGAATATCAAGACAGAAAAAATTAATATAAAATAAAGAAGAAAATACAGATTGAATCTGAATCTGAGGAAAGAGGACGATGCCTTATGTCTCATATGTTTGGAACCTTACTCCAAATCTACGCCAGGTTAAGACATAAATGACTGGATATAGTGTATAGCATGCAAAAAATGGGCCCACATTAAATGTGGCATGGATAGCAAAATGTATACTTGTATTCATTGTGCCTCTGACTTTGTAATCAGCGATTTTGACTGTGGTACTGGACTTATTACTCATTAGTTAGCCACATTTCAGATATGGATAATCTTTTGGATTCTGACTAGATTTTGAACAAAAATCTCATAATTTGTGTGTATAACATCAATATATTTTAGTGTTTACTTTTGTATTACTTTTTGCTAGATAAATTACTTTGATATTTTATTGAGTGATAACTTATTACATTTATCTCAACCTGCCTCCAGCTAATATCAACATGCTCCAGTGGGGAACATTGATACACTTTGTAGCATCGTACAAAAATGTCAATTTTCGTAAAATTAAAAATGTAATCAAAGAGTTAATATTTTAGATAAATGCGCAACATATAAAGGAATCAAAAAAAATGAAATTAAAATTGTAAAAATTGTAATCTGAAATTTGTCTCAACTTGCCCCCTCTCCCCTATAAATTATAATTGTTTTGCACATATTATAAGTAAATCTGTTGAAGGTGGTATGAATGATTGTGAATGTTTGTTTGTGTGTTGTTTAAATGTCATATCTGAGATCAGTTTCTGGCGTGTTTTTCCCCCTGCATGTCCATTCAGAGCTTGGGCGAGAATTACCAGGACAACTGTTATATGATCAAAAATAAAGATATTTACAGACTATTACCAGTGGTAATATTTCCAAAAAAATATATCGTTTTCATATCGGTCGTTACATGTATACAGATTTACACAGGGCAAAAAAAGTGTGTGCTCAATAATCCAATTATAGAAATCATCATTGAATACCACTATAATAATAATATAATTATATTTTTTTGTTTCAGGTAAGCCAAAAAACTTGTCAAGATATTTGTCATGTAAGTGATTATTATTTTTTAAGTTTTTGCAACTATTTAATAAATTTATAGTTTATAAAATTACGTAGATAAATAATTACAATTTCATAAATTCACATATAGCGAATTTCTCAATCACCGACTATGTTTATCAGAATAATCTACATGACGAAAACGTCAGACATTTCCCGGAAAGTGATTGGGAATCCTTCCCGAGCGTCGAATCTCCTGAGATGCACAGACGTGAATAAATCGAAGCCCGAAAATTATCTGCATTCTGCATAACATGTACAAGATTAAAAGTTCACTGAAACTATGCTGCATGGTTAATCTCAGGAGAATTTATGTAAGTTGGAAAACGTTATGAGTAATAACTTTATTTAGTATGAGTTATAAGAATTTGCATTTACGTTATCGAATCATAAACTAATAAAGTAAAATAAATATTTAAAGAAAAACAATTAATTTCAGATTACAAAAACCAGCTTTAAGTCTGTAAAATTTTATGTTTTAATAATAGATTTTTGTCAAAATTTAATATGTAAAAGGTCAATGGGAATTAGTTTCTTTTTACTAAAATCTTGAAATATAATTAAACTAAATTTTAATTAAAAGTTGTTTATAAATGGGTAAAACAAGCATATAGTAAAATAATCATCTACAAAAGACCTAAAATTAAAAAAAATGATCTTCTGAAATCAACAGGAAGTAGGCAGTGACTAGTGGCATTCGGCTTAAGATTAAAAAAAAAATTCGATAAATTCGCAAATAGAAGATAGGAGCCTACTTAGTAGGTTCCACAATAATGACAAATCGATTTGAGATTTAATACCGGTTGGATCAAAATTGAGTAAATATTAATATGAACGAAGGTTTTTCTTGAATTTTTCTGTGATTTAGCTCAATTGTTTATGGGTTCTTCACCACGTATAGATTTTGAAATATACCAAGAAGTAGGAAAAGTTACAGGCGCTAGTCAATTAATTTTGTAAACTTGGGAAGGAGAGTGTACTAGTATATGTACACATTATTTATAAATATAGTAGTACTCTTCTTTCCAAGTTTATTCGTTTAATATGTACTCCTGATCCAGTCGTTTAATTAGTTTTTTGCTGTAATTAGAAATAATTGACAAAAAAGGTTGGAGGAAAAGTAAACTAAAATGCAAACTGAATTTATTTATAAAAAAAAATCTTTCAAAGACGCAAATAACAATTATTGCATTTTTTTATGTCTGAGATTATTTATTCTGTAGAAAGCTTCTTAAAGAGGCCAGTGTTGAAGATCAGCTGTTTTCGTGAAGCAGTTACAGTTTCAGTTGTAATTACAAATGATATGTAGCACGTGTCGTAAAAAAATGCATGTGCCGTGAAAAAAGCGCGAGTCGTGAAAGTAGTACTTGGCGTGCAAAATAGCAGTTGATGAAACGCTATAAAGTTCAGATTGTGTAAATATAAGAACTTAGCTTATAAATTACCGGATTTATGATCTTCAGCTCTCTTTTTAAATTATGATAAAAAAATAACAATATTTAATCGAATAAGAATTTAAATAATTAAACAGAATTTTATAGCAAAATATAGTAAACAAAAAGTTAAAATATTTAAAATTAACCCAAGTAATTAGGACAATCTGTAAAAAGGGGTCCGCAGTTGAAGTTCTTTCTTTACGGATTAATATATAGATAACACGATTTAGTCCTTTGGTGTACTACAGAAACTTTATCATTTTTCACGCTTCCAAAAATCATTAATTTTGCGGTCTACTAACTTTATATAGGGGCCACAGAAAAAGAATTGTATCACAAAAAAATTGAACCGATCTATTGAACGTTAAAAATTAATCATAGGATTGATTTAAGAAGTAACGTTATTATATTTGAACAAGAACGTGCGGTGTCTTTATAAACAACATTAAGAACGATGCCCTATATATTGAATGAATGTAAATGTTTTTAGTGATAATGAAGAAATTCTATTCATAATGACACACATACACACGATCGTATTGATTCGATTCGTTCTTCCATGAAACTTGGAAGGTAATACGACTTCCGTTTGCCATATCGAACCATATCTACGGAACTGAAATGTCCGAAAAATTCAATTACGTTTCGCTTGTTTATGGTTTCGGAACGAGAAGTTAACATCGAGATATTTTGATAAATGGAGCTATATAAAGTTAAGAACACAATGGCCCTTCTTGCCAGTTACTTCATATCTCACTTACGGTACACTTTAGATGCCAGAATTGGGGAGAGAGTTTCAATCCAGGCCGGATAGTAGGGTTGAGAGAGTGAGAAACGAGAATATTTTTCTAAAACATATCAACCGATAAATCTGTATTTTATGCATTTGAACAATTAAAAACAAAGCACTAATTATTTTTTAACACCATTTTTTAATTATGACATTTTAATTTAAATAAAAATAAATGTAAAATACTAAATTACAGAAGAATTTAAAATTAGTGTATTAATCAGTATTTGTATCACTCTGAGGTCACTGTGTTTCATAAAAAATCGGGACAACTCATGTGATCGAATTTGTGGATATTTTAGTTGTATAAAACGCCTTTAGCTTTCACGAGAGATGACTTGAGCATGTTGTGCAATGCCATACTAGATTAATCTTAATTTAGGCATTTGTAATTTTACAAGACTCTTTTATAACATTGATTTCTAAATTTTTTATCAATAATAATCATCAAAATTGTTTCTACGAGATTCTGCCTGAAGCTTTGCCAATTTGTCAATGTATTTACTAGTTTGGGAGTGTTTTCTTTTTGGAGCAATATATAGAATAATTGATGAATTTTATCTTTCTTCAAAATATGCACAATTCGCATCATATGTCTATTGGTTTAATTCTATAGATAGAGGTCTACAGAATAATGTTAAAGTTTAAAAACAATTTCCTTAATGGTTTTTTATCACAGGAGGATCAAACAATACTAATCATAATACAAAAAAAGTTTTATCAAAGCGAACCGTAGGTGAGCTTTCTTTGTCGTGACTCGGGTTGAAAACTTCGCGAAATTAAAATGCCTCAAGTGATTCTATGATAATGAAAATTTTTTTGCAGTTAACTGACCCCATAAACCAGGTTGTGACGAAGCCGAAATTTTAAAATTTGATGTAGTTTAATCGCTAAAAATTCTAATTATTATCAATATATCGATAGGCAATTTGTATTAAACTAAAAACTATGTTACTATATCGGTCCGATAGCCATGTGGGTTAGGATAGAGTAAGGTCTGTCTGTGTGTAATCTTCTACGATAACTGCTGAACCGTTTGACCAATCAAGCTGAAATTTGGTATGTGTCTCGAATGCGACTAGAGTAGAGCGTCAAAAATCCGAACTAATTGGGACCACAGGTAGTTCAATGTTTCAAATGGTTCGGATTTTCGAAAACAACCAAAAAAAATGCTATGTAGTCCTAGAAATATGCCGTTTAATCCATTAAAGTAGTTATTCAGGACATACAGTAAAGTAATTACTGTATAATACAGTACGTAAGGCTGCTTACATTTTGTGCTTCTGCACGTACAGTACAATATTAAGGTTCTTGTTACTACCATTTAAAAGTTAACTTTTACATTAACGTTAACATAAAGGAACAACCCAACCAAAAAATAAACCAGAGCAACGCACTATATTGTATAGTAAAAAAATATTATAGTGCATCTTAAAGTAATCTTATTTCTTTTTAATGGCTAGAATTATTAGTTCAGTGAAAGATATAGATTAAAGTGTGTCGACACGTTATTTTGTACAGAAATGTTTAAACTCGCCCGAATAATCCATTTATTTAGACTGGGCTGTTCGATCAGCACATGTTCGTCTTATTTTTATTAGTTTAAAGTGAGTCATAAAATGGTCAGTTGTTTAGTTCCGTAACTGGAATGTTTATTAAGGGCATAATAGAAAAATACATATGTAGCTAATAATAGACACCCTACAAGACCACCCTGGTGCCGGACGGATCTGTTGTTTGTTTATCTCTAGCCCAAAGACAAAAACATAATTTTTGTAGTAGCGCTGAACCGCGTTCGGATTTTTGACGTTCGAATTATCGACGCTCTACTGTATTAGTTTTTGGTTTAAATTATTGCAGTAGAAGGTCCTCAAGTACAACATTAATTGTGTTCTTTTTTACGCATAACTTTTTAAATATTAAAGATGTGGACCTGAACTTTGGTATGCAGATCCGCCCTAATACCCATTCTGGAATTTTGGATACGATATTCAAAGTAAAAACGAAGAATTTGAGGAATGATTAATGAATGGATTCAGTAATCATCTTACCCATCTTTGTTTTTAAATCAGCTGTCATTCACAACCTCCACAGCCGAGCTGGAAAAATTTTGGGGTAATATAGCCGATTTTTTTCCACAAATAACTTTTTATGCTTTTTTATTATAATTTTTTGATTCAGAAAATCTAAAAAAATATGTGTCATTTTTTTTTTTCAATGAAATATTCAAAGCGAACCGTAGATGTGCTTTCTTTGTCGTGGCTGGGATTGAAAACTTTTTCCTCGAAATTAAACTCCTTCGAGTGATTCTATGACAATGAAAATTTTACTGCAGTTAACTGACCACATAATCGAAGTCGAGATTTTAACATTTGACCGATAACAATTGAAATCTAATAAATGTCGAAAAAAATTAATTATATTAATATGCATCTTTTGAATTCACTTTGTTTTGCGGAATGTATGCCTAGTTAAAAATCATTGATGGAAATAAATACATAAATCTACTTCCAGTCCTGGAAAAGTTTCCAGTAAAACAAAGTATTTCGAAATTATGGCGGAGTATATTAATTAAGAAATAGAATGGATGGATAATTTATCATATCATAAAAATGTATTTAAATTCCATTTAGGTAAAAATGGTTTCGAAAATGGCGCCCGAGTTTTCGGTTAGTTAGGCAAGTTATAAATATCCCAAGCAAAGTAAATTATTAGTTATTACCGTATTTGATTAATAGCCAATTAAATGATTTAATTAATGTTGGAGTTCATTTAAAATAAAAAGATAAATTTGCTTTAAATGTGATAAATAAAATGATCTGCTTTCCCTTTCCTGCAAGAATTTATGTCAACCAATTGATACCAATTTTATATTTAGAAATTAACTCACTGCCATTACTAGACTAAATGGTCACAAATGTTATGTAATAGCAAGCTTAGAAGTTAATACACAAAACTTAAATTAACACCTATTATATCTAGAAAAATTTCAAAACAATCCATAAATATAACGATTTCTCATTAATATAAACTAAACAGCAAACGGTTAGGATGAAACTTAAATAAAAAAATGTGAATAAGAAATCAGTGTCAGTAATCATTATGCATTTAATTTTTTTTTAATTTTCCAATAACAGGATGTTTTCATTGACCACTAAATTCTTATCGAAAATTTTGTTTAACGGAAAGTACTAATTAATTCCCAGTTTTTTGTGTAAACATCCACAGAAAGATTTAAAATAAAAATGTAAAAATGAAAATATGGCAACAATTCTTTGTAAAAACTGTTGACATTTTCCAGACAAAAAATAACCTCGAGAAAACCGATATTTAAAAAAATTCTTTATTATGACGACTTTTGTTAATACCTTTTATCTATGTGATATAAAAACAATGCAGCATACTTTTTTAGTACAGTATAAGTAATATTTTCTTATTTTTTGAACAAATGAAAAAAAATTGTAATAAAAGTTATGTTCTTCTGGACCGCACATATTCTTTTTTTTTAATATATGGAACTATGTATTATCTCAAAAATTAAAAAATTAAAAATATATAAAAAAGAACAATAAGCGAAAAAAAAAATAGTTATACAAGGAATTTTGTGACTCAAAGGAAAAATTTATGCGAGCTTGCTAGCGTGGCAGACGAAAAGTCCAATAATAGTATATTATGTAACGATCATGAATTAATATCCATTATATGAGAGTTGCATACACTATTTTTTTTACTCATCAGTAAAATTTATTTTAAGAATATTACATATTTATTAAGTATCTACTTTAGCAAAATTTGACGATCAATCTTACTAAAGTCTGTCCAATAACCTAACTTAACAGATTTTCGTTCAATGTTTGGAATCATGTTACAACAATATATTGTACAGCATGTTCTTCAGTCTGTTACAATTACATTTTCCACTGTAACAATTTTGTCCGTAAAAATATATTTTTAAAATTACTTGTGGTGCGCGAATTGATTCATTAACCTTCGTGGGGCCAAGTGAAATTTGAAAGAAAAAAAATACCCAAGCGGAACTCAATAATGTTTACTTCAAATTCTTCTTCATCAAAACTGTCATACTCTTCTTCATTATATTTTCTACCTGAATTTTTTTATGAAAGACCAAGGTAATGAGTAACATTTAAAAGGAAAAACGAAACAATTAAATGAAATCTCTGAAACGGTCTAATAAGAAAATATGGTTCTCTTTAGGACGTAACCGTTCATTAAGACAGTTGATATTGGGATTATGAAGACAGGAGTTGATTTAATACATCTCAAGGAGGAAGAATGCTTGGAGGAAAGAATGTGAGATTAGCAAATGAAGAAGGAATGTTGGTAATATCTGAATCTTTGTATTTCTAAATTGTTCTACCTGACTGTCCGATTTAGACCGAATTACAGTCAGCACAACAGAGTTTAAACACCCCCGAGCGGTCAAGATGCGAAATTTTGTCTTTGGAATTTACTAGAAATGATTGGAGACATTCCCTAAGAAGTTTAACAAACCTAAAAAAGACCTGCCTATTTGTGATACACTGATCAGAAGTGGGGAGTTAAGTCTAAATTTGGAGAAGAATCTAATATAAACGAGTTGCCTGCTAGTACCTTTTTTGTAATTAAATTTTGTGGTAGCTGACTTTGTGCTTTATTACCTTAAACTTCAGACCACATTGGAGATATGGATAACCTATGGGAATTTCTATCTTTTTGGTTCGTGGTCTTCCATCAGCTATTCATTTCTCTCAAATGTTTCACCCAATACCTCAATTGCAAAGATCTTTAAATTTATTTTTCTTTTTGTTATATCTACTTTTTCCTGCCCTATCTTTCTCTGCTTTAACTACTAAAGCTTTTTGAATCTCTCTGATCTAAACGTTTCAAAACTAGTAGGTAAAATTTGAAGCGTTTTACAAATTAATAATAGATCTGAACGTGCGGAGAGATTTCTAGCACTAAGACCAGTCCATAAACTTTTTAACTTGTACAATGTGAGTTGAGACATCATCTTTTGAGGTCCAATTAAAGGCAAATAAGTCTGTACATATTTTAAATAATTGATCTTTTGATCTCGCTTCGAACTGCAATTTAAGTGCATTCCATACTTTCTCATAAACTGACTCGGTTACTGATGTACTTCGCAGTAACTTAGTAACTATTCGCCTTACAGAAAAAACATCTTTTTCTTTATAGTTTTTAATTATAACTAACGAAGCCACTTCTTCCAATGGATATGGTTTCGTACGTTTGCCATCAATCCAAGAGATCTCTTATCTTTCTTTTCCATATCTGCCAGTTTGACTATTCAACTAATGGCTTAATGTACTTTGCTAATTTTATCTTAATATGAACTTTTAACGATAACCCTTTTTAACTTATTTTACAACACGACTAGAGTATGCATGGACCCATAACCTATTAAAGTGAATCGTTACTGTGGAATTAAAGCTTGTCAGATCGTGTATAAATATGTATTAGGAAAATAAATTTAACAGACATGTACAAAACTTATTTCAGTTAAACTTGACAACCAACTAACTATTTGACATAATTAAGTCCACTTATAATGTCTACAAGACTTCTATCTTTAACATGTAGGTACGTCCTAGCTTTGACATATAAAACACGGAATTCAAAAACTTGGTTGTTTTTGAAGATGCGTTAGATAAAAGTGGCCTAACGTACTCCACTATATGGCGACGTTCTCCATACATAAATAATTTCATGTTTGCTGGGTTTGTTTTAATTTGACGAACGGCTGGCAGCATGCGGTTAGTTTTTAATAAATGTCGGTTCGTCGAAGAGAAATACGACCGGATGTATTGGTCGCGAATTTACTTTTCATTGTTTTGGATTATTTTCCATGTTATTTAGATGAAAGTAAATTATGGATACTAGTATTCGATAAAACCCGTTTATTTCAATAGAGACTTAATTTAATTATAATTAATTATACAAGAGTGGGTATTTGCGTCAATACTACAAGTAAATTAGAAATTATATTCTATTGATGTTTTCTTTTTAACTTTTATTGTGGGGAGTGGGTAGAAAAAAGACACACGCGTCAACAATTCTAATAGAACAATAGACCCAGTGTCTATATATATATATACGTGCCCAACTATCATTACTAAGCCCATTAATTTCGTAAAATGATCTGTTCTGTTGTATTTTGGTCATACTACAAGGTAATAAAACTGAGAAGGAAAATGCTTGAGGGGTACTGTATAAAATTTATATATTTTGCAATTATATTTTGGCAGGGTCGAATGAATTAGGCAGCTAAAAAGGTAAAAATAAAATTGTAATTAATACGAAAAAACAAAGTTTGTATTTGTTTAATATAATATCAGAATAAAAAAATAAAGAATAATGTATACTGAAAGCCAGAATTCTTTAAATTTTTAAATTGAAAAAAAAATTTCAATCTGTTCATTGATAATGTATACAGGGTGCGGCTAATAAACCGTCGGTTAGAAAGATCTCGAAAAGTAAAGGTAACTGAAAAATGAAAATTGGAATATAGGGGTTTGGAAGGGTGAAAATATTGACATACTTTTGCTGCTTTTGGTTATACCGGAAATTGGTATCAACTTCGTTTTTTTTAATGGGATACCCTGTATTTTTTGCAACATTAGGAATAATAGGGTTTTGCTAGTTTGGGTGGGCACTTTCAGGAACTGAAGCCAGAATTTAGTTTAAATTTTATGTGTTGCAGTGTGTGATGTGATGTGGATAAAGTTCTAAAAATTTTACTGGGAAAAAGTTTTCATATGCAAAACACCTAATTTTTAAGGTGTCGATCAGATCCTGCTCAGATTCAATAGGGCTATTTCCTGGGCACAAATTAACTAGAGTATTTTCATCTGGACACATAGACGTCCGGCCAGGATTCTTTTGCATTTTCGGACTCAGGGGGAGAAAAGTGATAAAAAGTGGGGGTTTTATAAATTCCTATACATTTAATTCAAAAGTATTTGAAAAATTAAATGTAAAAATTTTATTTTGTACCATTTACTGGAACTAAAAGTCAGTCATCTTTGATTTTCGTGTCACTTAACTGGAAATGAATACTCCCAATTTAAAAATCCAGTTACTAATTTTTAAGGCATAAGCTTGGCTGGTATAAATCTATTAGTGCATACATTCTGTATTTTCTAGATGATTTAAAGAACAATGATTTTCATTAGCGAATAAGGGTTATCATTATAATTAAGAAAAAATAAAATAAAATTGTACCGAAAGATAAAAAAATCAAATTTTTTAGTGAATTTTTGTTTCATGAATAATTTTGTTTTATTGTGCTTTTTTAATTTGTTGCTCTTTTGGATATGATCAGATTTTTTTATTGCATTTAAAATAAATATTAATACAAGATGCACAAAATCCCTACGACAATCCTTTCATACAACGGATTATCCCCATCACATACAGTGCGATTCCAAAGATCAGTACCGTATGGGAAAAATTTTCATTATTCATTTGACAGAAAATTTTATTCTTGATAAAAGTTGGTGCATTGCGTAAAACTGCTATTGCAAGCGTCAAACTTTCAAATTTCTAAATGGTATACAGGGGCGGGCAAAAAATAGGAATTTTGACCAAGAGAAAAGTACCCTTATTTTTGACAATATCAAAAAAATGTATTTAGGACAGTTGTTTAGAATTAAAAATTACACTCAGATTTAAAATCAAAGCCTCCTACGCAAGAAATCCATCTTTTTTATGTTTTTAGCTTAGGCCTTCCTTCAATCACTTTAATACATTTTGGTTAACAAAATTTGATTTTCGTCGTTATTTTTACACCATTCCCGGCCTTTTTTTGAAATTTTTGATTTTTGGTTTTTTCTTGGTGAATTTGAAATTTCACCCTGTAGACATGTACAAAAAAACTACCATTCCCTAACACTCCCTAATAAAATTTTCCAATTCATCAATATTTTGAAATGGTCTTCGAGCATAAACTTTTTCCTTAAGGTACCCCCATAAAAAAAATGTAAAGGAGTGAGATCGGGAGACCTTGCTGGCCATGAATTTACACGGAGTATCTACCAATGTATTTACCCCTAAATTGGTCATCGAGAGATTCTTTAATTAAAGTCATACTATGACACGTTGTCCCATCGAGCTGAAACCAAAGCTGTTCTTTTACTCGTTGTGAGAGTTGATCAATAATTGGCTCTATCTCAAACATCAAAAAATGTTAAGAAAATTTCACTGTTCATATTTTCTCGGAAAAAGAATGGACCAATTATTTTGTTTTTGAAGATGCCACACCAGACGTTTATTTTGAAGCAATAGTCGTCCTTACATTGTCTTTAAAATGCGGGTTTTCATCAGCCCACCACCGACAATTTTGCGAACTAACTACTCCATTTGAAGTAAAACTTGCCTCATCGGAAAACAATATGTATTTTGCCAAATATCCGTTTTCTTCTATTTTGCAGAATTCGAATCTCCCATCATAATCTCTTTTCTTTTAAGGTGTATGAATTTAGGTTTATAAGGATAATATTTATTTTTTAGTAAGATTCTTCGCACCGATTCTTTACTAATAAATCATTTTCTTCTGTTCTTCTGTGTTATTGTTTCCAGTTACCCATTTATCATGTTTTGCCTTAAATTGGTTTTCCAAAGAATCTGTGGCCAAAAATGTTTGGTAAATTCGTCCTCCAGTTGTATGACAAATCGGATTTTCGGGATAACGTATATTAAATATTTCTGCTGTTTCTCGATTTGTTCTGTTTTCTCCTTGAATAAGAATTATTTCTATTTTTTCATTTATGCTCAACATTATGAAAAAGTTTTAATGTAAACACCAACAAATAACAAACGCAGAATTGGTTACTACTTGATCAAATGTCAAATTGTCATGGCTACTGTGATTTCGTATTTTTTGTTATTATTATATTCTTTGTTCTTATTTCAATTTTAAAAAGCTTAATCTTTGTTTAGTTCAGGTTTTATTTTACACCTTGAAGATTAATAACCATTATTTTGTAATGTTTATTCTTTTTTGTATTTTAATTTTCAAAGCTTCATTTTGTTTAGTTAATTTTAGCTAGGTTTTGTTTCACACCGTTAAATTTAAAAATATTTCTTTGGCGTAAACAAGTGAATGTTATACATTTTGGCACTAAAAACCTTTGGGTATCAAAAATCATAAAAAATTTAAAAAAAGGCCGAAATGGTGTAAAAATTACGAAGAAATTCAAATTTTTTTTAACCAAAATGTATTATAGTGATTGAAGGAAGGCCCCTAAAGTGCATCCGAAATGATATTATTTTGAGCTAGGCTAGAACATAAAAAAATGGATTTTTTGCGTAGGAGGCAGTGATTTTAAAGCTTAGTGTAATTTTTAATTCCAAAAAACTTTCATAAATAATTTTTTCTGATATTATCAAAAATAAGGGTACTTTATGCTTGGTCAAAATTCCCATTTTTTGCCCGCCCCTGTATACCATTTAGAAATTTGAAAGTTCGACGCTTGCAATAGCGTTTTTACGCAATGCAACTTGTATCAAGAATAAAATTTTCTGTCAAATTAATAATAAAAATTTTTCCCATCGGTGTAGATTTTCTGAGTCCACTGTATATTTCTCACATAAACTCATTCAATCAATACAATGCAAACAAGTCACTATTTTCATGTAAAAAAAGGACTAGACTGAGCAAGTCAAACCAATCACTGTTTTTTTTTTCAAGGACTTGACATATTATGGGAATAATTATGGTAAAAAATAATTGTAGGTAAATTGCCTTGGGAAAGAATTGTTTGGGAAAGGTTTGTATGGGAAAGGATTGTTCGGGAATGATTGTTGCGGGGAAGGATTGTCGTGGGAAGAATTGTCCGGGAAGGATTGTCATACTTTGTATTTGTTTTTAGCTCCAAAACAACAAAATAGTAAATAAATAAAAAAATCCAAATTCACTGAATAATGTTATTATGCGCTCAGACTATAAACAGGAGGACGAAATTATGAATCGACTGAGTCTATTTTAAGTAAAGTCTGTCGCGGTGCCCGACTTGGGCTACTATACAAACTGAAATTGTCATGTCATTACGGACAGATACGGTGCAAGTGCAAGTGAGTAAAAGCACTCAACATTTAGTCCTAGTCGTAATCCAGTCGTAGCCGTAACAAAATGCAAGACAGACTATCTGCAACTGCAGTCGGGTTACAGCTTGTACTTATCTCTTCCTTTCGGTATTAGAAATTATTTAATATCGCTTCTTGAAATGTTAGTGCTAAGTGCATGAAAGAATTCTGGAATTCTATTTATAAAACCTTAAATCATCTCGAAGCATTTCGATCAGGGGAACAGTTTGTTTTCGCTAAGTGAACTTAATAACTACTGAATCTATATATAAAGTAACCGTAAGGCCAAAAGGGCGATGTGTGGAGGCTGTGAAGTGGTAGTGTAGATAATATCGAGATTTATTGTGTTCGAAGTTTGCGGGGTTGTTAAGCCTTCAATTTGAAAAAAACATGTGGTGTAATTTATGTTGGTTTGGCATTTTCCATTTTTAACAAAAGGATCCTTATTGAACTCTGTAGGGTATTTACTTCATAAAAGAGGTGATTATAAAAACCATTAAAATTTAAAAATTCAGGATAATAATAACTGTTTATGATGTAAATGCAGTTTAAGGTGAATGTGGTAGTTTATGTTTTTTGAAACTTAAAAATTAGAAAATTTCCAGGCGGTCATTTATTTTAACCAAATTATCCATTTTCAAAATGTTCATCTTTGATTGATTGAAGACCTGTAATATTTATTTCACAAAAAAATTCACTTGTAATAAATCCAATAAGCTTTATAAAATGGAAAAACAGATATCAGGAAAATACATAAGAATACGTAAATTATGGTTATAAATAACTTTAGTTTGCATATCTTTTAATATTAATTTGATGATATCAAAAATACATTAATTATAATTAAAAAACAATTTAATTTACACACCATTAGAAATAGTGAGTTGCAAAATATAGTTAGCAGTTTGCATGGCTAAGTAATCTGACAAACCAACCCCGGATACCCATAAAATTTTTATTTTTTTAGCAATTTTTAATGGTATTTTGTTTCATATTTTTAAGTTTTGTTTCAAGGAATTTTATAGAGATAACCAAAACACATTATATTGAATGTATTCTGTTTATCTAGTTAGTGGGAGGTTACAGTAAATATTTTTTCTCCAAAAATATACTGAGCTGCAAAATTTATTTATCGGTTCGCCTAGATGTAAAAAGGTTTTTTCTCTCAAAATACAATGAAGAATACAATATCCCTCCCACCTAACTTTCCGAATATTTCTAGCAAAGAAGTTGAATACATTTTTTCTCACAAGGTCACTAAATTTTGCACTTCTTGAATTATCTGAATATCTTTAAATGATCAAAAAGCTCAGTTTAGGTTAGGTATTTTTTTATATTGTCTGTAGAATAAAAATATAATTTTTTAATTCGTGTTGTTTTATTATGCAAATATGGCAAAATATTTTGAGGCGTTAATTTAAGAGGCCGCCGGAATTTATTTTTGTATTTGGAACGCTTAATTACTTACAAAAAACATTTTTTTTAAAAGCCGATTCACGATAAACTGCAATTTTTCCCGTTTTATAAATAAATGCTTTCTAACTAAGGATGAAAATTAAATTAAAAGTAAAGATTTTATTATTTTTACAATTATCAAATTATTCCTACTAGTTTTAGACTTCTAAATCCTAAAGTTTAGAGAGAAGCTCTGTCTGTCTGTCCGTCTGTACGCATTTATAACTCAAAAACGAAAAAAGAGACAAACGGTCAACAGTAATAAAGTTGAATAACTTCCAAATAGATTTTCAGATTTTTATGACTTCCGGTTTCAAAACTGGTTTACAAACCAGAAGTGACAGTGATACTACAGGTTTCAAAAATAGCATTCCGACGTGAAATTTAACGCTGAATCTACATTTGAAAACAAATTTGAGATATCTTTTATGAGTCATGAGATAATGCGTGTTTAGGAGTCGCCACGTGTCTGCTAATGCGCAGGCGCTTCTGACTTGTTATTATTATTTATTAAAAACATAGAAAGGTATAAATATAAATAAATGTATGTAACTCCGCTTATATGGGTGTGAACCCTTAATTATGAAGTAAAAAAGAAGCTTTACTTTCATCAATCGACGAATCACTGGTCACCACATGGTAATAAAAAGTTTGAGAGATAAAGGAAACAGTTAAAAAGGATGCGAAAAACGGATAGGATAAAAAAAACTGTTAAGAAATTGTGACACGACGAAACTTGTTCTAGCAGAAATATAAAATTATCAAAATTATAAAAGATAGATCTGTAAGAACTTTAAATCGATTTTTTTTCTATGCTTCAGTAGTTAATGACCCATTAAAAAAAATAAGAAAAAAATTGCCTATTTTCCGCGCTTCTGGATTCCCCTTCAAGGCTTTAAAGGAAAAGGTAAATAAACGAAAATGTAAAATTTTTAATCACACGTATAAAATTTGTTTTTCGATGAGAGTTACCAGAAAACAGATATAAGCGGAAATATATGTCAATGTCCACATTTTTTTACTATTTCTTTCAATATCTCGAAAACGGTCTACGATTGGTGAAAATTTCATAGGACCTTATTTGTAGCGCTTGAAAAAAGCAACGAAATAGGATAATAAACCATTTGTAAAATGCCGGAGAGCAGAGTTACTCCAAAAAAAACCGATGATGGAGGATTTCTCTCAGTCGAGAATCTCAAGTTAAACTCTCTTAGGGCCCAGCTACAACATGTACAAGTTTCATCGTGTCACCTTCATTTGCTAATCTCGGGCTCGTATTTGGATATAATGACTGGACTAGTAGTGGGAACAAAATGGGACGAGGAAAAAAGTGGGAAAGAAAACATTAAAAAATAGTGGAACAAGCATGAAACTACTAACGCAAATCTCTCACTCCACTTCCACGTAAAAAAAACTTTGATAAAATACTTTACTTTCTAAAAAGAACTCTAATAAAGAACCTTGGATAAAGATAGTGCGTTAAACTTATATTATTAATCATAGAGATATATAGTAAGGGGAAGAGATATTTGGAACTCTTATAAAGGTCGATTGTAATAAACTATCTTCACTTATTCCATTTAACAATAGTAAGTTACACTCAAATCATATTGTGTTAACTATTAAATTATTTATTAGTTTCCAACAAACAACTTTGAACAAATAATAAAACTCGAAGTCATGTGCCTACCACATAAATATAATTAATTTTTTTTTAGGAAACGGTGACTAGTTTCGACTTACAAGCCATCTTCAGACTTCAAAGTTATACAATTAGATAAAGGGGGGAAGGTTAATAATAGTTCAAACACACTTACTACATTTGAGATATGGAGAACCTTATGTTTTCTAGAAAATTGGATAATAGTTCGATTGTATCAAGTAATTAAAACGAATTAATAAAAATACATAATATTTTTCTGAAATACGTTCCATGTTTATACCATCGAGGTGTTCTACTGGCTGTCACATAGGAAGGAGATTAAAGATGTCAATAAAATGTTGACTTTAAAGTATACTAAAAAATTGACATGTTTGAGCGATTTTCTTTTTAAGTTTGTTTTTATTAGCTAGAGTTTCGAAGATATGGAGCTTACAAGGTCACATGCATTTCAAATAATGGCAAATTTTTTTGAAGGTTGACACTTACTCAGCAATAAAAGCAAAGCAGGTCATGACAACATACAACACTCATCATCATTGCGGCATAAATTTGCTATTCGATTTATTACCAACTTCTCGATTAGCTAAAGTTTTAAATTTTTGGCATTTTTGTTTGTGATTGAGAGAAATACCACTCGCATTTCACATTCTAATTATTGAACAAACAAGACTAAGAGTCGATAAATGTTTGGATTTACTCCGGCAGTCGACGTGTTAATATCGACTAACTATCGAAGGACCAACCATATGAATGGATTTTTTTAATATTTTAAATATGAAACTGCGTGCAGTTACATTAATATAAGCAAAAAAACGTGTATTAAAGTGAAATGTAAGGGTTATTTTCTCATCCCTTTATTTGTAATAAAAAGAAATTCTTAAACAATTTAACAATGATTAGAATAATTCATTGTTGTCACTCACTATTCATTTGTTTAACTATGTACAATATCTCTCAAGAAAATATTATAATAAAGGAATATGAACAAATATGACTATAGCAAGAAACTTTTGCTATAGTCAATGGTAAAAAAAGCACAGCTGTAGCTGACTATTTCAAGACGTGACTGCCCTCTTCGAGAGTTAATGAAACAGTAATAATTGCGGCAGGTCATCTTCTTTACCCAATCCGAAGCGTCTGGAGAAGTTGAATGACTGTGATTGGTTAAGAATTAGTGGTATGATTTTGTGTAACGGTCGATTTAACTCCTTTACAAATATAGAATAAAGTTTTACGACAATATTTCTCATCTCGTATGACAGCGACCGAGAGGGAAGAGTAATTGAGTATTATGAAAGAATGTTGGATTTTGGAATTCGAATGATGTAGCGCAAGCTGTGACTTAAAGAAAAATATTAGCCGTTCATAAAATAACGTAGTTGCAAAATAATAACGATTTTGGATATGATTTTAAATATTTATTATTAAATGTGATCTTAAGAACACATATGGATAGGATTGTAAATTCTGGATAATTTTTCAGTATATCCAAAAATTAAACAAATTAATATAAGAGATATTTAATGATATTTTTAGTTTAATTTATATTTTTTATTAAATTAATAATTAAATAGTTTTTCGTACTATGTTGTGTCTTACTGTACATGATTTTTTTTGTGAAAACCTATAGCGGTATGGATGGTTTTTTTTTTATTGTTTAAACTGATTAAGTTCCTAGTTACGGAAGCATTTATTTTTAAAACCCTCACCCATATCACCTGAAATGAAATGATTTAGAATTTATGTTATTTCTTCGTGACAATTATTATTTATATTATAAATCTCTTGTATTGTGATGCTATCACATATTTATAAACAAACGTTTATTGTACATTTATATTTCTAGGTATTGTATCTATTCTGATACTTTCACAAATATATTAAAAAAAAAACCCAAGTGGTATATTTATATCAAAAAATTAGTTCAATTTTATAATTCTAATAAATAAAAATATTACTAAAAAATAGAAGAAGGACAAATATTTTATTGTTCTTATAGCCACGATTTGCTATACCAACAAGACCAGCAACAATTTCTTTTATTTATTATGGTCATATGGCCAGGACTTAAACTAATCGAAAATTATTATTTGTCAATTTCTTTATAGTCCCTGTATATTTTTTAAGCCAATGTAATGCGCTCCAAAATAGTTAACTTTTCCCATTTAACTGGATCTGTGTCTCTTACGGTTTCTGATACAGCAATGGTATCCCTTCCAATTTTAAACATCCTGTATATTAACACAGTGTGATATTCTTCATTTTGATTGATTCTCTGTAATTTTTAATAAGCTAATTTTCCAACAGGTTTTACCATCATAATTATCAATTATTATTTACAAATTAAACCTCGTTAATATTACTTGATTTAAATAATTCTTCTATGACCAACCAATGCAAATCTTTCATAATTTTATGCGGAAATCAACTTAATTAATATTCAGCAATTGTAATTACATAGCAACGTTCTTAGAACTGTTTTGCACTAATGTTATTATACAATTTACTTTTAATCATAGAATGAATACGTTCCTGATAAATTGTATCGGTAATAATTTTTACACTTATACACGTTTTTACCAACATTTAATTATAACAAAAAAACATCCTGTAGATTTTCTTAATGATTAAGAAAAAAGAATGAGAGAATATAAAGACATTATAACACAAAACGCTATAACTTTGTTATTAAGCTTGCGGACTATTGTTTAAAAGCACTTTTCTAATGAAATGATATGTGTTTCATCAATTCCCGTTAGAATTTTTAAAATCTGACCACCTACCCTCTTTTTGTACCTTTAGACTTTTCCTCGTGGAAATAACTGTAATAATATAGGACCACATTATAATAATGAAAGAAGATCATATTATAACAGCGACAAAAGACAATGAGGCCATTACTATAATATTAAAGAAAGAAGAAATAATTGATATAATAATGCTGAAGAAAAAACAAAATTTCAAATTACTGATAAAAGCGTGTTAAAAATAAAGAACCACAGGAAAAATACAACATAAAATTGAATAGATTTAAGAAAAAATAAAGAAGCCTAGAAGGGAACACTAAAAAACTACAAAATGGAATCAGAAACAATAGAGAAAATACAAGAAAAAACTAAGAGGCACATTAAAGATTACAGAACAAAATAGACGAAGTACTGAAGAAAGTAAATAAAGAACTACAAGAAAATTTATCAACGGGAAAAGAAGATATTACAAAAAAAAAAGAAATTAAAAGTAACAAAGTAGCAACGTAAAAATTAATTCAATGACCATAATACGAAAATGATAAGAATAAAAGACCTTAGTGATGGTAATTAAAGAAGAATCTCTACATTAGAACAAAAGAATGGAGAAAGATAAAAAATGTAGGAAAAAATTTTCGGAAAAAGAGGGAAAGATAGAAAATCAACTGAATATCAGAACGGTAACACTGATGTAATTATTTATTTCCGGGCTGTTATGTCGTGGTCTTCTTTGGTTAGTACTTCCAAACGTTTTGACTGCAACTGCGGCAGCATTCTTCAGTGGTGTGGACGAAGTACTCTTCGGGACGTATCAGCTGAAACGGAACCCTCCAACCCTTCTTCGCTTCGAGTGTGCCATTTATATACGTGTCTGAGTGCTCTTTAGTGTTGTGTGTCCAAAGATCCTACGTAATGTTATTGTTTCTTCCATTCTATTGAACTTCTCTTTGTGTTTGTATATTTCTATTGCTCCGATTCCAATCTGGTCGAGTAATGTCTCGATGTTGCTAACAGGTCGTTGTTTTTTGAAAATGATCTTGTGGTCTCTGTCGAGTAATAATATGTGTTCGGCGACTACAGATTTTTCGGTTTGATCCAAACGACAACTTTGTGTTCTGTTATTAGTGTGGTAATGCTTCTCTTTGTTTGTCCTACGATCACTCTTCCACAAGTGCACGGAATTCTGTAGATTTCTGCTGATGTGAGGCGATCTCTGCTGTTTTTAGATACTATCCTACTTTCTTTGTTGGTTTGTTGATGGTGCTGATTTTCTTTTTCTTTGAGATTTTCCCAATCTGGTGATAGACAGTTTCTAGGTATTTTTCTTCACAGGGATTGATTTTTTCTCCCTTACGCGCGTAGCACGAGTTAAAGCTTCTTTTCTGTAGTACTATTGTCAGGTGATTCATTTCAACGTTGACGTGTTTTAGTTCACATACCTTCAACGCTCTGTTAACTAAGGTTTTGATAGCAGTTCGTTTTCGTTAAGGATGATGGTTGGATCCATACTGTAACGATCAGTGTGCGTTTTCTTTCTGTATACTCTGTGACCTAGTTTATTATCGTCTCCATTGACTGATAGATCTAGGAAATAAATTTGTCGGTTTCTTCTATTTCCATGGTCAACTGGACTTTAGGATGAAAGCTGCTCAGATGGTTTAGAAAGTCATGCAGCTTTTTTGTTCCATTAATACAGACCACAAATGTGTCATCTATGTACTTCAGCTAATGTTTCGGTTGATTTTCCAACTCTGTTGGATGTTGTATTGAAATAAATAAAATAAATAAATAAAATAAACTAGTGTGGATGGTTTTCTCTTCATATGTTTCTATGTAAAAATTGGCCACATCTGGACTGAGTGGGCTTCCCTTGGCGACTCCGTCAATTTGTTCATAGAATGTATGGTTCCACTGAAAATTTCTTGTTGACTAGGATGTCGTTAGGACCTAAGGTTGTTTTGCCCACTTGTATTTTGTAGAATATTCGCCAGATATTGGTCTCAAAGGTACATTATTTTTGTGAATTTTTTGTAGTCCATATAATCTAGGTGGTACAGGTTCAGTACTGCATATTTTCTTTGTCACCTGTGGTAACACCGATGGATCAACAATTAAGTGATTGTATCACAAAATTATTATTTAATCTAAGTAATATTTTCAGTTGACGTTGAATTTGTTCAGGTACAATTTTTCCTCAATTGTTTTGACGATCACCTCATCATTAAATATACCATAATTGTAGTTTAATTCAACAATTGTAATGAAGTTATTGATTAAACACTTTTTATTGTTGATTCAACCCATACTATTTCTTTGAGTATACACTTGGCAAAGCGTTTTTAATGAAATTGGGTTATTTTTATTTGTTCTGCTAGGGTATTTCATCATAAGAGGTTGGCACTACGAATATTCATCTTTAAATTAATGAAACTGATTGGTTCATTGATCGCCAACGATCATGGTATCGATCTTTTTCAAGGGGTAGTTTTTGAGAAGAAGGTTCGCCATTTTTTTGAAGATTAAAAGGAAAAGTGACGCTTAGGAAGAAATTTAAAATATTTTATGACTTTTTAGTCATCCCTTTTTGGGAAGTAAAAGTTTTCTTCCAATTACGTGAAACGTATATGTGGATTGCTTTTTGGGGTTCTTAGTATCGCTTTAAAAGTATTTGAATCGAGTTTTGGGTAGTCGTGTTTCAGTTTCTCGTTACGAGGAGAATTAATTTGGCGTTCTACTATTCATTACTCTGGAATACCGGCCTTTTATAAATGGAAAACCTCGCGATAATATGTATGTAATGTTTCAAATAGTATTGATTGGGTGAAATGGTTTTCCGAACCTCATACGATGAACTGATCAGTGTTTATTATTATGGTTTGCACCGTCTACGAGGTTTAAGATAAGTGTCATCAGCTGAGTATGAAGCACAGTTTTGTCCGTTTTGGGAGGATATACCATGAAATCCAACTACATCGTTAACCCAGGGTTTTGGATAAGAGTTAACTAAATGTATTTACTTTATTTTCTTTCTTGTTCAATAGTTATTATTTTATTTTCTTAGTGACATATTTGGTGTCATTACCATGGACTCATGGGTTAAATTTTTAATACAATAATTCAGTTGTAATATGACAAGGACTCATAATCTTACTAGTGTACATCAACATTAATATTTTTATTTAACAGTTTTGTTTAAACACATCCGATTTTGATTAAGATTTATTTTGTGGTCATGATTCGATTAATTTTGAAACACTGGATTGTGACGGGGGAAATTAAACATGGTTAAATGTACATACATACATACATGATGGTAATGAGGTTTTCCTGCACCTATAGCAAAATGGCGCCATCAATCCTCAGTAAGTCGCCCCGGCAAATAATAATAATAGCCCTCACTTCCCCCTCACAAGCCTTTGGCTTCTGGGGTTCACTCGTAAGGGGGTGAAATGCAGGGCGAGTATTATTATTATTTTACCTTAATTTTGCCTTAATTTTCGCCTTGGTGCAAAAGCGACCTCTCATAAAAACTGTTCTAATTTCCAGTTTAGTTTAACCAGAGCTATGTGGTAATTGAATTTAGTTGAAAATACTTTTTGATTAAGTCGCAAAATTATTAATTTTTTTTGTTTTAAAAGATTTGCGAGCATTACGACGGTCTATACAGATTTTATTGACATTTGAAATTTATTATTAAGTAAATATTTTTCTTTTATTGCCTTTCTTATTTTCCTAAAATTATTTTGAAGAAAAGTGGCTTAGGCATAAACCTAAGTGGCTCCTTATTTAATTTATTTTTACTATAGCCAAATGGCGCTATCAATCCTCAGTAAGTCGCCCCGGAGCGACACGCCAAATAATAATAGCCGTCCCTTCCCCGCACAAGTATTTGACTTCTGGGGTTCACTCGTAAGGGGGTGAAATGTGCGAGTATTATTATTATTATTATTATTATTATTATTATATTCGATGTAACCTTCGCCCGTCTCCTTATGAGCGAACCGCGGCCACACAGGTTGACACCGAGATTATTTATTTATTGGAGATAAAAGTCCTGGTTACATCACTGATAATGAATAATGAATTTATAATGAAACTTGAGACTTTAATTAACACAAATTTTCGAAAGAATCCGTGAATGATAGAAAAATAATTTGATAAGTGAAATAATTTGATAAAACAAAAAAGTCTTTATAGGTGTATAAGTTTGCTTTATTTAACTAAATGTAGCAAAGCTTGTAGACTATTTTAATAATCTCATTAGCTTTCATCTGGCGCCAACAATAATTGATATGGAAACGTTACCAGAGGTAAATTAACATTTACATTTATAATTTTTAAATTATTACTAGTTGTCTTTCGAGAAATAACAGTTGATTGATTATATAATTTTCTATTGTTATGTAATCTAATTTTAACACGTTGTTTTCGTTTTGTTTATATTTTTATGCATACAATTAGTAACCAGATTTATTTAAATTGAATCATCCGCAGTTTACAATTGGAGTGATAAATCAACTACCAAACTAATTATGATATTATGCATAATGCAATATGTAAATTTCAAACAAATATTTTTCCTAAATAATCGTTAACATACCTATTGTAATCAGGATTACGCTCATGCATACACTAAACATCATCACTAGATCACATTAATAATTTATGTTTACATTAATAATTATGTAAGTATGTACCCAATTTTTTTGCCGATTGTGGAATTTAGTAAATAAACCAGATAGTGCCTGTTTTTTAAAATCGACAAATTTTGAAACTATAAAAAGATAATAGAAATTATGGTTGATATCTGGATTATCTAAATTGTCCCCGACATGTGCGTAATGCGCAAAATTTAAAAAAATTACTTAGGAACCGTTTTAGAGCGACTAACCGCAGGATATGCTTCAATTTTGCCAAATTATCGTAATTATTGAATCTGAAAAAAAACAACTTTATGCTTTACTTATCTTGTTGTGTTCTCGAGAATTATTAATTATTAAAAATAACGTTATACATTGATAATCTTCTTTAAAATTAAAAGTGTCTGTGCTTTGTTATTATTTAAGAACACTCCATGTATATTACGTCATTGCTTTTAAACATAAATGGCATGGAAGCTATTAACTCTACAAGCCACTACACATAATTGGGCTATTTTTTGAGTTATTTAGACCATAACGATGCTAGAGTATTCAAATAACACGGATGAATACATGATTAAAAGTTATGTAAGTTTATGCAGTTTCTATACGATAATTTAATCGAATACAGTGCCACAGAAAATTTATTTTTGTACACCTACAAATTCAAGCTCGATATTTATGGTACAACATTTTACATTAACCCTGTTGGGTGTTTTAACTAAAAATTTAAATTTTTGTTTGAGTCTTTGGTGTTGATTTGGAATAAACAATTTAAAAATTTTATATTTTTTTAATTAGATTGTACTCACTCTAGGAAAGAGTCCGGGCAATATTTTGGAAGAAAATTTTTAATTAATGATAGAATTATACAAAGCTAAGCCGGGAAAGTTCTGGGGAAGACACAGCCGATTTTTTTTTCGGGCCTTTCTTTGAATAATCTTGAGTATGTTCTTTGTTAAGCATTTTAATATTTTTTTACTTCATCGCTTTTAAGAGAAATTCACTGCTACATAAAATTTGTAGACATCCAGTATAAAATGTTAGAAAATACAAGTACTATATAAATAAACAAGCATTTACCTACCCATACGTGTATATTTATGTAAAACGCAAAATAAACAAAAAAATAAATATAAGATACGAGAACAGGAAATGAATTTACAAGTAATATACAGGGTATCTTATTAATAATGCGTCATAGGAAACACACTCTAACAACTTCTAAAAATCTGATATTTTTTGAAAAAGCATTAGATTTTTTTGATTGAAAAACTTTTTTTAATTTATTACATTAATAGATGCAATATTTTTGCCGACATTGTGTATGGTATAAATTAACAATTTATAACCATTCCAATTTGTATTTTATAATGCCAAAGTTTTGATGTAATTTATTGAGTATCTAAAATACAAAAATAACAAAATTATAATATACTAAGATGCATGTAAATAAATTAAACAAGTGAAAAACGACAATATTTTTGCCGTAATTTCGAGTTTAAAGTTACAAAAATAAATTTCTATATAGGTATATACCTTATATACTACAGTATATATGGTATAAGTAGCGGGAAAGTAAAAATCGATTGCCGTTGTCCGTCAGGCTAACAGACGGACGGACGGACAAAAACATCTTATAAGACGTTTTTTCCTTCGAAAACTCTGAAAGGGTAACATACTGAATCCTTTGAATTCAAGAAAACTTTAAAAATTAAAAACTAGTTTGAATAAACTGTTTTATAGACTAACAAAAATAAACTGCCCAATAATTGGCACATGTTCAAAAAATATTAAATATTGTACGCAATTTTTTTGTCTGTCTAACTATTTTATTGCGTCTGTAAGATATAGCCTGGTCAAATAAACCTGGATATATAATTTAAAATTAAAGCTAATTTAAAGTATAAAGTTTGGTGTTAAATATCATAGAAAAAAATTGATATTATAATAAGACTTTTCACAATTTTCTGTATTTGGCTTTGCTCTTCGAGTGGTATATTAAATCTTCCAAAACATCTCTTCACCTTTTTCTTGCTCTTATCTAGATTTAGATAGTCAAGATTTCTTTTAATAAAATAAATATTTTTTTTAAATACACAGGCTAGATTTAGATAGTAAAGACTTCTTTTAATAAAATACATATAAATAGTGTTTTGTGTGCCGTCCACAATATCGTTATCAAATCGGCAACTATTTTGGGCAAATGAGCCATCTTCAGACTTAAAAAGGAGAATGACATTGTTGGAAAAATTATATTGATATAATAACAAATTTACGAAATAAAAATTTTAACAAATAGTAGTTAACTCTAACGCTGAATTTAAAAAAATCGTTGGAAAGGGGGAAAGGGGTGAATAAGGATATTCGAGCACATAAAAAATTTAATTGATAAAGCCAAGGTAAAAAATTAATTATAAAAAAAATTTATACTTATGAAAATTAGAGAAGTTTATAAAGGGGTAGTTACATTTATCAGGAGCACGATCCACTTCAGAAGGAAAAGTTGCTGTTTGAGCAAAAAATCACAATTTTACAGTTTTTTATTACAAATGTTTTTTTTTAATTTTAATATTAATACTTACTATAAAAAACATTTTTTTGAATAATTTTAAAATCAGTAAATTAATATTTCATTCAATTTTATTCGAAATGTGAAGTAGACCTTTTTTTAGGTTTTCTGGATCAAAATGCATTATTAAAGTTAGTTAAATAAAAAAAATCAAATTTTTTTGTCAAGTTTTTACATTTCTATAAATATTATTTTAAATTTATGAAACAATTCACACATATAGTTAGTTCTTTTTGACCCCTTTCGGATAGTCTATTTACTTTTTTCATGTGTATTATCATTTTCGATAAAACGAAATTACAAAAAAATTAAAAAAATTTCTTTACTTTAGTTATAACAATTACAATTTTAATTTCGAAGAAATTACAATTTAATGTTTTAAACTTTTCTAATAAAATTTTGAAAAAAATCAGAATTATAGAGTTTTTATTATAAATTTAATAGTTTTTTTTTTGTAGTTTTTTTATGTTAATATTTACTGTACAAAAAATTAAAACATTTGTTTGAACAAAAATATTGCAAAAAATAAATACGCTGAATTAAGAAAGTTCTTTTATCAGAAGGATAATTGATTAAACAATTACTTTACTAGGAGTGTTTGGAAAATGGAATCTCTTTATTACATTTCTCTAATTTTCATATAAGAAATTTTTTTATAATTAATTTTTTACCTTCGCTTTATCAATCAAACTTTTTTCCTATTCTTTAAATATTCTTATCCCCCTTTCCCCCTTTTATACAAAAATTTTTATTTTGTAAGTTTGTTATTATATCATAATTTTTCTAACAATGTCATCCCTCTTTTTAAGCCTGAAGATAGCTCATTAGCCGAAACTAGTTGCCGGTTAGATAATAATGTTGTGGTACATAATTTTGTGTTTCATTGCATTTATTGAACATTTGACCACATTTAAGATATGGATAACTTTTTGTATCTAATATGTCCTGTTATATTAATTTGGCTATCTCTGATAGTTTTCTCCAGTTTCTCTCCTTTTCCCGAATCCTGATTGGTATTCTTCTAGCAGTAATTCTAATATCGCTCCTAATCTGTCGCTGCTAGCTTCTAGATCACATACACAGTATTAAGCGACCTTTACACGATCAATAATACTGACAGTATTTCATTCATTCTCCATCAGTATTTTTCAATCTTACAGGGTCATTCCAAATCGTCATTATTTTCTTCCTTATTGTCCTAACAGTTGAGTGACTGTACCATGGATTCTCGGGCAAAAAAGGTGTTTGGTAATCATTTTGGCTTGTGTTGCGTTAAAACGTGTTAAACGCAAGCGATGGGCCAAAGACTGTCTAAAAAAACTTGAATAATTCTCTCATATGGTTCTTAAAAAAATTCAAAAGACAGATGCAGATGATTACCAAAACAATTTTCGAATGAGTGGTTGTAAAGGGAAGATACAAATATAAGAAAATGTATATTAACTGATGAAGGGTTAGCAGTTACATTACAATATCTTGCTACTGGAAGACATTTTAAAGACCCAAAGTTTTCAGTGATCATGTTACCAGCTGCTATAAGCCAGGTTGTTATTGAAACTTACAAAGAAGCACTTATATTTGTACTGCCTCTTGTTTAATTTGTTAATAAACAATAATTAGCTTATACAGTACCTCATTTCTTTTTGATCTGTTCAAATAAGCTGTGCTGTTTGAATTTCACAATTCTGGCTAAGTTTCGTATAATTCTATAAACTGTAGCATAATTTTTTTTCTCCTGATCAGCTGCTTCATTATCATTTAATTCGTCATTTAAAATTGCGTCATTCACTAATTCGTCTTCCATTTTTAAAAGTTAATAATTATTTTTAAATCGATACAGAATTTACAAAGGCACAGAGAACGAATGATGTGAACAGATAAAAACTTACAGAATACTGAGTCATTGACATGCAAGACACTACACGATCAGTAATAATAATAATACCACTATTGGGGCGATAAGATATCAAAATATCCGCATATCCTTCAATATTTTTATCATTCTATCAGTATTCCCCCTAGATGTTCAATAATACTGTCATTATTTTTCAATATTGACAGTATTATTGAGCGTGTAAGTGCCGCTTTACCAGGAAATCTAGAACCGTAAATACAAATATGCGTAGCTCATTCAATTACTCGTTTTTCGAAGGAGCAATGAGATACTTTTACATTGAAAATATTTTGCGACGATTGAAGGAACGACCATATTGTGGCCACCCAACTTAGTAACAGGGATATCTGTTTCGTCTCAATTTTTCAATATGGATATTATTCACACATTTTCCTAACTGATTTGCATATTTTCTTGTAAATATTATTTCGTATATTTTGTGACCCAGATCCTCGACAGCATAAGTTACATTCTCTGGCATTATTTCATTATCACTATTAATTGCTAATGACGAAATGGGGTAGAAAATTAAATAACAAGTTTCCAATAAGACGGGTAGAGACAGGGTTGGGATGGGATGGCGAGTGGATGGCCGGTACATGTTCAGCCTTTTTGTTTTGGATTCTGGGAAGGAAGTTTTCCTTCGACGATGGTACTTTTCACATTTTTTGTTTTGGATTCTGGGTTAAAATAAAAACTGATAGTGTTCACATGATCTCTCCGTTTGTTGGATGTTTACTATAATAAAAAAAACCTTGAGCCTATGCCCTCTGGAACTCGTGGCACTAGTTTCAGACATGGCTGACATGGGCCCTCGGTGGAGCTGATTCCATTTAATTATTTTTTAGCTTCTTTATGATTCCCTTTTTGTTACATACTATTTGCTTAATTTGATTCATTGTTTATGAAAACATAATAGAATTTCTGTCATCAATGCAAAAAAATGGTATACCAAACCAAGCGCGTAGATATGGGGAGGGTAAAGGAGGTAATTACCCCCCAGGATACCAAAAAATAGCACGAAAAGAAAACATGAAATGTAGAAACGGACAAACATATTTGTCTAAAAGTTTGATTACCCCCGCCCCAGGAAAAAATTACCCCCACTAGGAAGAAAAGTTATCTACGCCCTTGTACCAAACAAGCTTTAGTCAGCTTTGTTTATCAACTTTTAGTGTACCTTTTAAATTGTGCAAATTATTTTAAATTTTTAATTTTTTTTAACTAGATTTATAATTATCTACGATACGAAATATTATTAATAATGATCAATCTAGGGTATCTGGTTTTGAAAAACAGACATAAAAAATTTAATTACTAAAACCAGATTCGGTTAAATTTAAATTATCCAAATAACTCATCATATTTGACATTACTTGATACGCACAGCATTAGAATAACAAAAAACAGAACTGATTAAATTATATTGATAAATTCAATTCGCATGGTGTAATGGAAAATCTGATGTGAGTGAAAAACATTTTGTATAATCCATCCAAATCAAATCTTGCTTCGTTTGAAATTTTATAATGTAATTACACATGAACAAGTTTATTTAGTTTTTACATGAAATTTCCATATTCGAAAATGATTATTCATGTTGTTCATCTCGTTTAATTTGACATGAAACTATCCAATATAAAAAACCATGATATTGAAATATTTAAATAAAAATTATTTAGTTACTATGCAGAATGGCGCAAAAATTGGACCCTTTATAACGATTTATATTGTCTAAAAAATCAAAAAAATACATAAATTATGTTTTAAAATCGATTATGGCAAATCAAATGTAAACTTATTTTTAGTTTTAATTTTCTCTTAAAGATTCTTTCTTTATTAGCGAAACAAGTATTACTAAAAATCGCTACTATTCTTATAACACACTGTATACAAGGTATCTAAATTTTGTTTATAGACATTTTCCCAAAAATAGACCAGAGCTATCCCTAAGTACTGTGCTTAGTGCTTTGCTAAGCACTCTCAGCACTTTCGTGCTCGGGAGCACATTGCTTACGAGCACTTTTTAAAATCGGTGCTTAATGCTTAAAACACTTTACCAAAGACTTGGTGCTGAGCACTTCAAAAGGCTCCCGAGCACTTCAAAATGCTTCCGAGCCCTCCAAAAGGCTCTTGAGCACACAAAAAGTGTCGCGAGCTAAGCACAAAGCACTTTCATGAACATTTTTATACCCACACTAGTAAATATTAGTGTATAATTTAAAAAAAAATAATTACTGTTTTGCCTATTTTTAAAAAAATTGATATTTTGGCAAAAGCAATATTACATTAAATATGATATACATCTCGTTTCATAATTCTTAAAAACAAAAACGTTACAATGTCCGTATATCTGTCTGTCTGTATATATGTCTGTTTGTCTTAGCGATAACTTGAGAAACGTTTCGAATTTTGGAATTCTAATTTCGGTTTTTTTCCTATGTATTTAAAAATAACAAAAATTGCTTTGTTTTTATATTTAAAAACTTCAGAAATAAATTTAAATTTTTATGATTGGTTGTTCCAACTCTAGATAGTTTTGTGTGTTTAGTGCTTTCCTGTAAATGTGCTTAGTGCTCGTAATTTTTAAGCACTTTTTTGAGAGCTTAATGCTCGCGAGCACTTGTTGTCAGTGCTCCTCATAGCTCTGAAATAGACATTTCAGATCCAATAGTATCACTATGTGTAAATAATTGTGATAAAAACAATTTAAAATTTGCCACTTGAAACTTACCGCTAACTTTATTATTTTTTTTATATGGGAACACTTTATTTTTTTTGGCAATTTTAGAATATCTACAGGTTATTATTGAATAAAATATGAAATATTAAAATAAGTTATTTTTTAAGCCTCTTAGAATATGCAAAAATATTATTTACAAAAATACTTGTAAATAAAGAAGTAATTACATTTTGAAATTTATGTTAAATTTGGCGTACGCCACTGATGTTGACATAGATCATGTTGAACTTGACCTGAATTAGCTGTCCTGAGACAGAGTCATACCCACGCTAAATTTTCCCAGATGTTATCTTCTAATCTTATATTTTTGACCTTTTTATAAGGTGTTCATCCTTTTCTAGTCTTCATTGGATGGTTTTTCTTTCTAAAAAAAAAAAAAAATTAAAAATATTAGTGAATCTACTTACGTACGTTTTATTTATATTTGTTTTTCTTAAGAGGATATTTTATTAAAATTAACAACAAATTATCAAATATTATGTTTCAATGCGTTTGTAAACAATTTTTGATGGGAAAATGTGGAAAATTGTGAAAACTGGGGTGCTTGCCCCGAAACGCCTTTTTTTCTATCTTTGTGGTAACCATGATATATTGGGAACGACTCAACTGAAATAAATTAAAAAACAAAAATCACATTTATATACTTAGCCCTATCTTGTTTATGAATAAAGAGTTTTGAAAAACAAAAAAAAACGTAAATGGCGATGTTTTTCGACGGGAAAAAAATTTTTTTTTTCAAATAAAAATTATCCATTTTTATTTTTTTCTATTATTTGCTATTTTGTCTTTTATATTCGTTATATTTTGTTTCAGCGTTCTTTAATACTTATTTACGTTACAAGGAAAATAGTGTTTTGCAGATCGAGGCAAGCAGATTCCAGGACGAACCGTAGCCGAGTCTTGGAAGTTTGGATATATCTGCAAAACACTCGTTTTCGGTTGTTTAACAGCGACAGTGATGTAAATTCAATAATTTCTTCTGGAATTTCATTTTCTATATCGGACACTTCAAAATCTGAATCTATATTTTCTAATATGTGAACTCACGAAACAAGTTTGACATAAACAATAAATTATATAATAATTATCAAACAGCGATTGGAAATATGAAAAAACTGGAACCGAAAAAAGCTTTTGCAGGTCCCTGACGTTAACTTTCCGGTCTTGATGGCAAAATATTATTTTCTGGACGAAAAATTATCCAGAAAGTGTATGTTTTCTGGTCGGTTTAAAAAAAAATTGTTTTTGATTATCCTTTGAAGTTTTCGGTCATCTTTCTTTAAACGTTTACCCATAATTCTTCTTTCGCTTTCTTTATTTCTATTTTTACTTCATTACTTTTTTGTGTGCTTTATAATCCTCGTTCTCTTTTTGTACGAGTATGTTCTCCAATTTGGCTTTTTGCTTAAATTTTTTTTTGCAGTTATTTCATGTGCGCTTTTTCTGTTTCTATTTGTTATTTTTGTTGTCTAATGCATTATTTTTAAACTCATTCTATCTATCTTCAATTCCATTTTGTTCCTTGTATTCTGCAAATGTTCTTGAAACTTTCACACCGCCATTTTTAAGCCAATCAGAGTCTATTTTTTCGTTTGGTTACCATGGTAACCCAAAAAATTTCCGGAAATTTTCATCCTCCAGGGTACTCTGGACGAAATTAATAACTGGAAATTTTTATGTCAAAATAATGACACTTGTAATGGGCTTGATTCATATAAGACTTTTTGTTTACTTTTTGTGCAAATCAAAATTAAACAATTACTACTTAACTTTTAACATACCAACAAACACTCATGACTAACTAGACCAAAACTAGTCTTTCCTTCTAATCTTAATGTCAAATAAATAATTAATCACTTTTAAATTTTTTAGGTGTGAAATTTTCTTATCGAATCCCCCACGATCTTGAATTAATAACCGGAAACTTTTCCTCGTACACGATTTTTTAAGAAAAAAATTTTCTTAAAAAATCGTGTACTCGAAAAAAATTTCCGGTAATAATTCAAGCTCTAGGGAGATTACTAGTGATAATTTTTCTTGAACTATTTCTAATATCTTTTAGAGTTTAAAGCAGATTATTTTTTCTTATATTATTTCTCTCTATCCAATTATTTTCGTTTGTTTTAACATCATTTATTTTTGCTTATCAGAAAATAATGTATAATAGATTTTTCCTTTCTACTTCAATCTTCCCTCGTATATTTATTTATCTTTGTGTTTATACTTTGTATTGGCTATAACTAGGTTGTTTTCTATTCTTTCGCCGTCATTATTTTCTCTCACTGATATCATTTATTTCTTCACCCTCACCTGTTTAGTTTTGGATTTCGTGGAAAAAATTGTCATTGTCCTCTTTTCTCGCGTTTTCGTTCTCCCCATTATGCTGTCATAATAGTCCAGTTTTTTTTTCTATTCTTATTCTTCTAGTTTTCCTGGTGCTGTTATTACCCTGACAAATATTAATTTAATCCATAAAGATTCATGAAATAAACGTATTCGAATTTAACCCTTAATATTTTTAATAATACCCTGTATATTCATTTATTTTATTTACTTTAGTAAATTCGTCTGCTTCCGATAGCTAAAAGATGTAATCTATCCCTAGTTATTTATTATTCTTTCAGCGGCACATGTTGTTTTCTTTCGAGCAAATGAACCGAGTGACTAATACGTCTACACTTGATGTCTATTAATGACATAACTAAAACGGAAGATGTGTTTTAATAATTAACATTTATTTCTATCAAATACAGTTTTATTTGCTTTTATTAAACAGATAATGTTATATGTTGTCCCTTTTTTATTCATTAATTAATTGAGATACTGAAAAACAGTTTTCAGCAATCGTCTATTCCTTTTTTTAAAGCCTTTGTTTAATGAAAGTAATTATGATGGCGAGGCAAGGTCTTTACCCCAGACTACTTGAATATATATGTATTAGTGCTGCATGCCATAAAGACCCATGACTTCTATATCTTGTCTATTATTCCTCTTTGTGGCTAGTTCTCTCCAGTTTACGATTCCTAATGCACTCAAATCTTCTCTTACTGCTTCTAACCATGTTTTCCTGGGACGGCTTCTTCTTCTCTATCCTCGTTCGACTCGATCCATTATTGTCTTAACCCATCTACCTTCCCTCATTCGTACTATATGTCCAGTCCATCTTAGTCTTTGCTTTTGAATTTCCTGAATATTTGATGGAAACCTATATAGTGATTTTAACTCCTCATTTGAGCGCCTTCTCCACAATTCCTGTTTTAACTCCTCCGAAGATCTTTCGCAGGATTTTCCTTCCATACAGCTAATTTTGTTTCTTCCTTTTTATTCAAAATTCATGTTCCTGATTAATACATAATAGTCGGTCGAATTATCGTTCTATATATCTTTAACTTTGCCGCTCTTGATGACTTTGATTTTAATACTATTTGCATTGTCCCCGCGATTTTGTTTCCTTTTGGTATTCTTTTCTGTATTTCGCCTGCCTCTTTTTCGTCATCTGTAACAGTCACTCCTAGATATTCAAATTTTTTGACCTTTTGGAAGCTGTACTCTTTACCCTCTGCTACTTTGAATTTCACATACTGAGTCTCCGCTTTACTCTTATTCATTGCTAGATACTTTTCTTTCTCTTCATTAATTACTTATCCATATTTTCATGCTTTTTGCTCTATTACTCAAAAGAATTTTTCTAGTTCCATTTTTCATCTCATTAAAGGGCCAGATCATCGCGTATTCTACGCATTGGTGCCTACTGTGGTATATCGTTTTCTTTGTATTTTAATTTAGTTTCTCTGAGAATCTTTTCCAGTACTAGGTTAAAAAGAGTAGTTGACAGCACCGCCCGGAAGTTGGCACGCCAAAATATTCAAATTTTTATTTACTTGGCCTTTTTGATCACTTAGGGCTGCTTTTAAATACAGCACCCCTGAGTTCTAACTCGAAAAAATACCGAAAATTATGAAAATAGACATTTTCGAGGGGTGCTACAAAGTTCCGATTTTTGTCGCTAATTTTTCGCCAAAATATTCAAAATTTTATTTACTGGGCAGTTTTGGTCACTTAGGGCTGCTTTTAAATACAGCACCCCTGAGTTCTGACTCGAAAAAGTACTGAAAATTATGAAAATGGACATTTTCGAGGGGTGCTACAAAGTTCCGATTTTTGTCGCTAATTTTTCGCCAGAATATTCAAATTTTTATTTACTGGGCAGTTTTGGTCACTTAGGGCTGCTTTTAAATACAGCACCCCTGAGTTCTGACTCGAAAAAATACTGAAAATTATGAAAATGGACATTTTCAAGGGGTGCTACAAAGTTCCGATTTTTGTCGCTAATTTTTCGCCAGAATATTCAAATTTTTATTTACTGGGCAGTTTTGGTCACTTAGGGCTGCTTTTAAATACAGCACCCCTGAGTTCTGACTCGAAAAAATACTGAAAATTATGAAAATGGACATTTTCAAGGGGTGCTACAAAGTTCCGATTTTTGTCGCTAATTTTTCGCCAGAATATTCAAATTTTTATTTACTGGGCAGTTTTGGTCACTTAGGGCTGCTTTTAAAATACAGCACCCCTGAGTTCAAAAATCGGAACTTTGTAGCACCCCTCGAAAATGTCCATTTTTCATAATTTTCAGTATTTTTTCGAGTCAAAACTCAGGGGTGCTCTATTTAAAAGCAGCCCTAAGTGACCAAAACTACCCAATAAATAAAAAAGGATGCCGCATGAAGTTAGCACTCCAAAATTTATTTTTTTTTGTAATTTCCAAAAATTCTCAGAACTCTTTCCAAAACCTCGCGAGAACTCTAGAACTCTTTATTTCTGAGATATTTATTCACCCAGAACTCTTTTTTCTCACAAAAGGGGTGCGGCATGAAGTTGGCACCCCAAAATTTGTTTTTTAAAAATTCCGCAAAAAAATTGCAGAACTTTATCTGTACCCCTTCGAGAACTCTTCGAGACGAGTCCAGAACTCCGAAAAAATCAAAGGGTTCCGGCAGTTGGGGTGCCAACTTCCGGGCGGTGTTGACAGCGAGTCACCCTGTCGCAAACCTCTGTCTACTTTGAATTCATCTGAAAGATTTGTTCCCAATCTGACTTTAATGTTGGTTTCCTTGAGTGTCATCGTATTATTTTTCTAGGTATTTCTAGTTTCTCTAAAGCTTGAAAAAATTTTACCCTTAATATGGAGTCATATGCTTGCTTAAAGTCAATAAAGAGCATGCGCAAACTTAAATGCGTTCACTTGTATCGTTTTTATTGTGTAAATCTGATCACTTGAACGGCGTAGTAAACCAGTGAGTGTTGATAATTTTAGGAATCTTAGACACCATCGAGAGGCAAAAGGAAAATATAAAATATAGGCATTCAGATACAATCAGTGTCAATTATTGTCGTTTATTGTATCGAATAAAGTTTAAGTTAATTAATCGAGTATTTTAGTAAGCTAAATAATAGCAGCAGGTTGGATTTACCCATTTATTTTATCGATTCGAACACAGCATAAATAATGATATCTTCTATAATACCAATAGTGGAAACAATAATTTACATTTGTTAATTTAAGATCAATGTACCTTTTATAATTTAACTGATATAACAATAATTTATGAGTAAATAATTGAAAATTTCAAACACATATTCTAATCAAACTAAATTGTCAATGATGTCACACCTAAATTGATTTCAATTCAGCTTGTTTCTAGGTATATACATTGTATTATTATTAAATCATATTTATCTTTGAAATTACATTTTTTTTATTTTCAAATCTAGGCCAAAATGTTTTCATTGACGAAGAAATTGACAAATACTGATCATCTATGCAAAAAGAAAAATTTTTACGCTATTCTTTGCCAGTACACAAGATTATTGTGTTAAATAAAAATATCTTTACAGAATGCCCTTTTATGATCTAGTAAAAATTGAACCCTTAGAACATTTTTTACGTTTTTTTACAAAAATGTTTGCGCCTATGCAAGGTTATATTAAAAGGCAGATTACACAGTTTTAAATATCCAATATTGTTACAATGCGAAAACATTATTCTAACTTAACCAATTTTTTATTATTTATTCGAGGAACACTTTTATCTTTACATCCCACTTCTATTTCGTGTCATACACGTCCGACAAACCCGGGAGGATTAATCACAGTAGGAATAATATTGTTAGCTAACAATGCGTTTCATTGTATTAGAGCAAAGGGCTATACTCTATCACGTCCGTTTTTTTCACAATGAGATATTTAAACATATACTACACTAGTTTCAAAAGTGTCTTACACTTTTTCTAATTAATTCTTTTATAAATTATTATCTTTTCCTAAAATAAAGTAAATTAAATGGTATTGTTTATAAATAACGATCGATATTGTGCACCTACGCCCTTCGAGCATTGTGGTAAGAAACTTTTAATTATATTATATTATTACGTAACATGGTGGAGGCACCGTCTCGACTCCCTTTCGTACTCTACTAGTACATTCCCACTGGAAGTAACAGAGTTACTAGAATTCAGTATTAAAATATAAATTTAATAAACCATATTTGTAGCTTCCGTGCCAGCAGAAGCAAAAATGAGATGGCCCGTAGATGGGGTGTGAAATTGGAGCTTTTTGCGCTAAACGTGAAGCGAAGAATATAGCTCAACAATATGAGATCGCCCGTAGATCAGGTGTGAAATTAGACCCTTTTGCGCCAGGGACGAAGCAAGAAATATTACTTCTATTGTTAGTTTTTCTCTTTTTACATTTTAGGTATATTATAATTAACAGAGGCTAAACGGGCAGATAGCCCTTGTTCCAAAAGAGCAGCTACGGCTTTATTTAGATTATCTTCTAGAGTCTAAAAAGATTGACAGCAGCTCTGTGGGGCACGTTCGGACAGTTAAAATTCACATGGGGCAGATTCTGACAGTCCGAACCTGCCCCACATGAAGTGTCCCCACATTGTAATTTTTGATAAAACTTGATACATACTTAAAACTATTAATTACTACAACTAATTGGCTTTTAGGTTAGGTCATAGATAATGCTCGAATTTGTTTAAAAACATTAAACACTATACCACCAGTGGATAAAGAGGTACTTTATAAGGTTATGTCGATTAAACTTAATTATAAGATGATTGCGGATAAAAAATAATTATAAACCTTTGCACAAAATAGTTAAAATTTCGCATAAAAGCCGAAAAAACATTTTTTTTGTTTTAATTTTTCTCTCATACAAAAAATATTTGTTTTTCACGAAAGGTGGAAATCTACCTTTTTGTTTCCCTAACAAGCTGAAATATTTTTAATCAAAATATTAATTTTTATATTTTATTTTGATTTTAAACCTAAAAAAGTCCTCGTCTTCAACTACAAATATCCATGTGCTGGAAACAGTTTCTTCAAAATTAACAATGGTCTTTTTTTGTTGAAATGTCTACTTTCAGATGGTGTAAGAAAAAATTAACACTATTAAGAAAAAATTCGACAGAAAATGCGAAAAATTCAAAAAACTTGATTTTAAAATAATTATTTACACACTAGTATTTCATTTTACGCACTAGAAAGTATGTGTAAAGTTAGTAATTTACAGACGTAGTAGAAAAAATCATTTTTTGCACCTTAGTGACTAAAACATGCATTTTAGGTACTAAACCTCCACTTTTACTCCCTTGGGATTAAAATATTTTTAGTCCCCGGTCCGAGGGATTAAAAAAATTTTAGTTCCTCGATTGACAAAATTAATAGAACGCTTGTCTTGTAAACAAGAGGACCCAGGTTCAAACCCCACGACAGGTTAGCTTATTTAATCTTTTTTTTTTCAATAACTTTTCATAACCATTAAGTAATCGATTAAGTTATCGTTATGAAATAATATTTAGTGTTTCTTTTCACATAATTATCTTATGAATTTCAAAGTTTTAGTCCCTGAGGTGCAAAAAATAACGTATGTACCACGTGACTAAAGTGCTAATTTTAATCCCGAGGGCAACAATCTTCACTCTCGGGATTAAAAGTAGCACTTTAGTCTCTTGGTACATAATATTACTATTGTTAATGATTGTTAATGACCACGCACTAAAAAAGGTCTCGATCAAAATTGGAAAAAACTATTGGTATACCTCCTAATTGGTCTTCAGAATACAAAGGCCTTGGAAATCGCATTTAATGGCGAATTTTTTTACATGGCATCTTAAGAAAATATTTCAGATCGATTGCAATTTATTTTTTTCGTTATTATTAGTACAATATTTTCTTTCCTCTCCAAAAATTTTCAGGCTGTTATTAAAGTTTATTATCTTTTGCAGACTTCTTGAATTTCAGTACATTTTTTATTTTTTAGAACTCTAAATGGTGTTCCACCTTTCTATAATTTTAAGAAGTAGCAAAAATTCTTTTTAAGGACCCCGCACTTTCCTTATGCAAAGTGGTTCTCGATGAAATTCCCTAAATTTTTGACATCTTGTACTTTTGACCATCCTGCTCAAAAGTGTCCATGGGCACAAGCTTCCATAATGGACACTTTTTTTCTACAGTACGTTGAATTTTATTTACTACGGCATTATCAATCTATTCCTTATCGTTCATTATTTCTTTGTTGCCACATAAATATTCACTTATACTTATGCAGTTATGCAATGGCCCACTAATATTACCAAAATTGCAAGAGTAAACAGGGGGCTATTTTCTACCTGCATTTACGCTTCTAACAGAAAGAAGTAATATTTTTGTCTACTACATAAAAACAAATATCATTTATAAACAATCTGTCACAATGTGTACCTTGTATACAGGATGAGCCAAGAGTAATGAAATGGAAATTTTACCGAGAACCACTTTACATAGAATAGTGAGGGATCCTTTATGTAAATTTTCGTAAGCTTCGCAACGTTGTAAAAATGACAGTACATGGTAACGTCATAAAACGACACGTTTAGGGAAATATACCGTCGCAGAAGTTACTTATATTTATAGAAAATTTCGGAATTTTGACAAAGGTCACAAAAAAGTGAAGATACCTAATAGAAGCTAATTTTCAGAACCTATTAATAAATATTATATAGGTAAATGTTTTGTCGTGCTTCATACTGTACATAATCTATTTCTGTATCAAAATACGATCTGACAGCTGTTTCACATATCGGTTATATCCTCATTCTTGTCTCGGCCGTTAAAAATAGAAAACAAATTTCTGGAACTATTCGAGCCATCCCATCGACATTCCGGGATGTTTCACTTGAAATACAACAACAACAAGATTAAACGGGTGTCATTTTTCAACCATTTTCGAGAAGAATTCCAATTGTTGAAGAGGTATTTCCGTTTCAATATATATCTACCAAAGTCAAATACAGATTAATTATAACAAGTCCTGATATGGTAGCTAAAATAAAATATATATTTATATGTAAAAATATGTGTTTGGGTATTTTATTTCGCTGTGGCTACCCGTAAGGTAGCCAGACGAATATTATTTGAAAGGCAATGACGTCACTCGTGTTATAGTTATTGTACGTTAACTTGAAAGTTTGATTATTTATCATGTTGTCCAATTGGTACCGTGTATGCTTTACACATAGAAGTTCCTGGTTCGATTCCCGAGGAAATATTTTTTTAATTTTTTTTTAATACCCTAGGGTAGATTTAGATAGTCAAGACTTCTTTTAATAAAATAAATATTTTTTTATATATTTTTTTTAAATACACAGGCTAGATTTAGATAGTCAAGACTTCTATTAATAAAATAATATTCGTCTGGCTTACCTTACGGGTAGCCACGGCGATTTTATTTATATACAACCAAATAAGTAAAAAACTTAATTATACAAAAATTTTACACCACATAATTAACATGCAGTTATGCACTATCAAAAAACTCAGACATGGTATAAAAAAAATTTTAATACAAAAAAATTCTTTAACTTAGATTAAATAATCTTTGTCCAACACTATTTGGCGCATTTGATCAAATTTTATATTTAGAGAACGGAACCAAACGGTGCATTCACCTGTCTCGTCGCATAACTGTGCAATTATCCAATAACTTTAACAGAATAATTTTCTAATAAAATGTTTATAGATAATGAACATTTTTGAAGGTTCAGTGCTGCTTTCCTAAAACCAAATACCATATCATAATCTAGAATCAACTTTAGAAAAAACACAAATAATAATTGTTAATGAATTCCGACAAAGTACCACTGATGATTCCTATAAGGATGAAACATGTATGGTAATGGTAAGAGTGAATAGTTTCAAAAACTTTTATTATAACACTAAAACGACAATTTTAGTTGGGCATGGTATTACAATTAAATAACAATTTGATTAAAAAATATTAAAACAATTGACAAGAATTACTGAAACTTACTGTTGAGACTCAAAAGGGTGACTTCTGACCTTAATATAGTATTTCCTTTTAATTGTAGTTTAAGGAGGATATGTCAACTGTATGGGTTAATGGGTTAAAGTTTTTGCTTTTAATCTCAAAATTGGAGAAATAGTCAGTTTCAATCGATGCATATCGATTCCATGGTAGAAATGCCTGTTGGTTTCAAATTTGAAGTCAGTCAGATTAAAAATGGCAAACATCTTGGTGAAGGGTGGCAGATCCGTTTTTTTTCTAATATCAACTTTGTTTTATTTATGGTTTGAAATGGTGCTCCTCGAATTTCAATTCAGCCTGTATGAATATCATCCTGTAGATAAAAGGTACTATTTTGCATTGTTGCCCCACTGTTGGCCATTTATTACGACACTAGCCTTTGGGGGTTTATTTCAACAAAAAAATTAAAAAAATTCTAGCACTCAACTCCGAGTGATTCCCTGTTATTATTATCTTACTTTTAACCGAAATTTGTTCTAATCCAGTCAATAATTTTTCTGATATTACTTCGGTCCGGACCAGAAGTATTAAAATTATAAAAAAATTTTTTTTTTGCTTAAAATTACTTTTCTCGACGTTTTGAGATACCCACAACACGATTAGGTGAAAAAAAATTTCATGTCCGTCGATCCGGATGGATGGATGTATGTGGAGACAATAATTCAAGAACCAGTCGTACGATTTCAAAAATTCTTTCGCCAATCGTTTTCTCGTATGTACGAGAGGAACCCCATTGTTTTTTATCATTTTACCTATAATTGGTGGAAACTGGAGGGGGATGAAATTTCACAAAATTTATATCTCCGCCATTTTTAAAAATATCGAAACAGATCATAAGACTTTTTTTATGTCCTAATTATTATAAAATTAATTCGCTTAAAACTTTCTTTGATTTGACCTTCATAGGTGGAACTGGAGGGAGTTGAAATTTCAAAAAATTAATATCCGCCATTTTTGAAAATATATATAAAAAGTCGTAAAATTTCGTAAATAATGCTAAATAATCGTAAACTATCAAATAAAATTGTGAAAAATGGTAAAAAAGTAATAAACCTGAAAAAAGTGAAAAAATCTGGAATAAATCGAAAAAAGGGATAATATCGGGAAAGATCGAAAAGCGACTAAAATAAGAAAACATAAAAAACCTAAAATCTCGGAAAAAACGGATAAAATCGGGAAGATGGGAAAAGTTAAAAAAAATAGGAAGAAAAACCCTAAAAAATTTAATTTAGGGGTCGGGAAACTAAAAAAAAATGATTTGTTCAAAAATTAAATTTAAACTGTTTATACTCTAAAATGATATATTAATTCCAAAAATATACTGTATTTTTATCATCGTTTAAAATTAATTCCATTGTTTTTTTTTACCAAATTTGCCGATTAATTTTTTTAAAATCTATATCGTTCCAATTTTTTTTATTTCTGTCTTAGTTATTTTAACACTGTAGAATTAAACGCCAATTACTCTAGAGTTTACCCTTATTAGACCGGTCAAACCGAGTTGTTTATACATGTATCTTTGGTTGAATAGGGTCTGACGTTCCATTCCATTAATGCCTAGCTCCTGTTGCTTTATCTATATTTAAAGGTAATGTGAGCGGTTTAGTTAACGAACAACATGTCTAGAGTAATAAATATTCCAAAACGAAACTTGGAACCTAATTAATTACACACATTTATTTATTCGTTTTACAAGTATGAGAATATGAACAATATAGAAACGTATAATACTTAAATTAGCATAGAAGATGCTCCATCATTTGGCCCGTTCTTCTATAAAAACTCAATTATCTATGAAAAGTTATTTCCAGAGATTGTAACATGTTTGTAATAAAGCCCAAGTATTTTTTTAATTAAATATGAGAAAACAAGAAAAAACAAAGTTTCAGATACGAGAATTTTTAGAATTAAATAATAAAAAAAAATTTTTTTTTGGTTAAAAAAAACGACAGTGGTCATTTTTGTTTATTACTTGCCCACTACATTTACCATATACTATAATGATCTGCTTTTTTATCATTATTAGAAGAAAATTTTTCTGGCGGGTTCTGATCTAAATAAAAAAAATCATAAATTTTTACAATATAAATAATTAATAAATTTTGAGGCTATTTCAATGTTTCTTTGTATCACCTCTTTGTCTTCTTTGGTGGGGTTCTCTGGTTTTTTGTGTCTCTTTAGTTATTATTTGTTTGTATCCTTTTCTATCTCATCTCCTATTTAATTTCCACTTTTTTTCTGTCTTCTTCGATGCTAATTGTTATTCTTCCTCTGGTTTCTTATGTCTTTTTAATTATTATAATAATAATAAAAAATGAAAATAAATGAAAATGAATGAAAATAAATTAACATAAATAAAAATAAATGAAAATAAATATAATATTGCAAAATCTGAAAAACTTCCAAATTTGGAAAAATCGCTAAATTTGGAAAACTGAAAAATACGCAAAAAATTGCAAAATATGGAAAATCTTGCAGCGTCTGCAAAAACTGGCAAAACATGGAAAATATGCAAATCAAGAAGTACCTACTACCCTAATTCTAAAAAACTTGGAAACCGGAAAAAATCTGGAAAAACTGGAAATAAAAAGGAGACTTTTTTTTAAATTTTGACTTAAACTTTAAAAATATTGACCACAAAATAAATATTAAATTAAAAAAGAGCAAACGAATATTTTTCTTTTATTTGTTAAATAAATCTTTTGCAGTAAGCAGAATTAAAATTGCGTGAAACTTTTATGATTTTTCTGTACTTCGTAAACTTTAGAATAAAATTAAGCCTTAATTTAAACAATTTTTAATTTTTTTATTAAAAAAAAAACTTATCGTATTTACATATGGTTGAGAAATTAGGAAAATAAATTGTCGAACCGCATTAAGAAAATTTCATTCGACAATTAATGTTTATTTACAAATGCAGTTTTGAAAACTTTCAAAAAATATTTAATATACAGGGTCTCCCAAATAAGTGATCGATTTTAAATCTAAATGCACAGCTTATTATTTGCCCTAAAAATAGCGGGTTTTCATTAATTCTTTTCGCTCAATTATAAAAAAGTTTTTTATGAAGTTTGTTTACATTAAATGGAACACCCTGTATATTTTGATGGCATTTAAAACAACAATTCATCGTTTTTTTAAAAATGTGAGTATGACATTTTTTGCTTTCCCGACAACAAAGACATTCGAGATTTCAAGAAACACTATATTTTTCCTTATGGAAAAATCATAAAATAAATTTGACAAAAAATTTATTCAGCAACAAAAGACAACAGAAGAACTAAAAAATAATATTAGGGACATTACCGAAAACATTCCGATAGACATAATGGAAAAATTGTTTGAAAAATTAACGTTTTGCTTTCATATGTGCATTGAAGAAGAGGGTAGACCCATGGAGCATTTATTATAACTTTTACATTCTTTATTACTATTAATTGCATTATTATTTTTATTAAATTTTTGTTATGTTTTGTTGCTGAACAAATTCTTTGTCAGATTTGATAATTTCTATTTACTGTTAGTTTTTTATAACAAAAAATGCGGTGTCTCTTGAAATCCCGACAACGATATCAAACTATACATTTTTTAAAAGAAAATGAATCGCTCTTTTAAATGCCATCAACATTAACAGGGTGTTCCATTTAAAATAATACATATTTCTTTAATTTATTTACAAAATTAGTAAAATACCCTGAACCAATGGAAAAAAATGTAAAGAAACTTCATAAAAAACTTTTTGATAAACAAAAACAATTCGTGAAAACACGATTTCTTTAAGGCAACTAATAATCTGTGCATTTACATTTAATATCGATCACTCTTATTTGGGACACCCTGTATTATAAATATACCTAACTACGATTAGCATCTTTCTCAGTGTAACAATATTAACGCCTTAACTGATATATATATATATATATACCCCCGGTGATATGTAATGTGATATGATTGATAAGGGAATTAAAAATTGTACAGAATTAATTAAGTTGCAAAATTCATATTTACTTTAGTTTTGCACCAATTATAAATTAAATGATTTATCAAACTAATAAAAAGTATGTTATGTCAATTTTTTATAAATTTATATTTAAATAAAAAATCCACTGACCGTTAATTGTTTGCATACATAATTTGCGTAAGGGATCTACGAAAACTATCAGAAAAAAATCACAATACAAAATAGTTATCAATAATCGATAACTCTTACATTTTTTCTAACTTTGGAAACAAATTTTGAATTAAAATTTCTAGTTACATATTGTTTTGTCCCTGTAACAAAAACTATATAGGTTATAAAAATTTTCTGACTATAGCTAGAAAGAGAAAAAATATACTATATATACGAATATTTTTAAAATTTTAGAAAAAAATTGTCATTGTGAGAATAGGGAGAGACTATAACTGTAAGAATTTTTTTTTAGTTTTCCTCATTTTGGTCTCTCCCTTTTCTGAAGTTCACAATTCTTGCTTAAAAATTTTGAAAAAAAACCCACTTAGTATGTTTCATTCTGTTTTCAATAATATTAAGTTAAGTTTGATATATTCTTTAGTTTTTCTTATTATGGGATATAAAAAGCATGGTATTGTACAGTATTCCAACGAGTTTAAATATTTTTATAACTTGGTGTAAATTTTTAATCGAAATGGAAAGTTGTTTAAAAAATAAGCAGTTAAGAAGTTCAGAAGAAGCTAATTTAAATCAAATTTTAATAAATATAAAAAAAAATTGCTACAATTATTATAAAAATAAAATTTAAACTGCGTAATATGAAAAAGTATTTTTTGCTTCCGCAGTTAAGGTGTTAAGTAGAATATTCGTTGGTGTGATTTTAATACTATACATTTCAGATATTAGAGAGCTGTTTAATCCTATTCAGTAGGCCAGGATGCAGTTTTCAAAAATCTCACTCCGAGGAGTAAATTATTTTATAAAGATATATTAATTTCTTCTATTGAATTAAAATTTTTCAAACGAAGTAAAAGGTTACCGCATATCGGATATTCTATATAAGGAATAATTTGTCTCTAAACTTTGTAAAAAAAAATACATATTTCTATTCATTTACATCTATCAGAAAAAATTGATTATCACTTTTGGAACATAAATTCTAAATCGTTCTTAATCATTTCCAACATTTAATCCACTGATAATATTTTTGCAGACAATTCAGTCATCCTTTAAGTTAAAAAAAATATCGCCACTATGAGGGAAATGTGTAAAAGTGGAGCAGTCGTCGCGGCAGTAGTGGCCGTACTCGAAAAACAAAACCTGGGCAACGACGACAAGAATAGTAAAAACAGCATATCCATAGGGCAGAATCAGATATATCAAAATCAAAATCCCGCTGGTCCGGGTTACGATCGAAATACCGCAACACGTTCTACATCCAAAACTAAAAATATCCTTTGTTTAGATGACGACGGTCTAAGCTTCGAGTCCGCCGTCAAAGATTTCGATTGCGTTGCGGAAGACGTCCAAAAATTCTGCTCGACAGACTCTCTTAAGAGACAAAAGAATCTATTACGAATCAAAACGGATTCCCCTTCAGATCCCGACAGCCTAGAAGAGGAAAAAAAGATTAAGAATCACGTGACTGAGGGTAATAATCATGTGATCAATGATGGATTTAAGAATTTAGTGAGTGGGGGCGGTGGGAAAAATAGTGATAGTGAAAGTGAGGAAAGTAGTGAGTTAAATACGTCTGATAGTGAAGAGGAAAAGGAACATGTGATTAACGAAGGTTTGGCGACCATTACCGAAGAATTGAGTGGACATTCTGGTCAAGGTAAGTTATTTGCATCGTTTAATTTCAATAATAAATAGATTTATATAGGTTGAGAGATTCATTGCAATTTATATAATAAAATTAATTAAATGTTTGGTTATGATTATTACAAAATAAAGCAGCAATTTTTAAATTATAAATTACACCAAGAAAAAGATGACAATCACTTTTCAACTTAACTCTTTTCTCATTTCGTAGTATAAAAAGTTTCCTACCGAAAATTAAATAAAAAAAAAACAAGATTGAATGAAAAAAAATACATTACGAATTTCAGAACAATGCAGAAAACAATAATTAACTGCTAGTGTTAATTTTGATTGATCGGGACTTTCTGTAACGTGTTCTAGGACACCGTGTAGAATTCTACAATCGACTCTTTTCAACACGAATTAGTACTTTGTGCTATATTAAGGGTTTCACCTCGGAATGACAGGTAATAAGCGGAAAAGTATATGAACCTTTGATTTGGCATTCTAAATGATGTTTTAAAAAGTATCATATAATCTCGTGTCCGCGTCTTAGATATTAAAGGTCAAAGGTCACAAAAATCAGTTTTTCGCAAATATCTCACTTTCTGTCATTAAATGATATTTGCATCTAGTTGTAAACCATAAAATTCTCTACAATTTTTGTTTCAAACATTTTTTATACAAGTCACCGCTTTTGAGATATAGCGCAAGGTCAGCTGCAAACCGTAGTCAATAGCACGTTGTATAAAGTTTATTATTTGTTTATTAATATTTAGTTTTGGGGGATTTTGTGCCATTTTTGGATGTGAGATTATCGTTTGTAGCTAATTTTTCTAGAATTTTACCCTGATCCTCTCTATTATTAATATTGAAGATCATCGCTGTTTTGTGCGACTTATTTTGTTTCTTTGTTTCCATCCAGCTCTTTTCCCTTCATTACTTTTTGAGTTCTGTCATTGGGTCGTCTCTTTTCCCTTCTTCGATTTTTACCACAGTGTCAAGTCTTTTTCGGCGTTTGCCAGGGTTCCGGTGTTGATTTGGGGGTAATTGGTGCTACCACTTGTTAAGCATAGGTTCTTTAGTGGAGCAGGCAGTGCTGGGAAGTTTTGTATTTGTGTTCGACTATGAGTAATTGGTTGTGTAGTCTGTATTATCTGTGGCGGCATCTGTAAAGCTGGGAGGGTAGCTTTTGGTTGGCTTGGTTGCGACTTATTTATTGTGTTGAGCCTCTCCAGCAAATCCGTAATCCTTTTCTCCAGTCTTTCAAGACTTTTTATGCATCTCCATTTGTAGATCATTAGTCAGTTATTAGTATCGTTTTGCTCCATTGGTATATGTTCTGATATCTGTTTCTTTTGTATTTCGGCTTTTCTACGTCTTGTTAGTAAAGTAGGCCCAGTAATTCTTAAATTTGACTTCTCAAAATGCTAGTATTTTCTAGCACTTTTAGCTGTTCTTGTTTGCCGAAAGAAATTTTCCTTCTGGTCTCAGCAGTAATCCTTGTGCAGGCCAACTTATTGAAGAACAGGTGCAGTGGTTCCAATGAGTTTTAAATTAGATTTATACAGGGTGTGTCACGTAGACGGCCCATTAGCCATATATGGAAAAGTAATGTTATTTCAAATTTGAAAATTTATTTACACAGGTTTGTCAATACGCTCTATCTAATGAAAATATTTTCATCTTTCGGTTTATACAGGGTGTTTCGAAAGTAACGATCAACTTTGTTATTTTAAATAGAACACCCTGTCATTTTTTACATTTAGGCAATATATAACGCTCAAAAATCTAAGGACAATATTGATCATCTTCGATACAAGCAATTTTTCAAATCAACTAAACTTAATTAACCTCTTCAACATATTAATACAAACTTGGTTAGGGCACGGTTTTAAACCCCAAGAATGGGGTATAGTGCACCAGAATGAACGTTTCGAGCCAATAGCGACGATATTACCACCAGCACCAGATGAGCTACTGTGAATATAATATTTTTTAACTGCAAAAAAAATTTTCGAGCAATCGGATGAAGAAGATGATGATGAAGAAAAAGAAAACTGAGGCTCATAATTAATAATTTAGTTAATAAAAATCCTTCCTACAGACACGGACTGTATTCTTTTTTAGATAATTAAAATATTTCAGTAGATATACTACGTTGGTCCGAACCCAGGAATAGGGAAGTCAACGTGTTAGAGAGAGACAGGATGCAGAGGTTCAGCGTGTCAGAGAGAGAGAGAGAGAGAGAGAGAGATGCATATAAAAATGGTGGCACGTATCATACTTGAAATATTAGGATAAAAAATAACTGGGGGTTAAAAATGGCATCGATAGTAGAATGGTACACACGTCTAACATTTTAATACTCGCTATAATAAATAGATGGTACTATTGGTGGCGATCTTCGTTATTAAGGGCTCAATTTTAATGAAAATAACACCGTTGTATTATAAATGTGACGTATACTAAATACGTAAATAAAAATTATGTCCGGCACCAAAGACGAAACGGCATTATTGGAAGAAATTGAAATCTGAAAACGTCACTATATTTAAATTATGACGTAGAATAAATAAACAAAGAAAAATCATGCGCAAACTACGCCAAAAAGGCACTAACTTCTATCTCCGTTACTATTGACCTATTTTTTATGGAAAAACCGTTGATATATTTAAAATGTGACGTAGAATAAATACGTAAAGAAAAATCATACGCAGAACAAACGGCACTATTGGTATTATAGTCTATCTACGTTATTATGGATCTAAATTGAAGGGGGAAAACGACGCAATGGGCATTATGGTATATCTTCGTTATTAATGATCGAAATTAAACGTCAAAAAGGCACTTATGTCTATCTTCGTTATTATTGGTCCAAATTGAACGCTGAAAACGGCGCTATATTTGAATTGAGACATAAGGATATACGACGCCATTTTTAACCCGCAGCCATTTTTTATCCTAATATTTCAAGTGTGACACGTGTCACCATTTTTGCATCCTTTCTCTCTAACACGTTGAATTCCCTATACCTGGGTTCGGCCAACGTAGTATATCTACTTATTTCCTTTATTACTATACTTTGGCTTTTTCTTTTCCCTGAAACGGTCCACTGCATGAAAAGATAATTTTTAGCAACTTTCTTAATCATTTTGCTGTGTTAAAAAATTTTACGATAGCTAAAACATTCTACAGTGTCTTTATGACATAAATTATAAACAACAATGCCTCCTACAGTTTTTGTGCACAATATTTTTTAGCACTTACCGTTTGCGAGTTAAATGAATCCAAAAAAATTTTGAATTTTCACAAAACCTTCCTAGAAAGTTGGAGTAAGCTTTTCTCATGCGATTTCCCAAGCGATTCATGCAAAAAAATTCTCTCGAATTTTTGTTGTGGATAGACTTTTTCATGACAGATTGATTGTACTATAAGTATTAGCTAATCATTCTTACCGATCAAGGTTTAGGTCGGTTTTTTTTTTTGTAAAATTACTGAATGAGATTTTTTCTCCAGTCACGTTTTATGTTTATTATTTCACTGGCCACCGTATGAAAAAAAAAACAATATTGGCAATATGTTCTCTATTTATCACAAAAAAAATTCAAATAATAATGCTGAATTTAGAGCACAAATTTTACGGTTTATTGACAAGCAAAGAGCGTATGATTATTTATCCGGGATTACCGTGCATATCGATACAATTCAAATACATAATATACAGAAAAATGAACAAAACTCTCGGACAGATAAAATGCTAATGTTAATTGGTATCGAAAATCGGTAATTTGTATAAACCCAGTAAAATACTTGTACCGTAATTTTTTTCTCTGTATAAAACCTGAAAATTTAATGGAATTTAATAATTTTTTTTATTACAATGATTCTCTCAACCCATAGTGTAGCATTCTTCGAACACTTCATATTTTTAGCTCAATTGGTCCCAGTGCTATTCATTTCATAAAAAAAACATTTAATTTAAAAAAAAAAAAAACTCAATTTGGAAATATAATTACAGGAAGCAAATTTACTAGGTTTTCACTTTTGTTAAAGTTGACTTTTATTAGATGGTTTAATTTTTAAAAACGTTTAAAAATGTGTGTTTAAACGTATCAAATTGTTTGTTGTTGGAATTGTTGTTTTCGGCTAGACAAACTGATAAAGTGGTAAAAAAATAGGCACTGGTGCTTTTATATTCAGGATATGCAAAATATAAGATAAAAAAATTCAGATCACCATAAATGCACTGAGGGTTGCAGCTGTATTAATATTTATTATAACAGACAGTAAGAATTTCTAGTCATATATTTTGCACACCTAAATAGTCTTAAATGATCATAAGTATCAATTATTATTTGATTAAAATTTAATAATTTGTATAGTATATTTTTTTCTGATTTAAAAATAAATGTGACCTACTTATTTATTATTGCAAACCAGTTAAGCAGACTATTAATACACTTCTTCCTATCAAAAATATCGTAAACGTTATATTTTATTGCCACCACAAACGACTACATAAATATATGATTTTTTTTTCTAAATCCTTCCGCATGTGTAGGAGAAAATTAAAAATATACGGGGTATTTCGAAAATATAATGACTAAGCGAAAAATAGTCCTCTTCGAATTCTGTACAAATTCATTTTTTTCTGTGGTCTGTGTCTGTCTATCTGCGTTGTCGTCCACAAAGCTTAAAAATCTCATAACTTTCACCTTTTTTCAAGACCTACGTGTACTACATTTTTATAGAAAATGAGGGAAATAGTAAAATGAGTAATCGGGGTTCTCTGTGTTTTTTCTACCTCCAACATCTCTTCAAATTTCGTAAAAAGATATTTTGAATTACTGTTAGGAAGCCTATTGAAAATTGGAATAATCGGAATATACCTTATTAAATTTTCCGGTTGCTTTTCCGCAATGGTCATCATTTTAAAAAAATTGATATTTATGAAACCGAGACATATATTTAAAAAACAAAAATACTAAAATGTAGTTATTAAATATCTCAACTAGTCTTATTTAAACTAATTTTCTGTTAAGAAAGTTGAAAAAAAAAAAAGATATGAAAAAAATGTCATTTTTCGACATTAAATTCCGAAAATCACGTAAACGACATAGAATATCGAAAAATGTCGGAAGTACTAGTAGTGGAGGGAGCGGCGTACTGTAGCACTCGATGGCATGTCCATCGAGTTCTTGCCCAATAGCCGAAGAATTGTCATATTTTTAAGGAATACCTGCCCATTCTGTTAGTTTTTATCACACTGAAGGTCACTGCTAGTTCTGCACCACATCTTCTGGAACAGGTCTCGAACAGCTCTAACAGGTCTCGAACAGCTTTTAACTGGTCTTGACCAGGTCCCGGACAAATTTTAACAGGTCTCGATCAGCTTTTAATAGGTCGCGAACGGCTTTTGATAAGGTTTGATTCGCTTCTCATCAGGTTTGATCCGCGTACAAGATCTATTCGAGACCTGTTAACAGCTGTTCGAAACCTGTTAAAAATTCTTCAATACCTGTTAAAAGCTGTTCGAGACCTGTTCCAGCCGATGTGGTGCAGAACTGGCAGTGTCCTAGAGTTTTTCAACAGAATGGACTTTAGCAATTTCCCATGTTATTTTCTATAAGAAGTGTGCCAGAACTGTCATTGCTATTCTACTAGTACTTTTTTGCTGTACTTGAGAAGATCTATAAAAAGGCCTTATTCATTTTCCTTCGGTTTTATAGAATCCGAGATATTTCGAAAATTGTCCTTGATTGACTTTATTTCGAGTTTCATACAGGAAACACGCTACAGGTCGTAGTTCTCAAATTTTGTGAAAGTGTACATTGAAGTAGGGATTGAATATCTTAACAAATCTTTGCCAAAAGTTGCTAAGAAAGTTGAGAAAAAAATTCAAAAAATTACCTTCCGAAAATCTCGGAAACGAGGGAGAATGTCAAAAAATATGAAAAGTACTTGAAAATATCTAAGAATAGTATTATTAGTAGTATTATATGCCTAAATCATAGTTTTATAACAAACCTTTAATTGACACCTAAAATATTAAACTTTGACGTTTGTATGTTTGACATTTCAAATAAAATGGCGACTTATTAGGATGGTGCTAATATGCGATTGGTTAGTTATTTTCAAAGCAATGTGATTTGTGTTGATATTAATGTGAATTCTAGAAATCAAAGGATGTGATTGGTTAATTTAGCGTGGATTCTTAATTTATTCTTCAACTAAAAATTACCGGAATATGTCTATGCGAAAGAAACGGAGAGGCGGAAGTGCGTGTGTGTGTGAAAATAACCCCCCATTTTTCGAATTTTGAAATTTTGAAAGTTGTTCCAAATTGTTCTAGAAAATGATTCCTTATACTTGAATACAAAGGCCGAAAAACTCAAAAAATCATTTTTAGAGCTAACCCCCATTATGTGTTTTTCGTGTTTTTTTTACCAGATTGTTCTAGTTGTTCCGAACATTGTTCCAAATTTTCATATATTAAATTATTTCAAGCTCAAAATCAATTAAAACCATTTAGAGCTAGCCCCCCATTATTTTTTTTCGAAGTTTTTTTTGTCGTACCAGATTATTCTAGTCAGCTTAAACATTGTTCGAAATTTTCATCTCTTAAAAAATTTATTTCATGTCCAAAGTCAAGAAAATTCATTTACATCCAGCCCCCCCCCAAAATTTTTTAAAATGTTTTTTGTTGAACTGGATTATTCTTCATCCTAAACATTGTTCCAAATTTTCATGTCTTAAAAAAGTAGAGCTTCAGTACATATTTTTTTAATTATTTTTGAATTTTCTACATTTCTTTTGAGGCTAAACAGTAACAATAAGTAAAGATAGGACTTTATTCAGTTTTATAAAAAAAAACGCCTTTAGACAATAGATGAATAAATGTTTGCCCAACTTTATTTATTTACATAAGCTCTAAAGTTACTTTTAGCTCTAGCTCTATATGGTTTTAATTGATTTTGAGCTTGAAATAATTTTTTAAATCATGAAAATTTGGAACAATGTTCAGAGCAACTAGAACAATCAGGTACAACAAAAACAAAATCGAAAAAAAATAATGGGGGCTAGTTCTAAAATGGTTTTTTGGGTTTTTCGACCTTTGTGTTTACGTTTGAATATTTTCTGGAACAATTTGGTACAAACCTAGAACAATTTGGATCAAGTTTCAAAATTCGAAAAATGGGGGCTAACTTCATACACGTCGGGATTTCGTAGTCGTAGTTTTTATCCATTGATTATTTTTGCCAAATATTTTTCAGTTATTGGATTATTCGGTCTTTAAAGTGTCTATTTAATTACAAATCAAATAGTGTATACGGCATCAGTACTATTTTTGAAAAACAAACAAATATACCTTACTGTGATATTTTTTTTACTTTTCTTTAGGAAAATACCAACATTATATGCACCATTTGATTTGTAACTAAACTGACAATCTAAAGTCCTAATACCCTATTACGTGTTTCATTTAAAAATCTTAAGTTTTTCTTAAAAAACTGTCTCTTTTACCTGCAACGAGTACTTTTATTTATTACACAACCAGTGAAAATGTATTGGATTACAGGCAACATTTTTAGTGCTTAAGTTCATAAAAAAACATTTTGTTGTTTCCTTGGCAATTTCTATAATTTGTAGGGAAACAACAAAATGTTTTCAAAAACATTTTCACCACGAATGGTATTTGGAAAGTTTATTCAACAATATAAATTGTTTCTAGACAATATACTTTAGACTACCGTGTTTTTCAGCACACTTTTGAACATCCAAATCGATTTTGTCACCTTTTTGAAAAACTTAACATTGAAGTTGGGAAAAATATAATATTAGTGAAATTGAAAATTAGAAACTTTCACTTTAAAGCACACTTATCATTTTAGCAGCATTGCAAAACTTGGATCATTAGTAAGATTGTCGTATAACGATGAATTTAATGGCTTTTGAGGTGAAATCGAGTTTAAGTTTAATTGAAAATGACAATTAACAACTAACACGGATAACACTCATTTCTAGTCAACGTATTTTCTTACAAATTTCAACATTTCTCATATTATATTATGGTAAAACAATCTAACCTAATTACAATTAATTTTTAAGTTACTTTTTGAGCAAATGTTATTTAAATCATCATTAAAAAGTTATTAATTTCCCGGTCCCATCAAAAGGAAAGTAGTGTGAACGAGCAAAAAAAAATCAAGATATCTATGGAAATATCTATTTTAAGGTTCCTCAAGAAGATTGAAACTATTTCCAAGAGTTAGATCTGTCTGTGTGTCTGTGTGTAATCTTCCACGATAACTGTCGAACCGTTTGACCAATCAAGCTGAAATTTGGTACGAAGGGTTGGTGTGTGCCCCGAATGCGTTTAGGTTTAAATTGGTACAGTAGAATGACATTGATTGAATACACATGTAAGATTTTTTGCCTTTTTTAAAATTTTAAGGACAAACAATACACTGTAGTGCAATATGTTGTAGTTCACAGTTATAGAGCATAAAATTCCCTACAACTTTTGTATCAAACTTTTTCCAGAATTCCCAATAGTTTTCATGATTTTAGGAGATCCTAATTGTAGCAGTGTGCTATATAATGTGCGCACGCGCCCGCTTATGTCATTATCAACATTGAAATATCAATTCGGTAGACGTATTCACCATCGGCTGGCTTTTTAAATTTTTTTTTCATAAATTAATGTAATTAAAATAATCCTATTCTCTACAGCCGAGCCGGGAAAGTTCTTAGGTGACACAGCGGATTTTTTTATGGATACATCAGGATCAGTATTGTATGATTATTAAAAATGTATTCAAATCTAAAAATATTTACGCCTGTGCCTAATCTATAATCCGAAGAATAGCCATTTACTATTAAATTATACATATAAAAACTTGTTATACTGGATACCCTGTGTTGTATAATATGGATAAAAAAAGCTGTTGATTTATTATATAGACTGTTTAGTAAACTTTATTTGAAAATACCTATTATCCATTAAAGAGACAGCAAAAATATACCATTAATGTTTAAGTGGTATTTAATAGGGAATAATTTTAGATGCTGGAATAATTTTTACGGGCCTCTTGCTCTGTAAATTGTTAACATGAACGCCTATAAATGCCAAGTTAAAGTTAATTGATTTAGTTATTTATTCAAGAAATTATTTATGCATAGACGCCTACATTTACTCATTATTGAAATATTTATAGTACAGATTAGATTTAGCTTCGCACATCTGATCCGATTTGATTGACATTTGTATAACTGTATATGTTTTGTTGAAATTAGAATTAATATTTGGCAACTTCATTTTAACAGAAAGCAATATAAAAATAATACTGTGAAGTTTTGAATTGTAAAAGTATTGTTTATTAAACTATTTATAAAAAAAAATATTAATAGTTATTTACCGTTTGTATAACGTTAACTGTACGTATATTTTTATAAATAACGACTTGATAGAAAAACGAAAATTGAATACCTGCGTTACCAATTTATTTTCAATGGTCATTTATAAGAATAGCAACAACCTATTAACTTTAAATTGACCATGAAATCCTAAGTGAAAAATTGTAGTTTATTAGGGCATGTATATTATATTTGAACATAAATTGGACTAGAGAGCATTTTTAATACGTTTAATTATAGATTATGATGAATGAAATTATGATCTGTTATGTTTTTGATATCTAAATTAAATGGGTATTTAACAATATATCAGTCACTTATAACGTTATTATAATAAACTAATTCTATAATTATACAGCTACATTTATATTTCCGAAGCTGGTTAGGTTAAGTTACATTGATGTTGCTGAGTGCAAATTGTAAAGTTTGTGATGCTAACGTAATCAGAATACTACTTTTTTTGCAGTGAGTTGAAAAAAAATAAGAATTAACTCGTGAACATTGCGGAAAATTTTCACAACTTTCGACGTGGATTATTTTAACAATAGTGCATCGATGAACTTTATTTTTTATATTGCGAATTAATAGTCATTAGTAATACTAGCGTATATAAAATATTGTATTAAGATTTAGCCGTCGTGAAAGAAATACGATCGCTGAGCTTTAAAAAACATTTATAAGATCCTGACAGGTGACGAATCAAAGTAAATATTTACTGCTACATGGTACCATCAAGATGAAGAATAGAGGATTTGGACTATTAAGCCCAAAAGCAGATTCGGGAAATGCACCCTGAAATGACTAAGAATGACCCTGAAACTGTTTAAAATTGAATAAATATCATCACTGACACAACTCATCTGAACTTGTATTGGTGAAAAGGACTACTCAGCGGATTTGGACTCGGATTTGTGAATTTTGTCGAAGATTGGGACCTCGGACTAGCCGAGGCATTTCCTGGTTGTTCTTCGGTCGATCCCTGTGATTTCTCGGCTTTTCTTCGCTTGCTCTTAGTAGTCATTTCTGCGGTTCTTCTTAGTGATTTCCGAGTCCTTTGCTCTTTGGTATCTCGGATTCCATTAGTCGTCAATTTCATCAGTCTTTCGGTTTCCCGAATCTGCTCTCATCTTTATGGCTGGTCAAAAGTCAAAAGCTGGAGTTTAAGTTTCTACTATTTCTAGTCGTGGATTAGGTTGGGTAAAAGAGGCCGAAGCAAATATTTTAACAACATATTCAATACGAAAATGAACGGAATATTACAAAGGAAAATTTTAAACACGCATAGAAAAGTTCATAAGTTCTATAGAGTTCAGCGACTTGATCGATTGAATGTTGTAGATGGAACTATTATTGAATAAGCAAAAATTAAAACTTGCTGCGACTGTCTCATTGGTGTGAATTCGTACAATGTAAAACATAGTTTATCGGAATTTTGTTTATTAACGATGCTAAATGTTTTTTTACTCATTACTATGTAGTCATAAATCGCAAAAAATTACCCACTTATTTCTATTACATTTTTCAACCCCTTTAAAACTACCTAATTTCATTACAGCAATTGTTTCGCTATTTTTACTTTAACTGTTATGTTGAATTCTATACAAATCTAAAACAGTTTTAATTTTTATCAGTTATTTTAATTTCAACCTGCCTAAAAACAACTTATTTCAAAAAAGGCAATTTTATTATTCTATACGAATTCAAAGCGTTAGAATTTTATTTTATTATTTAAATTTTCACACCCAAACTACCGGAAATTTTGAGAAGTAGTTTCTTTCACTTTTTTTTCTGCAATCATCAGCTGATATTGAACGAGTTTCGGAAGTTTCAGAGTTTTGGCCATTTTTGTGATTTTTGGGGCACTGTACGTGGATTCGTAATCTACTCGTCCAGATAAATCGAATGGTGTCTTCGATTGCTCGAGAAACATCATAAATTTGCAAAAAATCCTCGAAATAGGCGAGAATCCAGACAAATTTGGGATTTTTCTCGATTTTCTCTCTTAAGTTCTTTGACAACCCATATTATTCTTTACATTTGAGGGCTGATTCTTACTCTGCTTGTCAAATTGAATGGTGTCTTCATTTGCTCGAAAGACCTCATAGATTTACGAGGAATTCTCAAGGTGTCTTCATTTGCTCGAAAGATTTACGAGGAATTCTCAAATCCAGCGAAATTTTGGATTTTTCTGAATTTTGACCATATTTTGGCCCGTAAGTTCTTTGACAACCCACTATTTTCTTTATTTGAAAGCCGATTCTTACTCTACTCGGCAAGCCGAATCGAATGGTGTGTTCGTCTGTTCGAGAAACCTCATGGATTTTCGAGAAATCGTGATTTTGGAAAGTTGAGCCCAATTTTTAGGCCATATTCGGCACTTTTGGCTTTTTTTAATTCGTTCCAAAGTTCGAAACACAATCTTTTTATTGGTTTTAGAGCATTCTCGAGTGCACCACAGAAATCTGTAGAATCCGATGGTATTTTTGTCTGCTTAAGAGACCGAGTAGATTTTCGAGAAAGGCAGGTTTCCCACTTTTGCACTTTTATTGCGTTTTAAAAATCCAAACTAAATTTTTTTCTTTCACTTATTGGATATTTCCCTTTTAAACGCCCATGTGCTTTATTTCTCACTGCATCGGGTATTAAAATAAGCATGGAAGCATTTCAACTGAAGGTTCTACACCAAGTCCTGGAAAAATACCATACACCTATAGACGTCTATAAAACAGGAAGAAGAGGTTTAGACCAAGACAATCCCCTATACGTTTAACAGCTCGACCTTTCCCTTCTCAAGTTCCACCGACGGAGAAAAAGAAGAAAGCCCAAAAGCAGTGTGTTGTGTGCTAAAAGTAAACAAATAACTACTGATTGTTTTATTCCACCTTAGCGGAAAATAAACAAATTCGGGCCTAAACATAACCGTAAAATCGGCTTGTTTATAATAATAAACATATTTTTGACAGTTCAGACATCGGTTGTATATACCAAAATGTTAGAAAGGCTTTTAGAATTATATGAGAAATATGGTTTGGAACATTAAATTAATACAAGTGTTATGAGATTGAATGATTTCTTGGTAAATTTACACTAAATTTATCTAGAAGAAGATAGTGAAATGATCGGCTATATTCGTCAATGTATCAAATCTATCAAATCCAAAAACAAATACATTAATTTTCAAAATATTATGTATTATGTACACCATAACATATATAGTTTATTTTTATTTTTCTCTAATTGATGTGAATTTAAGTTTAACTATATTCAGATTATGGCTCGTTTTTATTATTCTGATATGACAAATTTTGATTTATCTATTAAAAGTAATGCTTTCAGGAACAAAGTTTCGAAAACTTTAAACGAACACTCAAATCGGTGAAATCAGCAGGCATTATAATTCATACAGTGAACATTGTTTTCAAAGCGATTAAACGAACGCTGAACCCTTTTCTACTTTCTAAAACAATGGAGATGATTAAATTCCTAATTACTGAAATTATCTTATTACCTAAAGAAGTCCAATCATCATTAAGTTTTTAATATTTACGATTTAGAGTTTTTAAGTAAAAAATACCAGTTGTTTCATTAGATTTTAAATGATTTTGCATGAAATGAGATATTAAGATGCAGTTATTATAATTAAGTTTTTTAAAAGCTTTATCTGAGTATTTTACCACAATTACGATCAATAAGCAATTTTAATTTAACTTAATTTACTGTGTTAAATATTAACACTAAGATTCTTACTCAATAGAAATTCCTCAGACATAATAAGAAACAGTATTGTGTAAATATCGCACTTTGCTCTGTTTTACACTGCTACTTAGTTAACATAGGACTATGTCGTCTTGAGTCTTCTAGTCTAGTTGGGGTTGTCGAGTAATCAAAGTTCTCATGGTCTAAAAGTCGTTGTTTATTATTCTTTGTAAAGTGGGTGATTGTATGTCTAACAGGGTCCATCTTCATGTATCAATGGAGGTCACTATTTCGAAATTATTGTATAAATTTAACTTTACCGAGTATGGAGACCAACTGGATGTGAATGCTGACGGAAAGCAAAGATTATTATAAACCAATGAATACCTAGAGGATTGATGTATGGAAATTTTGTATTAATGTTGTTCAGTATTATCGTATAGTAATATACATAATTTATGTTAACCTGGTTTTTTATTATTTATAAGTGATAGGGTGGCACATAACTGGCGACGAGGATTTATTAAACCCACTGAAAGTAAAAAAAAAAATTTTTTTGGACAATAATAATTGCGTCACGGAAGTCACTTTTCTTGGCCACAAATGTACCGATGACAGAATTGGCGCTGATGAGCGAAAAATTAAAATAATTTTAGAGTTCCTACCGCCTACTAACAAAGAAGAAGTGCGAATCTTCCTGGAACTTGTAACATACCTTGGAAAATTTATCCCCGATTTAGCAAGTACAACTGAACCTATTCGTCAACAAAAGAAAATGAAACAAAGTTTGAAGGGATCAAAATTCACCAGAATCATTTCACAAAACTCAAAAAAGCATTAGCGAAACTTCCAACATTATCTTATTTCGACCCTTAACGAAGAACATGTTTAGTAGTTGATGCAAATCCTGTGGCATTAGGGGCAGTGCTGTTGCAGTTTGACGACCAGTCATACCCACGTGTAATTTCGTTTTCTAGCAAGAGGTTATCATTTACTGAGCGTAGGTACTCGCAGACTAAAAAAGAAAAAGAAAGCTTATCTCTTGTGTTTGGTGTAGAAAGATTCTATTTTGACGGTCTACAAACCTCTTGAAACGATATTTAAACCAGCATCTAAGTCCGGCGCGAATAGAAAGATGGCTAATAAGATTACAGTCCTTTAAGTTTAAAATTATTTACTAGTCTGGTAAATCAAATATCGCTGATTCATTATCGATGTTATGTCAACTAGGAAACGAGGGATCATTCAATCAAGAGACTAATGAACATGTGTTTGTTATTTTTGAAACAATGTCCCAAGGGCTATGACCATTTCTGAATTTGTCTTTGCCAAGATGGGAAGATAATATACGCAGTTGAGAAAGTTAATCAAGCTACTTGGACATCAACAGAAAAAACTTTGATTTTCCGTTTCGCTATGAACTTTCAACGAAATGTCCAATGTTACTAAGAGGTAACAAAATTGTTATTCCACAAATTGCGATCAAGAATACTTGAACCAGCACACGAAGGTCATCTGGGTGAAACGATCATGAAACGTCGATTAAGAGCCTAACTTTGGTGGCCACTGATTGATAGAGAATCGTAACCTTTTGTAAAACAAAGTAGAGACTGCTTAATGGTGACGCAGCTAAATAAACCACCTTTGTTGTCTCGGCATAGATTTCTCGAAGGCACCTGACAATGCTTAGTTATATAGATCTGATGTGACCACTACCAAACCAAGAGATGATATTTGTGATCATTGATTACTACTCTAGGTACTAAGAAATCTAAGTTTTTCAGACAAACTACTTCCACTATAATAATAAAGCAGTTGACAGAAATATTTTCCAGACTAGGTTACCCAAAATCCATCAGAGCTGATAATGGTCAACAATTTGTAAGTAATGAGCATAAGAAATTTTGTGCCTAAAATAGAGTAAAACTTATACAAACTCTACCATATTAGCACCAGGCGACCAGCGAAGTAGAAAACATGAATAAATCCATTCTTAGGCGGTTATTTTGTCATTCAAATGGGTTAGACTTGCAAAATCACCTAGAGAAATTTACCCTGATGCACAATGTCACACCCCATGGCTCTACAGGAAAATCTCCATCGGAATTAATGTTTGGCCGCAACATTAGAGTCAAAAAACCGTCTTAGGTGTGGATGTTGAGAACATCGATGAAGAGACCAAGGACAAGGATATAATTAATAAAAAAAATGAAAAGTAATTACAAAAAATATGTTTGTAGCTAACTCCGAGATTTAACAGAAATATAAATGAAGTATTAAACATAGAAGGATATGAACAAACGCTAATAAAAAAAAACAACAAAATAATAAAGCGTCATGTTTCGTACGTCAAGAAATTACCTTATCCAGAGATAATACATGAAACCCAAGCCATCGCATTGTTTACCAACCTCAGGTCAACCACCAGCACCAGAAGAAAAATAATACCCGAGGACAATCCAGCCCCCAACAACAAAATCCATCATCACCAAGAGTGGAATCACTGTATTATTGCTGTTCAGATATAGATATATTTAACGTTGTAACTATGAGTTATACGTTAGTAATGGCAGACTGTTTGCACATTACTTACGTATATTTGATGGTAAATGCTCCTTCCTACTAACTATATATTTTAAGCTTGTGGTGCAACAAAATTTTAAGCTAAGCCGAACTTAATCTACAGCTGCACCCTAAGATTTGTTGGTGAAACCGGGCATAAATCACAGAAGGCAAAGAATATATGAAAAACCTAAACTGGATCCAGAAGACTACTGCAAAGAGCCATTAAAGAACCTGTACAAACTAGTACAGGAAACAAGATTAACTGACTGGGTGCAGTCAGTAGACAAACAGGACATAATGCAAATCCACGAGACTGCAGTGAATCTGGTTGGTAAAGATTGGTCCCGAAAAGAAAACCCAAAGCTAAATACCTTAATGCGATACTTGTTTCAGGATTTGCTTGTATAACTGCATTGTATTATATGTATTAAAGGTGAATTTATTTACTTTCTAGTATCAAGTACATTTTTGTTGGTTTCTCTTGTTGGTGAAGTTTAAATTAACTGCTTTTGTTTTATTCATTTTGATCAGAGCTTTGCAGTTTGGTTTTAGTTTCTTCTTCGTGGGCTTTACCTGTGTTATTAATAAAGGTTTAGTATACTAATCTAAGATTGGGATGTCACCAAAATGTAATAAGTAAAGGAGTCCTTAAACACTTCCTTGTTGGATCCTACCCTGATTTCTCTTAATTAGGAATAAAGCTTATCCTTGCTTTATTTTGAAGGCTATCCTGATATTTTTTTTTTGAAGGAAGAATCTGTAGGATTTAAACTAAGTTGTTCTAGTCACCAAACATCCTCTCTCACACTCTAGAGTCTGAATATTTATTCTATAATACTTGCCTCTTATGCATTTTGCATGTATTTTCATTCTTTATCAAGGTAAAGAATGGATTTTCTGTAATCGAAATAAACAATATTGGATTGCCCTGGATTTCAAAAGTGTCAGTGTCAGATATAAAATGGTGACGGTAATAATTATTTTCAAACAAGTTTTAATTTAAACAAAATAATGAGTGAAAAATCAAGTGAAGTAGATATAGAATTTAATAATATTTGAAATTGCAAATTATGAAAAAACACCAATGCACCAGATTTTAATATCGGTAAGTGTACCACAGCACTATAAATATTAATACAATGTAATACAAATATGTCAACAAATAACTTGTGTTCAGATTTAATTTAATTTTTATTTATACTTTTTGATCGTGGAGAAAATATAGTCTGTTACTCGGTTAGAATGAAAAAATTCGACACTCGTGGTTCCTCACACTCGCTTTCGCTCGCGTTCGGAATTTTCCACTCGTGTCGAATTTTTCATTCTAACCTTGTTACAGAATCTACTATTATGTTTTTTTATAATTTAGTATAATGGTTTTAGAGACAAATTAGTGTATTAAAACGGTGCAAAATGAATCTCGTAAAAATAAATTGTAAAACAACCCATATATTTTTATTAAATATCGAGAACTATTAACACCATTTTTAAACAAATCTTGATTTAAGTTTCCGCTCCGGAACACAAAAAAAGCAAATTATTTATCGTTGTAAATCTTAAAATTTTCATTCATGCGAATCGGGATATTTTTAACCACAATTTCCTGAACTTTTATTGATGTACCTTGCACGAAATTCAATTGATTACATTCGTAAATTTTAAACTCTTACTCGAACATTGTGTATTTGGACAAGGGCCAAATAATATACAAACTTTTAAAATAGAATCCATAAGGCTTCCTATGATTATGGCTGCTCTGGTTCTGGAGTGCTAAGAGGTATGCTTTTCTTCTTATCAATACTGACTCAGTTTGTATTTTAGAACTGTATGTATAAGTAGTGCACAAGTCAAATAATTTTTAATTATAATCGCCAGTGAACTTTGTTTTATTTAAAATATATAAGAAAAACTAGATAAGGCGACTAATAGTAAGTGTATCCAATAGATAAATCAAATTAAAATGTTTTCTAAGTCACAGTGTAGCAAATTAAGTATGAAGTATTAAATTAATAACTTGTCTGCGAATTTTATAGTAAAGGTATGAATTTTTAATTTGTTCTTATTTTTTTATTTTTTTGAAGAATGTATAAATAATATTTTTGTTAATCCAATTGCTACATTTTTTCCAGCAATAATAAATATCAAAAGTGTTATTTTATTTGAAAGTACTAAAACACCATAAAATTTAAAAACCTACTTGCTTAATTAAAAATTAATGTGTTAATATGTGTCATTCATAAACCTTTTAGAATCATTATAAAATAGTTTCTTTCCATTTACCTTATTTGAAACTAATCAAAAATCTATTTAAATTGAATATAGTTTGGCAAAATTATTTATTAATTATTTGAAAATTTTTGTTGCCTATCAATTACAAATTATTTTATTATTACCGTAGACGTTCGTCGTATTTTATTTTGATATGACACTAATGACAGCTAAAAAATAGCAATCTAATACAAGTATTTCTAATATTTATTTATGGATCAAGTGTATACAGTGCCTTTTTTCACTCATGCGATTGTCGCACTCGCCTTAAAATTTCACATTCGTGAAAAAAGTATCACTTTACACACTAGTTACATACAATATTTTTTTCTACTACATGTAAAAAAATATGTAGGTATTAAGTAAAAAATAAACAATCTACTTTACGCACTAGTGCGTAAAATACTTTACGCATTAATATTTTATTATACGCACCAGTATGTCATTTTAAGTAGTAGTACGTAATGTATGTGTAAAGTAATTTACATACGGTAGTAGGAAAAAGTATGTATATTTTCTTATTAAGAGGGTGGGGGTTGTATTGTAAATCAATGTTCAACTTACTAGCATAGGTTAAACAAACAAAATCACATTTATTGAAAGTTAAATTAAAAATGTATTTTTGGGCGCCCTCGGAGTAGCGCCAACAGCGGCAAATTCAAATTACAATGAAAACCGAACAAAATCATTAGGGCTTTTTCTGTACATAGAAAATCTGATTATTCAATAATTAAAAATCGACAAGACCTCTACCTAGACTATAATTTCAATTTCTGTAATGTTTTACAGAACAGATATCATTGTGAGAACATATTCAGATGTGTCCCGTCTAAGTAAATTCAAGTTGGGGCGTGAGGGACAGCCGTCATTTTAAAAAATACGTTTTGTAAAATATCTCGTGAATCGTGCATCTTACGAGAAAAATAGTAGAGATCATTTTTGTAGATACATTCTATATAACTTTTATTTAAAACATTTGTCCTGAAAGCGTGGAGGAAGAAAATGTTATCACTAACATTTTTACTGTAACGGCGATTGAGACAATTAGGGCAGTATAATGCTTCCGGAATGAGTCCTTTTCCAGGTTTTCTGAAGAAAATATTCTCAAATCCATTCGGCAGTCCGGTTAGCAATACAAGAAGATGTAGATCTTCGCCCACAATTATGACAGAATCGTATCTTTTTAGAAAATTGTATGCTCTACAAAATTTGGTTACCACCATTTTTAACATAAAATCAACCGTTAACTATATATTTGGCAATAAACGTATTGAAAAAAATTTGGAGCGCTATAAATAAAAACCTATGTATTATACAGGAAAAAGTTGTAAAGAATGTTTTTAACTACCAAAATGATTTCTATTATTTTTCTCGTACGATGCACGGTTCACGAGATATTTCACAAAACGTTTTTTCCAAGATGGCGGCTTGTCCCCTCCCCTTCCCCCGTCCGACAACTTGAATTTACTTTTTCTAAAATGTAACAAACGTGGCCGGTTGGCGAAATATCAGTGTACAAAAAAATTATTCGGACAAATGTACTATTTTAAGAAGAAATTAACATTCTTAGAAGAAATAACAAATATTTTGTTGTGGGCAATAAATGGATAAATGGGTTTTTGTAAATATGGTACAAATAGTTTAAATAAATCAATTTTAAGTTACTTAACACTAAATAAATAATTTAAAACAATAGTACGAATCAAAATCACTATCTTCTTCAGTTTCCGATTAATTCTCATAAATTATGTATTTATCAAATTAATATTTTATTCCTGAATTTTAGCACAAAATTTTCTTGGAAAATTTCGTTATTTACCTATCACTATTTTTGGTGTTTCTAATTTTTCTCAGGGTTTTTAAATGTAAATGTATGTTTTATTCCTTTTCTATCTTAGTTTGATTCAAGTAGAAGAATGAGCTCCTGAAAAATTGAAAAATGAAAAATTTTATTGAAAAAATTTCAATTTTTTCGAAAAACTTGAACTGTTCAATTTTGAATTTCCGAACTAATGGTAAATTTAAAGGACTTCAATGATCAAAGTACATTAAAAATTTTTTCGACATAAAAAAATTCATAAAACAGTTTTTCGCCATGATCTCGGAAAATTTGTCGTTACGTTGAAAAATGGTCAGAAACAAAATTGTAGATTTATTTATTATCGACAACTTTATCCCTGACAATTTTTTGATTGGAAGTCACACTTCGCCGAAAATTGCAAAAAATGATTTTCAACCCTTAAAACTCATTCCCCTTCGAAACCGCTACATGTGCAGGGGTGCATTTTTTTCATCTTGATAGCCCTGGGCTATTATAATAACACATTCTTAAGAAAGCGTCAGTGTCGAGGGCGATTTCTCATCGAGTCATAAAATAGCTGATTAGGGGTTCGACGAACAATATATTTCATTGAAAAATGTATTTGTATCAATTTTCCGAAATATATAAAAGGTATTTAAAAATAAGTGCAAAAGTTTTTAGGGGATGATTTCCTGTCGAAAATTAAAGGAGGTCTTTCATGTAAACAACAGCTTTTAAGCCTGTCCATGGGGGGCGAGCGTAGCGAGCTCCCCTTATAAGACTGTATTGTCCGTCCGTCCCTCCGCCCGTCTGTAGTCTATAGTTGTCGCGATTTCTTGCGGATTGACCCTTTGCTTTCGGGTTTTTTTCTATATATTTTTTTATAACTGGCTGTAACGACGTGTATATTTTTGTAAGTCTACGTTAAAAGGGGGAGGGTCCACGCCTATAAAACCGTAAAAAAACATCGTGCAGAAACGGTTCGTTTTGAGTGTCAAGGGGCGTATTTATCAAGGGATAATTAGGAGAAAATACAATAAATAAAGAAAAACATGGAAAAATGGGACAAATATGAAAAATATGGAAAAATATAGAAAAATAGGAGAAAATAGAAAAAACAAGAAAGAACAGGAGAAAATAGGAAAAACAGGACAAAACGGAAAAAATAGAAAAAAATAGGACAATATATTTATTTTCGGCTCGCTCTCTTTTTAGGTAATCACGTACCCATGCTTGTTTAAAAAATGTAATAGGGGTTGCATGTTTCACCCCTTAGAAAGATCACAATAAATTCAAAAAAATATTCAGGTAGCCGGTTTATTGGTAGAACACGCCCACAAAATGCCATTTATTTAAATCTTCAACAATTTCGCCAAAGCCAAAAACACTTGATTTTTTTTCTTATTTTTAGAAGCTTTTAATAAAAGTAATGAAATTCAAAATCATGTATCACAATGAATTTAATCAAAAACGGCAACTAGTTTCGGGTAATTAGCAATCATCAGGCCTAAAAATGGTACAGTTCGACAATAAACATATAATATATAATTTACAAAACAAACTAACTTACCATATAAGTAAAATCAAGTAACTTAATTACAAATTGCAAAAATGCATAAAGCTGATGCGCATTAGAAAGGGTGGTGGAGTTTTGAAGGAAAATTTGGGGAGGGAAAATTTTTTAAGGGTACATGAAATAAAAAACAAAAGGTTAAAAGGGAATGATAAAAATGGTTAAAACGGGTGTTTAATACACATTTAATCAAGTAGAAAATCCAACCATAATTATAGTGGGGCCTGAGCCGAGCCCCGTTTTCGGCACTGCCCACTCAACACACTGTTGTAATTCAATTACTTCATTTTACTTATATGGTAAGTTAGTTTTTTTTTTAAATTATATGTTATATGTTTAGTGTCGACATTTTTAGGCCTGATGATGGCTAATTAGCCGAAACTATTTGCCGTTTTTTAATTAAATTCATTGTGGTACATGACTTTGAGTTTCATTACTTTTGACCACATTTGAGATATGGATACCCTGTTACATCTAAGAGCTTTTGTTTACATGAAAAACACACTTTAATTTTCGACAAGAAATCATCCCCTAAAAAATTTCGCACTTATTTGTGGAATCACCCTGTATACAAAATTGGCTGAACTATTAAGAAAAATTAAATAATAACTTTATAAACTATATTTAAGCAAAATGTTTATTCTTTTGAGTCCAAAATCTATAGTTAAACTTTTTCCGTTTACTTGTCAAATATATCGTATACTTTAAAATGAAATCAATAGCTTGACATTTATCCACAAAATAATAACCCTGCCTAAACATAAATATAAATCGATTAATGACCACATGTTAATTTATAAAAATCACTTATATTTAATTTTGTAATTAAACATTTCAATTTGTCAATAATATTTTTATTTATGATAAATCACACAATAATTATATTGTCTTGGTGCAGAAAACAATTACCACTTTATCAGTGTTGAGTGATTGTTTTATTTATTTTTAATATGTATATTTATAATAAGAAGTGATGCAGCAATTAATTTATCAGGCCAGGAAGATGACTCAAGTCTTGAAGACGATTCGACATTGAAAGGTCAACAAAATCAAGAATGGTCCGAAGTGTACTCCAACCAGGGCTCTACCTCCGACTTGTCTACAACTTCATCCGAACACCAGTCGAATTTAAAAGGTACTTGTTTGATTCCGGTAATTTTTATAGCGACGAAACATTTATTGTCTATTTTAGTAGTTTTGAATTAAATGCTGGAAATCTGAAAATCATAGGTGTTACCGAACTTTATGATAATAGGATGCCTCTCTGTCTCACTTGGATGAACTTTGATGCTCGAGTTCAGATTTGCCAACACCCAATCAATATACATAACCGAATATCGATTAAATAAGGGTTTGAATAAGACAATTCTGGAACATGAATTTAAAATTTTTTACATGTTCATTAAACATATATTTAAGCCTCTAGTTTTTTTTATAAATAAAAAGTAAAAGTACACTAAAGGTGCAAATTATCCCTAATAATTTGATAATAATAATAATATTACTGCTTATAGATGAATCCTAGAAAGTAAAGATTCTGTGGGACTGAGACGTGTTGCTCCGGATCTACTTACTGATGATTTATGGTGTCATTGGCACATTAGCATATAAGGATTGAAAATAGACAAAATATTTCTAATTTACAAGAAATAAAATACAGAGTTGTGTACCACAAGTTATAATTTTAAATAGGTAAGGCAACTAGTTTCGATTAAAAAGTCATCATCAGGTCTGAACGTACATATCGTTCAAAACACAGAAAAAGTTGGGTGTTGGTCACTTGGTCTTGGCGGCCAATTTTGTCAACGGGGTTCCGTAATCCCACCGGTCATTTGTCTTAAGATTTAAAATTAGGTGGGCCTCTTGGCCACAGTGGTTATCAACCTTTATAAATGAAATTATTTTAAATTAGAAATGATTTCTTCAACACGAAAAAACTATAACAATAATAAACGTAGACGAATACATTTTTTAAACCTAGGAATAACCCAAAATTGAATAGATTACAAAAATAATATTTACTGTCAGTAGATAGAACGTCCAATAACTTTAAAGGTTCAATAAGTAAAGGCGATGACGTTTAGAATAAAACTTTAGAAGTTAATTTCTTGTACAATTGTCACAATCTAAACGTCATTGTCGTTAGTTACAGAACCGTTAAAGTTAACGAACGTTCTATCTACTGACAATTAATCTTTAAATATTCCTATTTGATTATGCTAGAACCCTTAATTCAGCCTTTACAGTCAGAAAGCCTACACCTTTAGAAGCGGCGAATGATTAAATTCGGGTATAAGTGACCGCTACGCCGAAATCGGCTCCACCCAAAAAGTTTGGTAAAACTGAGCTAATAATAATAGAAGTAGTAAAAAAAGGGGATGTTTGGTCCCCTAAACTGGAGTCTTTAACTTTATTTTAAACAAAGTATTATTAGCTTATTTTAACAAACATTTTTCCTGTATCACTAATTTTCAATCACGGACCCAGACCCGGGAATATGGGCGCTACGCCGTTTATGACCTGGAGAATAAGAATCAGTAAAAAATAAATTATCATATATAATACAACGAGTGGCATCTTGACTATGGATAATCCCATAAGTTATTTCACGAAACGTGCTGTCAAATATTAATTTGACGAGTCCGTTTAATGTTGTGATTGTAGTTTCTTTAAATTTCTTTTTGACAGGGTGAAAAAATATTTGCGGATTTATTTTTATCTACGAGAAACTGTAAAATAAACTTTTGGTCACCTGGATAGACCAATTTCTACGTGCAACCATTAAAACTAATTGCATTTATCTAAAAACTAGTTAAAGTAGTTAAAGTTTAACTATATTACATGTTTCAGTGATTAATGATGTAGACTGAAAAAAAAATTAGCAACACTGTCTGTTGAGCAAAAAAGATTAAATGCTTCACGTTTACGGGTTAAATTCGAGCACTCTTTTCTTTTAAATTAGAATTTTAAGCAGAGTATTGACTTAATTTATCTACAGCAGTTTAAATTTAAAAATAAATATACAGGTTTGTCTCTCTGTGTATTTGTGCTGATATTTATTTTTCATTTTAAACTAAATTATGCTACCTATTTATTTGTTCTTAATATTAAATTAAATATAATTAAACTTCTTGTATTATAATCCTAATATTGTATTTTCCGTAAATTAATTTATAAATCCCTTAATTACTTAACAGACAGTTCAACCCGGTGCAACAGCGATTTTCAATGGATCCGTAAAGAACCTCCGGAAATCCCTCCTCAAAAAATGGAGGAATTGGAACAACTTCCACCAACCAAACCACCCCTGAATCGTTCATTTCGTGAAAGAACACCGCGCAAGGAAAAAGTAGCAACTGAAAGTTTAGACCGAAGGAAACGAAACCAAAACAGGATAGAACGAGATCAAAAAGCAAGATCTTCTCACATTTTGAAGAGTCCACCTAGATTAGATGATTATACTGGAAGTCCTGGTTGTCAGAACTGGTGTTGTAATCCACATGAATTTTGTTATGATGGATTTCAGAGAAGGCATGAAAGGTTAGATCCCCAGAGGTAGGGGCAGTGTAATGATTATTACTGTTGATAGAAAATTTTTACGATCTACCGTGTAATTGTTTTTTTTTCTGTTTTTTGTTGTTTGCTAAATAGTATACACATTTGGTTTTACTAAACTCGTATACTCCTCAAACCAGCAATAATTATCCAGCAAAATTTCACTTTTATTAACTTGTGTTTTAAAAATTTTAAGATGTTTGTTTGACAAAATTGTTTTATTTTAGGATAATCTATAAATTAAAATAAATTTATCAAACAATAATCTGAATAAAATTTTAATCAGCTGTTAAATAAAATATTACAAACTAAAGGTATGGCAGCAATCCTATGTTGGAGAGAGATCAACACCAAAGGTTCGTGGAAAGAGGGAGCCATCCTGATATTTATGGTGACTTCGGGAGATATAGACATGATATGCAATGTTGTTCCTATCACATGGCACCGATAGCTCCTCCATGTTATTATTATGGTGACAGAAACTACCATTGGACACCTCCAAACTATCCTAAGGTGAACTAACTAACGACTGTTTTTAACTAAATTAAAACCAATCGTTCTTGCTAAATGAAACTAATTATGAAAGCTATTACTTTATCTTATGACTGTCTTCTTTTAATCAATACATAACTGACACCTAGTAGTATTTTTATTTTTGGTCTCCACTTTTTAACTCCGTTAAAGGGGAATTTTAATTGTGCATCAAGTACCAGCAATCGAAAATTGAACTGCGAGGGTTGTAAAAATTAATAATTCTCCCAAAGCCACTTTTTTGAAAATATCTTGGAAAATATAAAAATTACAGAAAAGGGCTTTAAATAAAATCGACAGATACAAGATTAGATATATTTTTTTAATTATTATTTTTTGAAGTTCCCTTTTTATATCCCACCATTTTTTATAAAGTTTTAAATCATTCTTATAGTTAAAAAATAAACAAATCGCTATATTTTTGCTTTAAATAAGACATATAATCTTTATTCTAGCCTTTACGTCACCTTATATCAAATAAAGAACTTGTCTTCCTAATTTTTCTATTTCTGTTAACAATTTTCTTTTTAAAAAATTGAGTGAAATCGCATTAGATTTGTCTTCTTATTTTGTACAATCCGAGACAGTAAATGTCTCTCTTCTTTTCATATTTCTTGTGTTCCCTTGAGCTATCCTATATTTCATTTTTCATGGCATTAAAAGTTTTTTCAAATATAAATCGTAATGACTATTTTATTTGTCCACATCAATCTGCTAAAGCTATTCAATAAAAAAATGAGAATTGAAATAAAAATTTCTCCTATATCGAATCTTATATTTCTTTCGATTTCAACACAATACCAACCTAATTTCCCGCTGTCAAATCTAGTATCAAGACTAAATAGGAAACAATCGAGACCAGATACGATTTGGTTGACACATTTATTTTCGGAACTCGTCTCATTATCTCCATCTCCCAAAAAAACGCGTATAATGGACCGTGATATTGCAACGAGACTGGCACTAATGTCATCTTAACATTTCCTATAAAATTTATTATTTTAATAAATCGTTCATTTATCCTTATACTTTTACAAGTGTCAAATCTTCTACTAGCCGCTTCATTCATTTGATTTGTGTCTTTTCCTTCTTTACTTTTTCCAGATTTCCCTTGGTCTCCACCTCTTTTTTTGTTTCTTTTTGATTCCATAGCTCTCCTTCTATTTGGTTTTGGTTTGGTTTCAGTAATTCTAGTAATCATTTTCCTTTTGGACCTAAATATTTTAGCAATACTGAAACTCGAAAAGGGCGTTGTTTCAATGCCAAAAAAGTAATTTTGAGCCATTACAAAAATAAGAATATTTTTTGAATTTCAGTTTAAAATTTTATTTACTACTTTATTAAAAATCTCAACTTTTGATAAAAAAATCAACATATGAAGTAAAGAACGGAATATACGAATTGTACATTATATGAATGTATAGGCTTTATCCTGACAGATATCAAACAAATCTAAAAAAATTGCTACGTATATCTCAAACTCCACTTGACTATAATTCTTTTAATAAACCCAGAGGAAAATATGAACAAAGAAGAAAACCAGTGAGCGAAATTAATGTTCTAACTCAAATTGAAATAAATCCGGAAATATCCTGCAGTATAACAGGCCGTTAATGTAATTTATCTTCTAGCCGAGTTAATCAAAGCTAAAAGTATATTAATATTACCATTAAAATTATTTAAAAATACTTAAGCTAGCATTGCCAAGACGATCTTTTAATACATAAATGTTGTTTATATTATGTATACAAACAAATTATAAAACATCAGACAACTTTTTTGTCCTAATTTGCACAAACTTTTCGTAACAGAATTTTTTGTCACTTACGAATTTTTAATTTTCCAATTTTACTAACATTCTACCTATTTTTTTGTTTCAGGTATAACCAATAACTCCAATTTATATAAAAATTTGAAATTAAATAGTTGCAAAAACAAATTTATAATTACATAAACACTTTGAAATAAAAGTTAATTATTTTTCTTTGTATTTTCAGTCCGGTGATCTAGACGAAAAATTCAGGAAAATCCAATATGAAAAAGATAACCTTCAATTACAAGTACAAGTTTTGTCGGACCAAATTGAGGCGCAGTCAGATAAAATCTCCGACTTGGAGAAGTTGTTACACGAAAAGAAACAACTCTTATCTGATACCGAAGACAAATTACAAAGGGTGAGTTACGTAATGAAAAACTAATCGTTAAAATTTAATTAGACGTACATACAAGCTAAACTTTTATTTGGAGAAATCTGTTGTGTTGTCCCTTTTTTGCTAAATCTTTTGGAAACAAGCTTTCTTTCTATCTCGATTATTTTGACTTCTTTCTATGTCGTATGTTATCTCTTCTCTTTTAATCAGTAGTGATTTTTTACAGATTTATTCTTTCTTCATGCATATACCTTAGACCTTTAGTATGGGAAGAGATTTTTTTTTTATTTAATAATAAGAACCAGTTACCGATGTCTTTTTTTACATAACATTTTTAAGTTTTCAAAATTTTACCAAAGTTTGCACATCCAAGTATATAAATATAAAAAAATGTTCCCCTCTCATTAGAAATCTCAACTTGTTTGGTGTGATATACATTATACAAGGTGGACCAAAATTGTCGAGCAATACTTCTAGGGGTGATAGAACACCTAAAAATAAGTAATAAACCTACGTCCAAAACCGCTAATTAAGGGTGCGACAGCTCATATTAATTGATGAAATTTAATTATTTTAAATTAGATATTTTAGATAGTATAATTTTATAAAGACTAAGGATTAATTAGAACCATGTTTTACATGTTACAGTTTCTATGAATAATTCTAACATGTTTTACATGTTACAGTTTCTCTGAATAATTGTTATGAAAATAATGCTGCTATATATAAATATTTTGATAGAAAAGACCATATTCATTAAATTTAGTAAAAATGCTTTAAATATATTGGGAGTAGCTAATTAAGTAGTTCTATCAAATATAACTACGGTCTTTAGCTACAGTTGCCATTTTATAGATTCACTTCAAATGTCCATTTAAACAAAATTAAAGGTTATCTATTTTCTCGAATGTGATCAATTAATGAGGTAATAAAACTAAATCTAGTACCACATGTAATATATTGAAATAATATCCGTTGTTACATTGAAGGGGAGAAATCAGCGACTAGTTTCGGCAATTATCAGGCCTACCTTAAATGTTTTACAATATGTGAACTTACCAATCTATTTATAAAGAGAAACGAAAATTAAATACCAAGATACATGGTTTAAACGGAATGTTCATAACAATTGTGCGCACAGATACAAGAATGTAAAATATGTTAAGAAATTTTTTTAGGTGGTACTAAGAACATGTGTGAACTTTAATTAAATGGAAAATTTATAAATTTAGAGTATATACTGTTACATTTATAATCATGTCTATCTAAGTAAAATTTTATCACCAAAGTTCACTCTAAAATATTAATTAAATTAAATTATTGTACTCAACCAAAATAAGGATCACTTGAAAAATTTCAAGACTATTAATGTCCCTATTTAAATTAAAAAGCATAGATTGTTCAAATATTGAAAATTCTTTTCGCGCATAAAAATTTATGGCTCTAATTAACTGCCATGAGAACCAGAAATCACATGTTTCCACTCAACATTATTATGCGTTTACTCAAACTCACTATAAAAGAAGCTCCAAAGCTTCAGAAAGGACCAGTCAAATTTTAAATTTCTACCTACCAACACCGTCACCCAAGGTTCGACAGACACTTATGATTTACTTCTACAAAACCAGTCTAATTTCTCGAACCCAAGTACAAGAGTCTATTTTCACAAACTACTAATGCCATCAGCAGAAGTTGCAACATTCGACGTCGCGACCCTCTTCGTTCCGACGTCCAAGGTTTCGGCGTCTATCCATTTTTAAATCTCTTATTGTGGCCTTATTTTGTCTTTTCAAAGATAAATCAGAATAATTGTTTTCACATTTTAATTTCCAACTGCTTATCAATTTATCAATTAATTATACCACCCTAAATAACAACTTTTATCATATAACAGTAATTTTTCTTAATGAGTAATTATTTCCTTGATTTATCTTCACTTGTCACCAAACATTAAAAAGAATTATTGCACTTATTAATAATATTGCTGTTTTTATTATTACTACAATTATTAAATACAACGTTGGTCCTAACTACATAAAAAAGACGATCACAGATATTGGGGGAAAAGGCCACAGGTACAATAAATAACAAGAGTAAAAATTTTCTTGCAAATTGTAAAACTTTATACAGCATGGGGGCGGTCGGTCACATTATGCAATTGTAGTGAAGATTTTATAAAAAATTAAAAAAACTTATTTTTTAATGAAAATGGATATAATTATATACTTGAACGTATTTTTCAATTCTGATTAACTTTGTTGTATTTTAGGTTTTAGACCATGTAGAACTGATGTTTATGAAAAAAAAATTTTTTCTTAAAATTAATAATAGAAAAGTTTTCCATATAATTCCAACTTAAATGTATAACATCTTTCATTTTTATATTTTTAACACACAGATAGCGGGAAATACTTTTTGTAGAAAGGTACACTTGTCTATCTCAATATAAAAATGTTATTTATTTCTCTAATACGAAATTCTTATTATTCTGATAGCCCAAGGCACTATTTTCCAGGAAAATCTAAATCTGACGAAATGAATCTTTTAATACAACTTTAAAGTTGAATTATTTTCTTACAAGATGGATTTCAATCGGGTTCTATGAAAGTAGAAAATAACAAATTAATTTTTACAAATATTAAATCACTAAATATTGTTTTTTTATTATCTTAAGGTAGTTCTATTTCTTCATACTGCCCTATTCCTGCTGCTTAACTGTCTGATGCCCGTATTTATGTTTGTATTTCTGATTTTATCTTCCTTTCCAGACTCCAAATTTTAATTTCTACAGCCCAATTTTGTTTCTCTATTTTATAATATTATAGTCCAATTTTGCTTATTTCTTCCTTCTTCTTGATATATTTTTTATTTGTTTTTTTTTTTAATATAAGTAGTTTTATTCCATTACAAAATACCTTACAATATAAATATTCTCCTTTTATCCTAACAAATTTACCCTCTCAAAATATTTTTGTTGTTGCCATTGATCTGTTATTTTTTCTACCTTCAAATTTTTCTACCACTAGATTTTTTTTATAAAAAATAATAATACCTCTTACTGTATCTACTATATCCTCCTCTATTACTTTTATTAACTCATAAATTTGCAAAATTTTCATGATTTAAATTTACTTTAAAATTTTTATGATTTTCCTCCCACTTTATATTCTCCTCTATATAATTTCACATATCACATCACAAAATATTACCTTCTATAAAATTCTATAAAAGTTAACTATCTAGGAGGACATTACATTGGTCGAAAAAAATCTACAGGGTCTCTCGCCCTTCTCGAGTTATACAGGGACAGGTTAACATTAACTGGTAAATACTAAAAAAAATAAATTTTACACCCAATTTATTAGAATACGTACATTTTCGTTGGGTAATTCTCTAAACGGTAACAACGCAAGTCACCTCTTAAGTAAACATACTTCCACTTAATTCTTAATTTTTGACTAATTACATACAAAGTATCTGGTGTTATTCTTCAATCTAGCCCGCTTACTAACTTATATATTATGTGGTATCTGATGATCTGTTCCTTTATTGAACCTCTTCTACCGATTCACATCAAGAATAATTTGTTTTATTCACACATAATTATGTTTAGTATCTCCATTTTAATGACCAGATTTGTTTGTAATTATAATCCTGGATTATGGTTTTGCTCCTCAAAATTTTTACTAAAAGATGCCTAAGTAATCTCGCTCTATCTCTAAAACAGCTTAGAGTCGCCGCTATATGTATACACATAATATATTTTATTTTAGGAAATGCTGTCCAGATCATCGTTAGAAACGCAAAAATTGGAGCTGATGTCAATAATGAGCGAACTGAAATTACAACAAGCAGCATTAGAAAGAGAAAACTTGGATCTAAGGAGTCATTATAATAATAACGCAGAGATCAAAAAACCTCCTATTATGCCAAGAATGTCATCCCAACCTACATTAACATCGACACCAGTACAACACATTAGTAATCAGGTAATTAATTATATATTGTAATGAAATAATTTGTATGAGTTTATAATTATAATTTAATTGTTAAAATAGTTTGATATCATAATTTTTTTATGATAAAGTATTTAGATGTTATAGTTTTATATTAAAAAAAATCTTATTATTCTTTAATATGGAAAAGTTATTTTTGGAAATTATGTCTAAAGAAAAGTTTGGTTATTTAAAAAAAAAATTAAGTAAAAGTGATTATTAAAAAATAGTACATTTTGTATCTAGTGGTAAAAGCAATACATTCCCGGACAACAATGTAAATTGTTGGCCGAGGCGAATACTTTTTCAGATGTTTAATATTAAAGTTTAAAACTTTGACATTTTTTTATTTTTAACAGTTGACAGTTGGAGGAATAATTTTGACTGTTCTGAATAGAGTTTTTAAGGGCTTTCAAGTGACATATTGCTTCTGTCATTTTTCCACAGTGGAATTTCCGTTTCACAGATGTACAAAACCTAATTCGTTCTTCCGACAGATAATCCAAACCCATATAGCCAATTTCAGCTCAATCGGATTATTCCATCTAACGTGGAATAATACAGACAAACACACAGACACACAGACAGACAGACTTCCATCTGGAAATGGTCTTAATAATCTCAGGAGACCTCAAAATGGATATTTCCACCTTTATCTCGAAAATTTTTTTTAGCTCGTTCACAATACTTTCTCTTCTCGGAGGTGGGCCAGGAAAGTAAAACATAAATTTATCAATTAACTAATTTGTACATGAATTAAATGCTTTTATTTATCGTTTGTTATATTTTTTTTAACACCATTCTGTTTTCATACAGTGCGTTTTACAAAAAGGAGCTACTTGTTCTGATGAAATAACTGTCACATTGTGCCACAGAGCTGATATATCCCTGTTTTTTTGTAAGCATTTCAACATGTCCTATGAAAAAAGAATATTTCCTTCCAACTGGATATGCGCGCTCGAGTGCAGCCAATACCCAAAAAGGGAAAAAGATCTTGCCGGAGTTTATTTAGAATGTTTTACTTTATATAGGTACATATTCAATTACAAAATAATAGCTGTTGACATGCGACAGTTTCTGTGTAAAATTTCCGGTCACTAATGTGTTAAAGACCTGAAAAAATTTTAGCTTGGATGACAGTAACTTAGTAGAATTTAACGCTCAGAAGCCAGAGAACCGTTTTTCTAAAAAGGTTAACGTTGTGGAACCCGACATAATTATGTCAGGACGGTCAGAACAGACAATGAATATTGAAAGTTTGTAACATCGACTCTATTTTCGTGGAAGTTGTTCGGACTACGTTACTCGGTAGATTCCTCCTAGAATCGTGCATGCAAGGAACACTCGTCGAGCTGACGTCCCATTCATATAATCTCCGTGCCAGCCTATCAAAGAACTACTTTATCTGGATAACGTCATCACTCTTTAATTACCTTCCTAAAACCGTATTTCCCAATGAGTACAATCTCAACGATTCAAATCCAACGTGAATCGTCAGTTCCGTGCACGTTAAAGGATTTCCTATTGTGCTGTTTTTTTTTCCTAATACACGGCCCAAATTTCAGAAAATGTCTCACCTGCTTGATTATTTACTGACATATTTTTGATTCGTGTACTTGAAAAATGTCACAGTCTTAAGTAATTATTTAATTAAATATATTAAATATAAACCTACAAATTTGTCTGTTAAACATTATAATTAGCGCTCTCTATTAGTTGTTAGAGTAGATTATAATGTATTCAGACGAATTGTTCGATATCTTACAAAAAATTTACTGACTGTAACAGTCTATAATTTTTTAATAAATATTTGCTATGATATAATTTTAATTATTTCAAATCGTGTAGTCAGAAATTTCAAAAATATACCTTGGTATTGCCAAATAAATAAAATATAAAAATTGTTACTGACAAATAGGAAGTTTCATTACATAGCTTAATAGGTCTCTTCTCGCTGTTAATGTGTTAAATAAATGTGTGTTATTTATTTGCAGCAATTAAACAGAATTTCACCATCACCTAGCCCAGTTACATTAGCAGGCAACAGTCCGAGAAGAATAGAATTTACTACTTCTATGCAGCAAGATAACCAGAGACCTAAGGTAAATAAAATACAAAATTAAAGCAAATAATTTTTTATTTGATTTCAAAAATATTTTTTTCATCATTAAGATTATACGTGTGGTAAAACGCTGTTTTTAACCATTGCTTCAGCAGTTTGTCAATAAGCCTTTAATGTGACAGTAAATTGGCCTATGCAGGATAGATCCATAAATACACTACCTAATATTGGCTAATGCAGAACTTCTAATTTTAAAATTACAATTGTCATGTGTATTCTTCTGTGGCAACATTGAATTGTAATTTTTGTAATAATTTGTTTGAATAAATTATTGTTTTTACGATTTATAATAAGAGTAAATAGAATAAATGATTAAAAATAACAAAATACCACAAACAGAAAGGCAACTAAACTAACACTAACCTTATCTGTTATTACAATAAATTTCAAAATGTTCCCCGTTGACCTCCTGGCAAGAATAAAGTATATACTTTTGAATAGAGTGACACTGAGTCTCGTATACATTAAATTTTAGGTAACCTCAGATAAAAATCTAAAGGAGTTAGATCTGGTGATTTTGGAGGCCATTCCACAGATCCTCGGCGCCCGATCCTTTGTCCTTCATAAACAGTATTCAAACAATTCCTCACAGCAACTGTAAAATGAGGAGAAGCTCCATCTTGTTAAAAAATAATTTCCATGTCAAATTCGTCTACATTATTTTCGTCAATTGCCACTATAAGTGGATCTAACACTGTTTCCAGTATTTTTAGATAGAGGGCACCAATCAGATTTTCCTCAATAAATAATTAACGGACCTATAATGTGGTCACCCAGTATTCCTGCAGTATTTGATCACCCAGCACGTTTTTTATTTTTCACATTGCCCGTTCTCATAAAATTTTTCCACTAACTGAGTGAAATAATGTATATCAATAGGGCGATCTGGAAAACGTTCATTGAACATTCGTACAGCCTCATGATAATTGCGATGAGCCTCACCAAACGTAACAATCGCTTCGCATTTCTCATTTAACTCACGTGGTGCAACCATTGTTTGGAGATGAATAGCAATTAAAACTTACAACTGGAATACACTGACTCGCACTGAAACACCAAAAAAAACGTTCAGTTAATATCCAAGCATAATAACAAATAAGTCTCACTTCACGTCTGAACCAAAACCGACAGCATGCGTTGCCGAATTTTATTTCTACGAATGAGTGCGCTACGTTAATTTTCGTGATTCTGAAACAATAATTACTCGAGAATTAATGGAGCAAATTTCATTTCTTTGCACGGTTGAATAGAGAATAAATCCCCCTTTCAAATGAGCTATCACTCACCACATCTGCCATTTAAATTTTTCCAGTAAGGGATGAAATTAGTGGTAAACTATTCATACAAAAAACTACCTTGTAGAAATCAAAGGTCGACGTGTCTCGTCGATTTTCCTAGAAAGAGTGCAGTAACGGGAGTAACACGTATGATGCTCACTGTATATATCTAAGAAGTCTAAAACACTTTGTACAATTGATTTATTGGTTTTATTTCAAATGGTGAGTCTAGGAGTCCTTCTACATTCTTGTATGTAGCGTGTTTAGGATCTAAGGGTTTAAATAATTTTCCTCAACGCATCTGATTTTTCTTTTTAATCCAAAGAGGTACTTCTTCTTTTATATTTATACTTTTAGTTGGTTTGAAAATAATGCTCTATATTTGTTATCAGATCTATATCGTACCTTACCTGCACCAACATCTAATTGAAAACATCTGCGATAAGTACATAAAATTTTGTATTACAATGATATTTAATAATAAATGAATAAAACAGAATAGCAGGTATTTTTTTAATTATATGAATGGGAGATGATTTTAACTTTCTTATAATTTAGCTATATATTTTAAATGTATAAAAATAGTTTTTTATTAGTAATAAATTACAAAATGGCTCTTTGTCCATCTATCCCTCTTACGATACGTATACGTTTATTATATTTCTTATGTACAATATTATACATTTTCTTTTTTGTTTAAAATTGAATGACTTGTATGTTCATTGTTCTTTTTTGTCATTTTTAGACTCCTCCAGCCAATTACAAACGGCAAATAGACATCCACTATGGTAGCCTTCCAAGGCAGCAGTTCCTGGTGAACGGTGTCGACAACAATGCAAATCCCGCGGCAAATGGCAGTACCAAAAAAGGAGTAGCTTTTGGTAGGGGATTATATTCTCTAATAGGGGGCAGACACAGGGGCTTCTCTGTTCCAAATCTAGGTGATAGCTCTGGTCTACTTTATATAAGCATGCAGTATGCCATAATACTAACTTTGTGGTTATTGCTGACCAGGCTTTCGCTTATTACAAAATATTTTTATGTAAGCTTAGCTATAGCTAGCTAATAATTGAATTTTCTTACATCTGCTAAAAAATTTAACGAATTCTAACAAATTAATAATAACATATATCTTATATTTCATCTAGCTCAAAAATTGTCACTAAGAAATATATAATTTTATGATAATGTATTTGGAACAGATGCTACATTTGTGGTTTTAATTTTCGAATTCTAACAGAAGCTATAAAATATTTTTCTTCACATAGATTTTATTTATATATAATTTAAAACAAATTTGAAAATTATTTTACTAAAAATTATAATTTATAATGTGAATTTCTAATGTTTTCATTCTACTTTGGTAAATTTCAATTTAAACATTTATTTCCTAAAGAAGAAGTTATTTATGTTATGACAATGCTGATCATATTCTTCAAAGTTTAAGGACCCGTTTCAGGTTCTAGCACAAAATTATTTAATTGCTTGCACCAGTCGCATTTTTCCAAACTTAACACATTAAAATTCATGCATACTTTCATTATTGCCTACATCTTAAAAGTGTTATTTATCTTGTATCACACATTAACGCTAATTTATTCACAACATTCGCAGACAAAAAATGATTTTTTTGATTTGTTTAATTTACATTTGACACCATAGTAACACCAAATATAACATGAACAATCTAAATATTCAAAAAAAATACCGTAATTCGGCTACTTCTTTATTACACTAAAACGTATTTTTGAAAAAAAACGGTATAATAGTTTAAAACAATCTAGGATAATTCAATATTATTCGGTATAAATATAAAAAAGATAGGTTATTAAAAACTTTCGATTTACCCGATATAGTATCAGCACAGTTATGACATAGCAAGAAAAAATTTAAATAAATAAAACAACGTTTTACGATTTTCACAAAAATTTTTGTGAAAATTGTAAAACATTTTATTTATTTAAATTTAATAATGGATTTTCATCAAGTAAAAGCTGACACAGTTAAATAATTTTATTTACTTTATTGGTTTAAATATCACAAGTGAATTTTAATGAACTAGTTTGTTTTATTATCAGGTTTTGTAAAGAATATAAAATCTAAAAGTGTTTGCCATTTTCTTCCACTGATTTCCTTAATTCTCTTTTCGATGTTTCTTCTTCTACTTCGCCCTTTTTATTTCTCTGACTTCTCCAGTGGATAGAGTCGTTGGTTTGGTCGAACCAAGTACCGAGTAAACGTTTTTACTTTGGCCAGTCGGTTTATGTTATCTTTTATTTGACAAACTTCCACTATTCTACCTGATGAACATTCAGTTCTTTTTGTATCCGACCAATACTGCGTCAGTAACCTTCAAGTGCTGAATTTTTAACCTTTGACTCACATTCACCACTTTTGCGAGGTATTCGGTTTTAAATCTTTTACTTAAAGATTACCTGAAAGTTCGTCAATAACAGAATATACCCCTCAAATTTTAAGAATCAATAAGGTCTAAATCAACAACTTCAGTGAACTCTCTTTGTATTGGTTTTATAAATTTAGCTGGCCTTAAATTTTCTCAATCATCATCCGATGCATATCTTAGCGGTCTGTGATTTATTATCACACAAAATAGTAGAAGCTTCTACGTAACACATGGATGTTTTATCAAAATTACGTCGCAAAAGCTCTTTTACTAACCTAACTCTCACAGTACCCGCCTCACCAAGCGGCAGACAGCGGATTAAAAACCCATTTTATACGTTTAATTCCAGAAAATGTTTTAAAATAATGTTGCAAAATGATTGTTATAGTAGAATGATAATTAGTACCTACCGTTGTTCGAATAAATTATTTTTGGCCTTCTTGTACTTATAAATCGTGTTAGGGCATATAAAAATGCTTCTGTTGATAAAGATTTTACTATGTCTATATGAACCCACCAAATCTATGCCAACTACTTCAAAAACCCTTGCATTTTTAATACGATTTTCAGGTAATGGCGCAAATGACTTTACATTTTGTCTCCTAAATAACACATTTCGAAACATCATTAACTGTTTTTTAGCTCGAAGTACCCAATACATCCATGATGTAGTATGGATCTTCATCAAGTAAAAGCCTCATCTATTCAATTCTATAAGTAATTTGAAGCCATTTTATTGTTTGTAAAGTTGTCTTAATGATATAAACTCTCAACTCAATTTCGCTTATTATCTCCTACGCTAACCTGATCTTTATGTCTGAAAGGCTCTTTAATGTTCATATATTTAATGAAAGCATGAAAATTGTTTTGTCATTCAAATCCTAACAAAATTTAACATCTTATTTGTTTTCTATATAAAAAATTAATATTGAATTTTGTTTGATTAAGTATTTATTCATATTTCAAATTTAATGACATAATGTACATATTAGCCATTCGATTAAAATTTCAAAATACTGATCTATTTTCGTTTTTAGTATGGACTGAATTCATATAAAACAGCTTAAGAGTTATATTGTCCAAATATGGTTCCAAAGTTCAATTTTTTATTTCATTTATTTTAAAATTGTACTAAAATATCAAATTATATAATACTTTTTATTTAACTCTAGCTGAAACAGAAAAAGTAGTAATTGAAGATGGAATAAGTGACTCTCCTGGATCTCCCAATATTTCCTTTAACAAATCTAAAGGAATCAAGAAAATATTTGGAAAAATAAAAAGATCCGGTTCAGGAAATCTGGAAGACATACCAGGAATCAACGAATTTCAAAGAGGGGGTGTTAGAGCTACTGCATCAGCTAGATTGGGATGGAGTGAACCTCAAATGATACAAAGGTAACGTTTTTTAACACGGAAAATATATAAATTTATACGTTGTGCTTGAAAAGTTGCATGATTTTTTATATTAAAAATATAAATATAGCTAATCCAATCCGAATTTTTGAGGCCAAACACACCGAAAAATTGTCTACAGGATAGCAATAGGCGAATCATTGCTAAAAATTATAACAAAAAAAGAAAAAATGCACCCCTGCACATGTAGTATTCGAAGGGGAGTAACTTTTAAGGGTTAAATATTGTTTTTTGTAATTTCCGGCGAAGTGTGACTTACAATCAAAAATGATCTACAGTAGAATTATAGATAATAAATATATCTACAATTTTGTTTCAAACCATTTTTTAACACAACATCAAAATTTTCAAGATAATGGTGACAAACCGTTTTTTGATGAAATGTATGTTTTGAAGACCTTTAAATTTACCGATTTGTTCGGAATTTTAAAATTGAATAGTTCATGAGATATTGACGATTTTCGAAAAAAATTAAATTTTTTAATCGAAATAATAATCGTAGAAATTTTTGATTTTCAAATTTTTTTTCGTCTTGAATCAAACTTTTAGAAAAAAATAAAAATACTTTTACATTCCTGCGAAAAATGAGAAAAACGAAAAATAGCGATTTTTCAATCACTCTAAAAATCTTCCATTAATCATGAAATTGTTTTGCTGAAATTCAAGAATAAAAGATTTGAATTTAATAAATAAATAATTTTTTCTACAACCACTATGCAAGACACGCTTTTCTACACAAATTTTTATACACAAAGCAGGCCTTTTCTTAATTTCTTTGAATATCCGAAAAGTAATAATTTAGAGTGCGAAAAGTACACACTATGGCACTTTCCCCCACGGAAATGTCAAACACAGCTATGACCTGTCACCCTTTTTTGACAAGTTACTGTTTTCTTTCATTAATAAATGTGGTTATAGAAAAAAATATTGTGTACAACTTGTACGCAAAGCACTTTTCCCATTCGCTAGATTTTCGGCACTCGCCTTACGGCTCATGCCACAAAATTCTGAGCTTGTGGGAAAAGCTAACAGTATCCAAATAGCTCAGTTATGGACAGACAGACAGTTTTAGTTGACTAGGTCACAGAAAATAATAAAATTCGAAACCGTTCTATCGATTGCTGAAGACAGAAATCCAAAAATCGAAACCATTCTCGATTTATTGCTGAGACAGACGGACAAATGGACAGACAGAAATCCAAAATTCGAAACTGTTCTCGAGTTATCTCTGAGATAGACGGAAAGATGCACGCACAAACGGACAGACAGACGGTTGCATTGGACTTTGGTCTCGACTTATCGCTGTGACAGACGGACAAACATTGTACTTAATAAAAAAATCTACTAAATAGCGTATCTTAGTACCCTTAGGTCCAACCTAAAATTTGAATATTGTATGGTACCTCTCTCGAAAGATATTCATCAAAAACCAATAATGGTTAAGCCCATTCTAGGGGTTGTCGCACCCTTAACAAGCGGTTTTCGACATAGGTTCATTAGACAAACACTACTTATTTTTAGGTGTTCTATCAACTCTAGAAGTATTGCTCGACAATTTTTATCCACCTTGTATATAGGAAAACTAACCCTTTGCGTTCTTAACTTAGATTAAACTATATATTCTAAACAGACTTATACTCTTTTCAGAAATGAACAGGTTCATTCATTTTGCAGACCAGATAAACCTTTCTCAGAATGGGATGGTGAAAACATATGTGATTGGTTACAAGATTTAGGACTTGATAGTTATGTACCTGAAGCTAAACGATGGGTTCAAAATGGTCAGCAACTTCAAGAAGCTTCTATTAACGAGATAGAGAAAGAGTTGAACATTAAAAATCCATTGCACAGAAAGAAGTTGCAATTAGCCCTTATTGACACACAAGCCAATGGTTCCAGTGATCTTTATTTAGCTCAAGCAGGTAGGTCAACCATTTTATTTAATACAAAAATGACATAATTCAAAAAAGCTACTCTACATATAACTTCCAACAAATCGCATTTCATAATTATAGAAATTAAATCGAATACTGGCTAAAACAAATTACTAATAAAACGTGAATGATTTAAATATTTGTGAAATTTTAGACAAAATATGTTATTGATGATATTTAGAAGTATATGGAAGTAATTTACAAAAAAAACTGTTCATGTTGTACATACCTATTTTCTAAGTTTTATTTTTTATTCTAAATATTGTTTGTGTGTTATTCGAATTTTTGCCATCCTTTTATTCATTTGTTCAAACACTGCCTTGGTAACATAAAATAGTTGTAATTTATAAAAGAAATGTAGTTTCTATTGTATCTATTTGTTCATTTAAAATTTTTAATTCTTTAATGTTTTATAACTGAAAGTATAATTTTAGGTAAATTGGATACTGCTTGGGTTTTGCGATGGTTAGACGACACGGGGTTACCCCAGCACAAAGAAAATTTCTTACTTAACAGGGTGGATGGCCGCGTTCTTCATAGACTGACAGTAGATGATTTGGCATTGTTGCATGTTACTTCAATGTTACATGTTGCCAGTATAAAGAGGGGCATTCAAGTTCTGAGGGAAAATAATTATGAACCGGCATGTTTGCAAAGAAGATCTCTTCCTGATGATCCAGAGCAGCCAAATTTTAAACAGATATCTTTGTGGACTACACATAGGTGAGTTTCTATAAGTTTGATACAGTTCTGGCCAATAAAAGAAGAATTTATATATTTAGATTATTTTGTGTTGTTTTTCAGGGTAATGGAATGGTTGAGAGCCGTAGATTTAGCAGAATATGCACCAAATTTAAGAGGTGCTGGTGTCCATGGAGGTTTGATGGTACTAGAACCCAAGTTTAATGCAGAATTAATGGCTGCACTCTTAGCTATACCACCTGGAAAAACATTGCTCAGACGTCATTTAAACACACATTTTAACGATCTATTGGGCAAAGATGTCATTCAAGAAAAAAGGGAATGTGAGTCAACAATGGGATATATTCCACTGACACCTGCATTAAAACTAAAAGTGAGCATTTCTTTATTAAAAGTAGTAACGCTGAGTTTACTGATAAATTGGGAACATGTAAGGTTTTGATCTCTTTAATTTAACACTCGTAATTGAAGCAAGTTGCTATGAATTATTTGCAATGGGTATATATGAGGTTGATAAAGGGGGAAAAATTAATCTTTTAATTACTATTCTTGGGGATAACTTGTTTAGAGAAAAAATATATAAGGTGAACTCTTAATTTTGACAAATCATTTATGTTTATAATATATATATATAATTGTTGTTTTTTTCAGGTGCCGAAAAAATCGCAGTTTTCACTTAAAAGAAAAAAATCAAAAGGCGAAGCTGATTACGGAGACCTCGTGTGTCCTTTGAATCCAGACAAAACAGGTGAAATGACAGGCAATGCTCTTAACAGCTCTATGGGTGTAAGTGACTAACTTTCTAACATATTTGAACAATTGTTAAAGAGTATAAAGAAACACAGATTCACTATTTGACAAAAAAAAACTTACAAATTTTAAAAATATTTTATTTACTCTTTACTTAATGTTCATGTCAAACTTTTTGCTTCCATTAATATGAATCAATTAAAATGTTATTTTAATAACTTAATTAATTTAACAATTCTAAACAAGTTAATAGAATTATTTAAATAAAAATGTAAAGATTTTAAAACAAAATTCTACGCGAAATATTTTAACATCTACATATTAAGGGGCGACTACATTTTGCGCCTCGTAATGATGCTATGCCCCTCGTACGTTTGCTACCCTGTCGTAATAGTAATAAAATTTAAAACAGTTGCTACCCTATACTATTAATGGGATATCTGCTATAATCTACTAATAATGCATAACCGAAACAGATGTATAAGATGTAATAAAAAAATAATTGAATATTTTTTGGTTTACTGACATATAATTTTTCTATTCGAAGCTCGTTTTTTATTTTCTAAATTATTTCACGTTTTAATTGTTTATACATTTCTACATAAAATAACAAAAATTTGTGTTTGTTTAAAACGCGTTACGCGAATTACTGCCTGATTTGAATTTAATTAAAAAAAAATGAGAAGGTGTTTCCACCAAAATTTTTAATATTTTGTATAGAAATGTATAAACAATTAAAATGTAAAAGAAAATATTGTAATGAAATCATTTTTATGAGTTATAGAAGTTAATTTATTATTGTTATTATTAATAAGTGTTGTGTTATAAAAATTAAATTTGAAAGGTTTTTATAAAGAAACAATTTTTTTAATCAACAGTTTTGAATATATAAAGGAATCTAAGAAATTTTACTAAAAATAAAATTTTTATTTGGAAAAGTAATTATTTAAAACTTAACTTTGAAAATTAAAAATCATTCAGTATAAAAAAATTTTGGATAAGTTTTAAGAATCAAGTATAAGGGTTTAAAAAAAGAGGGTCAGAATTAATTAAGAGACGAATAAATAAGAAAAGTCATAAGATTTAATTGTTTTTGGACTTTTGTCAAATAGAAAAGTAGATGGAAAAGAATTATTGACTGTAAAAAAAGCTTTGAATATGTATGCAACTATATCTAAATGAAGTAATAAAAAAAATTACAATTTAAAAATGTTATTTCAAAGAACTAAAATTACGCTAGATCTCACTAAGTTTATATTTATTTAAAGCAGCTAAGTTTTGGAGTAACTTTGTTGCTTTAATTAGGTGTTGTTAATAACTAGGAAACTATGAAGAAATTAAAAAAAAGCCTCTTATTGTTATTGTATTTAATATCGCCAGATGTTTTGAATTTCTCTATAATTGATTGGTTTTTTAAGTCCAAAATGTAAGTCCCCGTTTGAGGTATGTATTAGAGGTACTAATAAGAAAATCAATTAAATAAATGCTTTCTAATTTTAATACATCATTGTTATTAATGGAAGCAAAATTTATTTTCGTTTTCAAAAAGTCAGTTTTAAATTGTTGTAGTAACAACGGTGTTGGTTTGTGTTAAAATTGACAAATTTTTATTTCATGCCTCCTTGGACCTAGATTCCAGAGATTTTAATAATACATTGTTGATCTATAGATTTATACCGTTTAAGAAAGGCCTAATAGGTTTGTCTTTATGAATTTATGATTGAATATTTCGTCATTTAAACAACCAGTAATCTATTTTGCAGTAACCATTTCAAAATCAAAAGATCATTGCTTTTTATGAAAGTTTTATCGTAAGTTTTTTATTAATAATATCAAAAGTTGCAAAAGTAAGTAAAATTCCGTGACATATTGCTTCTGTCATTTTTTGACAGTGACACTTGCGTAATATGTCGTACAAGAACTAATGGATAACTGGATCGTGTTTCGTACAATATTTTTTTCTGTAGTCATTTATTATTTAATATAAATTAAATATCGGTATGGATACAAAAATCCACAGCTAACCTATTGTTATTCTCATTTGGAACATCCATCCAGTTTCTCGTAGAAGCCAACATAAGCAAAGCTTTTGATCATACGAATGCCACAAAAACGCTGTACATGAGTCATTTAGACCATTCAAAATTTCTTGTTGTATACCTTATGTGTTACATAACGATTTAAAAAGCATTGTTCATTTTAAAATCCTTTTTAAGTGTTATAATGAAACTCTCATTTAAAATGCATTGGTGATTTTCGCACTGTTTAAAATTTTGTATAAAGCGTATATCTTTACGTACTAGATTAAGTGTAAAAATGCTAATTTTTAAGGAAGGTTGTAGATAAAATATATTATCTGTTCATATTTTGTTAAATTAAATGTAGTGGATAATTTTTCATAAGATAATAAACTAGCTTCATTTACTGTTCTTATTCGCACATTTCTTTCGCATTTTCCTAAATGTATGTCATCTTGTAACTTGCCTTAAAACTAAATCGCTCCATTTATTGCATCCATATTGATTTTTTTTTATCATTTTGAATAATTTATTACTTTTGTTATATTAATAAAAACAAAGATTTTGGTTGTTTAACTGACATAACGTTCTTGCTCAATTAGGTAGAGTAGATTAGCTCAGTTTATTAGATGCTACATTAGTGAAGTATTAGTTATTAGATTTGGCTTAATAGTATAAATACACAATTGCCTTGTTTTTAATATTTGTTAACAATAAACAATGTTTTAACGAATACACAACATAGTATACATAATAGTAATTTATTCGATCTGAAACTTTACATGTTTCGACCTCTAGGCATCATCAATGGAGATTTGCAGACAAATAAATCAAAATTAATCATCAAGGTTTTTGATTTCAGAGGTAGAAACAGCTATTTCAAGTTCTAGATTAAATAAATTTAAATGAATCTTGTCTCATTAAAAATATGTCTTTATTAGGCAAATTGGGAGAGACGTTTCGACCATAAATTTGTCGGCCATCTAGTAACTTGGCATATAATTGCTAGTAATAGAGGTGAACCAGAATCTTTCTCATAGATTACTTTGCCAACAAACGCGGACAAATAATACACATAGTTGCTGCTGTGTTTTCAATGCAACAAATAATATTTTGCTTTCGTTTTGTATTTGAGTACATTTAATATTTTCCACTTTAAACCAAGTTGTTCTTTTTTGAAGCTTCTAACAGTTCATTTGCAATATTACTAGGTCATTTTTTATTTTTTATTAAGAAAATGATATCCAAATTATTATCCAAGAAATTTTAAGATGATATACTAGGTATTTTTTTAAAATGAATTCCAAGAGGGCCTAAATTAATAACCAATTTTTTAGCTGTATCTAGTGGGAAAAAAGTTTCTCCGAATTAAAATTAATAAAACATTACTTAAAAAGTTCAATAAACCATTCAAAACTTATATTAATTTCTATTGAATCCACATTTGTTGCCACTCTACATATTACTAAGAGTATAAATGCACAAAAATCACGAATAGCGCACAAAAATTGCACAATAATATATACTAGTTGCAATAAAATTTCAATCCCACGTGACAATTGTCAAAAACTCTTTACCTAGTAGCTCTGTTAAATAGTAATTATTAATCAAGAGTAAAGTATCTTTAAATTTGACAACATCGAAAACGAGAGTGAAAATGAAACGAGAGAAGAAATAATATATTAATTAAAAAAATGGGAATCAAAATTAATGCAGTAGAAGATATGGAAGAAACTAGAAGTGTTGGAAAATATATGATTGGAAAAAATACCGATACTGGTGAAATATGCTTTATATAAAAATCTCAAAGCAACTTAAAGGGTCAGATATATGGATTGATGATGAACATTTAAAAAGAAAGATAAGTGATAATGCTAAAGCTGAAGATATATTATGCTAGTCATACTTAAAATATAATATGCTAGTAATAAGACTACAAAGCAGAGGAAAGATCGCCAGAAAGCTTTCAGATAAAAATGAGGAAAAGAAAAAAAAACTAGGCAAAAATCTAATAAAAGGAGATAAAATTGTATGCAACACAAACAGAAAACGAAAATGGATATTAGGAAGGAAATCGAAAAACAAACATAAAATAGGCAAAATAACCAAAAAGAGCTAAGGGATAACACAATTAAGAAAAAGAGTTAAGAACAGTTACAATATGAATGAAGATAATAAATAAATGCAGAGAATACTAAAGGTAGGTATATGGAATATAAGAAACATTACAGGAAAAGGGGAAGAATTGGTAGAAGAAATATGGAAGAATGATATACATATTATGGGGATCACAGAAACAAAAAATAAATGAAACGGAATAAAACGAATTTATAGGGTTTAATGGATGCATTGATTAGGAATGGATAAAAATGAAAAGGGAGCGGAAGAAATAGTGGTAACAATAGCACCACCAAAAAAACGATATAGTAAAAAAATATGTAAATGAAATGATTATAACTCTAGAAATTAAAATAGGACAAAACCTGGACTGTTATAAAGGCATATGGAGAGAGTGAAAGAAACACTAGAAAAGATGACGAAGACAATTTTTTGGAATGATAGTGGGATACCTAAATGGGCGAATTGAAAATAGGAAATACAGGGATTGAAGAGTTTGTGGGAAAATAAAAGGAGATTAATGAAGTAAAACGAAGGTGCTTATTGACCTTACAATGCCCGTCCGTCTGTATATCTGTCTTATCGATAACTCGAGAACTGTTTCGAATTTTGGAACTCTGTTTTCAGCAATCGACAGTTGGTGACCTTAGCTCGCCCACCTACTATCTTCAGTGACCTAAGTCAACTATAACCGCCTGTTTGTCTTGTCTGTCCATAGCTGAGCTACTTAGATACTGTTAGCTTGCTGGGTTTATTATAGGATGAATTGGTACATTTTTATGCAAAAAAATAAGATTATAAATTTGCAAAAAATAACCAAAATATTTTTTTAGCTGATTTTAAAATAATACCGCACTTTGTCTCAGTCCCAGTATAAATGCTAATTATAAGATTTGACTATGTGCAGCAGATTAGCTTTTGGAGTTATAAATGGTTAGGTTAGTCAGTGATAATATATTTTTAATTATTTGGTCTTCTAACTTCATGCTTGGTATCTATATTTATTAAATGTATTGTATAGCTATTATTTTTTTTGATATTATCCCGCTGAGAACCAGAAGCTAGTTTTTTTAAACATATAGTTCTGAGTACGAATCTAAACTTCATCAACACAATCAGTGTGAGTAAGTAAAAATAATTATGTTTTCATATATAATAGAAAAATTTTAATAGTTCAAAATTAAAACAAAAAAAGTTGGGAGTAAAATTTAATTTATAATGCTTCGGTGTGCACTCATAAAATTGCATTAAAGCTTCTTCACAAACTGTACTTTGGCGCTAATATCGGATTTGGATATCATTTTCAAAAAAAATTTTGTTCATTTTATTCAAAATATTCTTCCTCCAATATAGATGATGAAGATGGAAAACCTCGAGGACGAGGCTGCCTTTCATCACGTTGAAAATAAGTCTGCAAGGTCACTACCAGCCTCCATAGGAAATTCACCAGTTCCACAAAGACACGTCTGATAATAATTAGTTTTAAGCAACAAATAAAAATAGCATGTAGAGATTAAATACGTTTTTATTTTACCAGAAGATTATACAAAATAAATGATAACACCAAAACATCACAACTAAATTGTGATGAAGAGAGAAGAAAAGTTTCTGTTCTCATGTTTAATTGGTTTGGATACTTTTACAGTAACCAATATTTTTACAAAGAATTTAGAAAAATGAAATATTTTTATAATTAAATTTTGAAATTTAATAATTAATATTTGGTAAATTATCAAATTTTACTGCCATGACATGAAATTTAGTTTTTTTAAAGACGCTTCGAGTGAAGACATTTTCATACATTACTAATAAATTTATTAGAAAAAGAAGAGGGGAAAGACGCAACGCTTTGTGAACCAAAATTTGTTTTGAGAGTTATTAGAAAAAGTGAAATCAAACATATGTTTCTTATATTCTCATTATACAATGGATTGAGTTTACAAGTTGGAAAAATTCTTTATTTTTAGTTTTATCACAAATTATAATTCGAATCTATCTATGAATAATTTTTAAAATATCCTGATTTAATTTTTTTCCATTGCATGCACAAAAATCAAGCATCATGATTTAATCTCTATATTCTAAGAAACGTTTGTTTAAATGACTGGATTATATTTTCTAAATATTTTTTGCTAAAATCAAGTTCAGTTTCTTGTTTTTCTAGACTCATTTTAGGATTGTCAAATACGGAGACAGTAGCTATTATCTTTTTTAAGGCACATCTTTGTCACCTTTTTGTTTTATCAATTTTTTTACATTTATTTTTAGACTTAATTTCATATTGCTAAAATATATAATAAAATAAACATTATATTCTCCGAAATAAAAAGGGAAATTTCTTACAATTTTTTAAAACGCTAATTCACGATCTAAAAATGTTATTTATTTTATACATTAGAGAATTTAGTAACTTATCTGAAAAATGAGCAAATAATATATTTTCCACAAAAAAATTTGCCTGCCAAAACTATATGAACAATAAAACAATTATTTTAGAACACATAACAACACGTGAAAACTAATCAATATGTTGTTCTATACTTACCACGATGGCGCTAATTTTTCTTATAAATCATTCTATTTTAAACATTTTTTTTGTATCTGGTAAACTAGAAACTAGCTCAACAATTACCCTAATCCCAATAATCTTATCTAAGTAGGTAGGTAGTGAGTTACCTCGTTTTAAGACATGTCTTCCCCAATTTTGCCTTAGAATATTGCATTTCACCCCCTTGGTTATTAAAAAAACCCTATTTTAATAATGAGGCAAAATGTAGTATTGTTACATATCTTTAAATACATGAATTAAATCTGATTTTTTTGCTATACAGAGTTTTACCCTGTGGTTTTAGTACTTATATTTTATATTTAAATTTTAAAAAAGGGGAATCATTTTAAATATCTTCTATATTAAAATATTTTGTGTCAAAACATTTTCTTCTTTTAAACTTTTGTATATCTCTGTACAGCAAAACGTGAGGATTATTAATTGACATTTTATTGTCACTTTAATCACTTACAAGGACCATGTGTGTATTTAATTAATTGATTTTACGTATAGTAGAAATACTTTGCATATTTGAATGTGACTGTAAAATGTGCCAAGGGAGATATTTAATTAAGATACCATTATAAAGAAATAATAATAAGTTATGTTTTATAATTTGAGGCTAGGTAGTATTATGTAATTCTACAGCAGTTTTTATGCTTTAAACATCACTTAAGAGTATTTTTTATTTTATTTACCTATAATCATGTAGAGTGTAAGAAAATATTAAGGTTTACTAAAACAACTACAGTTTTGTATTATTATTTTGTTTTATCTATTGTTTTGTTAATTTTTGAAAATCAATGCTTAGTTGGTCTTAAAAAATGAGATTATTGCAAACAAATTAACAAAAATATTATTTTGTGTAGTGTATTGTAATATTCTTTATTTTCTTTTGGACATCATAAATATATTTAGCTTTGTTATTATATTTTAGAACAAGAAACTAGCTAGCTTCAAAAAAAATTTTTTTTAGGTAAAAAAGATTTAAAAAGAGTTTCCACCAATGCTTGTTAATAAAATACCGAATTAAACATTTAAAATAAAAAAAAATAATAGTTGTTTATTAGACTTCTGAATCGCTCAGGGAAAAATTTTCGTATGTAAAACTTTGCATGTCTAATTCAAAGTTTTATTCAACACTTTCATTATAATCGAGAACTGACATTAATGCAAACGACGTCGTATTCTCAATTAGGTAAAGAGCACCATTCAGTGTTAGTAACTCAAAACGGTATTAATGAAGACATTATATGAAAATGTTTGATACAAATTTTATTCCTACAACCTCCAGTCGATATGAAACAAAAATTTAAAATCCTGTAATATAGTTTAATGAAAAAAACCTTGCTTTAAGATAATTTTATGATAACTAATACATATCATATCCGTATGATAAATAATATAAACTAAGTTTAAAAGTTATATTTTTTAAATAAATGTTTATATGTAAACTCATATAATTTTAGACATATTTTATCATAGTTTAAATAAACATAGTTAAGAACATTATTATTCAATTACAAAAATTCAAATTTAAGACTCAAAACAAAGCTGGAGCGTCACTGAAAAAAAAGTTACGCTTTACTTTAACGTTAGTTTTGCTGTAAAGTAAGGCTGTAGATAAACTTTACTGTTACTTTTTTTTAAAACTAATGATTTATTTGTTACTTTCTGAAAGTAACGCGTTATTGAAACTTCGTTACTTTAAAAGTTACTGAAAAATTAATGCGTTACTAAAAATAACGCATTACTACAAAAGTAACGCGTTTCTGCAACTTATTGCAATTATTCAAGAAAAAACTTAACACTTTTTACTTAACAAAACATCAAAACAAAATTAAAAATAAACAGTAATGAGTTTGATTTTTTTTAATGTTATCCAAATCATAGTGGCGCCCGAAATCCACAGGGTACAAAAAAAATAAAAACATTTTACATTAAACAGCACTTATAGCATCAACAAAAAAGAAAAACCTAGTTTTAAAGTAACGTGATACTCTAAAGAAGTAACGATTTCGCGTTACTTTTATAAAGTAACGCAGTTACTGTTACTTTAAAAAGTAACGAAATTACTAGTAACGCCTGAAAAATACCGTTTTAGTTTCGTTACTCCTAGCTCTGACTTAAAATGTTACTCCAGCTAGTGATGGTCTTATTTTATTTCATACAAATTTTAACACTAATCTGATCTATAGTCGTTTTCAACGTTCTTGAGCTTTACGTCACAAATTCATACGAAATAAGTAGGCAGACGTGTAAAATTAGTGGCGGGGTTGCTCAGTACTGTTGGGACTTTTATCCGAATATAACATCACTTATATCATCAGTCTTTTGTGTACATTATGCGACTGGCCAGTCGTTAGAAGTTCTGTTATCGTTGTACTTTCCTATTTTATTCTACTTACACTCATTTTTAATGCATTTGCAACTCGTGCCTGTTGCTTTCCAGTATGATGAAAAATACGAATCAAGAAAAACATACTGGTGAGATAAGATATGTAAATTGACTTATTAATAACAAACTTTTGCGAATACAAGTCTCACATAGACGAATATCACTGAGGAAGATGGTATAATAAAAAAAACTTCTTATATTATATGTAAACATACTTGGTCAAGGTATCAGGCTCTTTTTAAATCTTTTTTATAGTCACTAAGCACAGAATACATTGTATGATTTTAATTTATATATTTCACATTCCCGTTTAACATTTTCAAAAATGCTGCCGCAGCCGATGGTCAATGTGAATTAGTCTTTTGATTTCTCGTCTATATTCGAGATATTATTAAGGTTTTGATTCGACGACAGTAAATGTAACAAATTTCATCGTTGAAAATACCTCTTGTAATTTCGTTTACTGTCTTTTATGTTAAAGATGGCTCTTCTAATCGTTTATATGTGAATAAATCATTTATTAAAAACTTTATCACATGTCTTCCTTATTGATTTTCCGCTACTATACAGCTTGAACTTAAAATACTTGGGTAGAAAATAAAAAAAAAATAACTGATTGTCAAATTTTTAGTTAAAACGATTTTCTTAGTTTTATGTTTGGCTGCAGTTACATGTTGCAAGGCAGTGTTAGTACAAACAAAAATAGCTATTGATTAACTTTAAATTTGGATAAATATTTTAAATAAATCTTACAATCATGGTCAATTTATTAATGAAATGTGTCCTGTATTTTTTACCACAAATGAAATAAATTAATTTACATTAATATTTATTCTTACCATCATCTGGTTTTGCAAATTTAATATAAAAATGCATTTCAACAAATAATGGTCCATTTTCGTGAGGTTACTAAAATAAAATGATTTTAAAGAAACCACATTTAATAGGGGACGTTCTTACTATTATTATGACATATGTTTTGTGCCAGCTTCTTGGGCTGAATAGATTAAGCCGAAACCGCTTTAGCCAATAGCCACTTTTTTTAGCTACATCTTCAACAATTTCCCCATTCGGTAAAGGATCTACAAGTTTATATCCATTTGCTACTTTCTTTTTTTGTTTTGAAAAACCTTTTGGCATTTTTAACTGGATGCAAATTATGAAAATACAAATACTGGTAAAATTACAATAACGCCAAAGCGACTTTTTTCTTTTTAAGGTTAAAAAAATTATGGACTACAACAAAAACAATAAATTAATGCGTTCGCCCAGAAGTTATTTTTGATACAAATAAATTAGAAGAAAGTAAATCTCTGAAAAATAAGCATCACTAATCTTGTAGTATTAGAGAGTTTTAGCACCACACCCGCTAACGATAACGTTGACGCTAAATTTGGTTAGCGTATAGTATAACGGAATGTAAAAAATGAGGATTAGCGTTTACGTTAGCGTGCGAGGTGCTAAAACTCTAATATGCCACTCAATTCTCATAAAGAGTTAATTCATCTGGTGTACTAACATTCACAAGTTAATCCTAGAAAAAACGTTATACTTGTTAATATAAAGGCGACTATTCACGTAACTACATACTTGACCGGTATACATGCACACATTTAGTGTACAAGTATACTGGAATATGTGTTGGAGAAAACTTGCACATGTATTGTGATTGTACAAGTGAGTTGAGACTTGAAGACATTTTATTCTGTAAAGTGAAGGTTGTACAATCCTGAGTGTGACACGGCGAGATGACCACCGACGTAAAAAAAAAGAATCGTGAAATATTTGAAGATTTTATTAAAATTTATCGCAGTGATTCATGCTTATGTAATATAATAACAATATAAAAAAGAGAACGCGAATCGCATATTAATTTAAAACTAATCGAAATAGATGGTAATTGTACTAGGGATAAGGTAGTCAAAAAATCAAGAGCCTAAGAATGAATCACGGAAAAGAAGAAACATGTTGAACAAACAAAACGTTTTAGAACAGGAACAGATGATGTATAGGAACATACCTTATTGTTGCACTTGTACCGTGTAGCGGCGAAACTTCTGTTCAAGTATACTTATACAATAAATTTGTGCATGTATACCGTTCGAGTATGCAGTTACTTGAATAGCCGCCTCAAGTAGGTATTTTCTTGCTCCTTTCACTGCGACCTCGGCTGTGCCTATTGTGATTCTATTAATTTTGAGGCAATATTGATGAAAGCTATTATTTTGCAACATTACAGTATATAATTACACTCAATATTAATATGGTTAGTTATTTAAAAAATGTTTTGCCTTGAAGTGCAGTATCTAATATTAGTGACAAGAACGTTCGTCAACGCTAATTATGTCATTAATTGCGTTTATATTGTGACAATTCTAAACATCAGTGGATTTAATGAACAGCACGGTATAATAGAACCGGTAGTTCTTGATAATTATATGTAATTTCTTACCATTAGGTTTATTAGTCTTAAGTTTCAATCTATATATTAGGTTATACTGCCAATACTTTTAATCATTTGTGTATGTAAACTATTTAAAAAATAATAATAAAATATAGAATGTGTTCAAATTTTAATATATTTATCGTTTCTGTGCTTAGTGAACAGTAGTAATCTATTCATATAAACTTATAAACATGTGAAATTGTTTTGTAAACTATATATTTATACAGTATTTATACTAATAATAATTCGTTACCAGATGTAGATAGGTTTTAGATAAATTTACAAGTTTGACCAAATAATTATACCTATTAATTAATTGTATGAAATTCGAACTAATAATAGATTGAACTTGTATGTTGTTACAATATAAATACAGTCTGAATACATATTTTTGAGTTTTATTTTAAAATCATTTAAATTAAAATTATTCCAAACATTAACAAAGAGTAAAAAGTAAGTTTGCTTAATTTTAATTATGTATAAAAAATGTAGATGTCTACTTATGAGTTTATTTAATGTAATTATGGTGTTTAATACATCTCGTAAAAGGTTTTGGTTTTATAAAAATTCATAACTGTTAAAATAATATAATACGTTCTTTTAATTTTTTTGAAATTTGATCCCAAATGAATTTTTAAATTCGGATTTTTGGAACTAATTTACTTAACGCGACTGCGGTAGGAAATACCTGGTAAAAATTGTAACGTAACGAAAAAGCCCCTACCATATTCGAACAGCAAGAATTGAGCGCGGCCAGCTTCTTTTTGTTTTAATTCATATGATGTCATTATCATAGAGAAGCTTATTATTTCTCCATAGTCATTATTGACATATTGTCATTGCAATTTTATAATGGAAAAGTTAGTTAATAAATCATACAACTTAGAAATATTTACTGTTTAATGTGATTCAAGTGTTTACTATTTACTTGTATTACAGAGATAATAGTGAAATCATATGATCAGCGCCAAAAAGATTATCGAAAAAGAAAAAACATCGAAAATCAACTTCACAGTGCGAAAAAAATACCAAAGACAAACGCTCAACATCATGCAGAATCAAAAACAAAAAGTACAACAAACACGAAACATTGAATCTTGTCAGATATGACAGGTATATATTTTTCGCATAAGAATAAGAAACAATTACATATATTGATTAATAAAAAATATTACGAATCATAATATCTTTGAATCTTATTGAAATCCACCATGTCCGTAAGGAGGATAATACTGATCATGCGCATTTGAAATTATCTTGCACTCTTGGCACTTTCGTTTCATTGATTTGGCATTCTAGAGTCAGTATTATGTACTATAAAAATGATAGATATAGCAATGACATCTATCGTAGGTAGATAGGAACCAAGCGGACACGGCCATTTATTAGGATAAAATCTTCTGTAAAAGCGACTGACCAAGTACAACTTGGTGCCGATAAATGAAGCCCATCCTCCATCATAATGCCTTATAGGGGAGCGGGCACCACGAAATTAAATCAAAAACAGAGGAAGTAAGTTTTTGAAACTATACAGTCCGACAATTACCATACATGTTTCATCCTTATAGGAATCATCTATCGGTACCAAGTTGTACTTGGTCAATCGCTTTTACAAAGGCGTCCATTACTGATCGTGTCTCCAAGCAAGATTTACGGGAGTGTATATCAATCCACGGCAAGCTTGAGAGAGATGTAGGTAATTATTAAAAATATGAGAAAATAGTAAAAACAAAGAAAAGGTGAAAAATAGGAAAAAATGGAGATACAGCAAAATAAGGAAAAATAAAGCAAAATAAGAAAACATAGTGAAAAATAAAGAAAACTGAAGAAAATTAACAAAAACAAAGGAAAACAAATGAAATACACTCTACGGCAAGCTTAAAGAAAATATTAAAAAATAGAGAAAAAAGGGAAAATAGAAAATATAAAGAAAAGAGGAGAAAATAGGGAAAAATACAGCAAAATAAGGAAAAATAGCAAAAATAAGGAAAACTGATGAAAAATATAGGAAAATAAAGAAAACTAAAAGAAATACACAAAATACACAAGAAAATAGGGAAGAATAGAGAAAAATTGGAAATATTAAAAATAGGTAAAATAAAGATAAAATAGAGAAAAATATTGTAAAATAGGAAAAAGTAAACGATTGACTTGAAATTTAGCATTGTTACTTTTCCCCGACGTAGACGCTCACTAAGGGTTTTTGGAAATTCGTACCTCAAGGGTTGAAACCAAGGATGTTACAGACATGAAAATGATATTTACGCTATTCATTAAAAATAAATAAACACGTGTTTCACCATTTTTGGAAATTCCAGTTAAGGAGCGAAAGGAATGGGGTGCTTATTTAGGAACTTTTTTACATCTCAAAAATCCACAACCGAACATGTTACGGAGTCGACAATTGGTACTTAGATTATTCTTAAAAAATGAACAAACGTTGTTTTACCATTTTCCGAAAATTGAGTTATAGGAAGAGGGGACTAATCTTTCAAATTAGTGATACCCTTATTCATTTTTCCTTCTCCAAACAAACACAAAAATCAGACGAAAATAAAACAAACAGTGAAAACTACAGAACAACTGTATAATTGAATATTGCTACATCAACTAATGTGAATATTAAGTTCACCTAAAAATTAAATTTGATCGCGGTTTGAAAATCGACCAACTAAGAGATGACCGGAAATATTTCGCATGCGATAAATCGCATACGAAGAGATTCGTTCGAGATTGAAAATAACACCCCTGTAATAGTGAGCATGAGAGTAGATCGAAACTAATTTACTGATTTTTTCACGGGCGTTAGTCAGTCAGTGAGTCAGTACACCACGGTCGTCGGCCAAGAATAACATAAAAACGTACAAGTATTAGGGCGTCTGATACAATTTTACCCCGGGCGCTTACAACCCACGCGACTGCTCTGAATACTTTTTTATGGAATTGGAACTTATTGCTAACCCGGTTTGTGTCATTGTTTACATGTTGCTTTTCAATCAAAGAGTAACCAAAAAAAAATCTGAATGCATCACGATTACGGAATTGTAATAAGATACGAATTTCTATAAAACGTAATGTTATACTTGTAAGTGGATCTTGCGCCCATGGACACATTTAATGAGGACGATATCCTAAAGTTTCAGCCAATATCACCGAGAGCCACTTTCCACATACGCTGTATTGCTAGATCTTATATTTGACGTTTTGATTCGAAAACAGAAAGATCCAAAATTTGAAAAAAGAGCGATTCAAAATTCGAAACCCTTCTCGAGTTATCGTTAAGACAGGCAGACAGGAGGACGGATGGACATTGTAAAAGTCAATAAGTACCTTCGCTTTGGAACTATGTTTTTAGCAATCGATAACTGGTCACCTTAGCTCGGCCACCTCCTATTTTTGGTTACCTAAGTCAACTACAATCGCCTGTCTGTCTGTCCAAGCGATAACTGGAAAACAGTTTCGAATTTTGGAATTCTATTTTCAGCAATCGATAGCTGGTCACTTTAGCTCATCCACCTACCATTATCAAAGACTTAAAGTCACTGCCTGTCTGTCCGTAGCTGAGCGACTTGGACACTGTTAGCGTCCTGGGTTTATTTAATAATGTTTGGCTTTATTCTATAATAAACCGAGCACGTTAACAGTTTCCAAGTAGCTCAGCTACGGACAGACAGGCGGTTGTAGTTGACTTAGGTCACTGAAAATAGTAGGCGAGCGAGCTAAAGTGGACAGCTATCGATTGCTGAAAACAGGCTTCTAAAATTCGAAATCATTCTCGAGTTATCATTAGGACAGACGGATATTGTAAAGTTAAAAAGTACATTCGCTTTGCGTCGCTACTTAATAATAACAAATTCAATTATTAAATGTCGCAAAAATTAGTTCTCATATTAATTAATAGGTGACGTATTCGACAATTTTAACTGATAAAATAAAAGGTCAAACCTTAGTTTAGGAATTGTCATGTATTTGTCAAAAAAATGGCGTTTTAAAGGTTAGTTTTATTTTAAATACAACAGGCATTATTTTGGAGTGTCATGTTCAAAATTCCAGTGAAAACCTAACAAAAATGTGTCTGAACAAGCATGGCACATGGTGTCCCGCTCAGAGAATCAGAAGAACTCACACTATCGTCAAGAGGATACCATTTACTACAAAAATTAGGGGAAGGATCTTACGCCCAAGTATTTTTAGCGGAATTCGTAGGGGCTGCTGGTGTGTCTGATGACAAGGACAAAAACCCCAAATTTCTTGCTTGTAAAATCGTAGACGTAAGCAAAGCTCCCAGGGATTTTGTTAAAAAGTTCCTGCCTCGAGAACTAGATATTCTTGTAAGAGTCAGTCACCCTCATATCATACATGTTCACAGTATTTTTCAGAGGAAGCAGAAGTATTTTATATTTATGAGAAATGCTGAAAATGGCGATCTTTTGGGTAATTATTTGATATTTAGTTTTAATCTTGAATTTGTTGCCATAATAGAGTATTTCTTTCTTCTTTTTACTTTCAGTCTATCTGTAATTTCTGCAGTTTTTCTCTTACTGCATAAAGCTACCAAAAATATATTAAATAATGAAGAATAGTTTGAATTGGGAATTTGGAACATTTGGTTTTCAACAATGTTAAAGAATATCGTCACCACTAACCGAAATTACACTGTTAAAAAACACGTTTCGTTAAGTATGTTAGCATCATCAGGAGTTGATGGTAAAATACTACATACTAGCTATTCACGCATGAATTTTGGCGCTAAGCGCAAAAACGTTCTTATACCACCAAATCAGTTAAAAAACCCGCCAAACGTATCTAATTAAAGCTGTAAAGTGGACTATATAGAATTCGTCGTTTTTTGTACTAGCGCCAAAATGCACTACCTCTTTATATTGCTAATATAGTCAGCAAAATATGTGAGGATTTTTAAAGAGTATAGTTTTGGTTAGTGGTGACGATATTATTTAACAAAGAAGAAGTGTTAAAATGTTTCATTTTAATAAATTAAATTTTCAATTTATAAATATGACAATTTAGAATTTTTAAAACAAAAAATATTGCCATACAATAATTTCTTGGAATCAGTATTTTTGGGATCATTATTATCATTTTTACATGTGTTTCTTCTTTATAACCATTGGTTCTATCTTCTATTTAGTTCCACTAATTCTTACCTTCCTTTAACAAGACATAATATAAATTTCTACTAAATCATCGTCACCAAAATTATTTAATTTTACTAAAGTTTAAGTAATCATTAAAAACGAACAGAGTGATTCTAATTATAGTTAAAATACTAATGAAGGTATGTATTGCAATATTATTTTATAATATAATTGACTTATCTTTTAGAATACATCCTTAAAAAAGGACCCATATCTGAAGCACAAAGCAGAGTTTGGTTTCGTCAAGTCGCATTAGCTGTTCAATACCTTCACGACATGGAAATAGCTCATCGTGATTTAAAATGTGAAAATTGTCTCATTACCAGTAACTATAATCTAAAATTAGCGGATTTTGGATTTGCTAGATTTGTCGTTGATCAACAAGGTAGAAAATTAACCAGTGCAACTTACTGTGGATCTTTGTCATATGCAGCACCAGAGGTTCTAAAAGGAATGCCCTATTATCCCAAATGTGCAGATGTCTGGTTAGTGTTTTAATTATTTTGAGCTTAGTAGCTTTTCAAAATAAATATATGTAATTTTCGGATGTACCATAATAAGAATGGTGGCAAATTGAAATTTTTAAAATAAGGAACATCCGATATGGTTTCTTATTTTAAAAATTCTTTATTTTGTTTAACTACTTGTCTTGTTGTTGAGAACAGTAGTCTAGTCAGCAAGTGCTTTTTGGGTCAAACTTTTTTCTCCGCCTCCGAAAAATATGAACGAGGTGTTATTCGATTCGGAATAGCGTGTAGATGATTTTTGACAAAATTCAAGAGCCGTTTGCAAAAATTGCAAAAGTTATAAACAATTAACTTAAAAAAAATGTACTTTGGTATTTTGTAAATATCTCAAAAACTATTGGACATTTTTCAAATTTGAAAAAAGATTCAAATAGAGAAGAAAATTTCAGCATCCTAAAAAATGGGGATGAAGCAGGTTTTGTCGGTATGAGAGGGCGCATCCACATTTTACTTCTTTCGTGGGGCAGTTTTATACATTTGGGGGGGGGGGGGGGGTGCGGTTAAATCTGGAGAATTTAAACCACCGCCATATTGTTCAACATCTTCGAAGTGGGGGAGGGAGAGAATTCGTTAGGCTCTGAAATATTTACTTTTCGAGGTTTTTTCCGACTCACAGAATCTACTATCTGTCGTAAATAGAGTTAATAAACAGGGAAATCGACATGTAGTCAGAATATTTAACAGTTTGATTTTTTCGTGACTAACAGATATAAATGATCAATTTTAGATTTTTTTAGAGCTAAATAATCACTGAGTTGTTTTTTTTTTGTAATTAAAATTAATTTGATGCTAACTGCCTCTCCGAGTTTGGAGTAGTTGCTATGTAATCATTACTTTTGGATAAGTATAGAGATTATCCAGTCTTTGAGTTTTTCGCAATAGTTAAGTTTTCAGTATCTTCTGTTTGTCGCAATTGGAAAACTGTCCAATACTTGTGGGTAAAGTAATAGTCAGATTTCGTTATTATTTTTGAAGTAGTGTGAAAAGTTTCAACATTTTTATTATCAGTAGCTATCGTGAGATTTCATTATTATTTTTGATTTAATTACAATTGTCTAAGTTCAGTACTTTTTTATATTTAAATATTCTTCAATATTCAGTATCAAACATTTTTTATTTATTCATAATTAAATCAAAATAAAATCTGTCAATTTTTACTATTTTTTGTTGTTGTTAAATCGTTCATATTTTATTTTTTCAAATAAACCGCATTTAAATTTTCATTAGCGTATTTTAATTTTCACATCTGATGGGGTTAAAAGAGAAAACGTAAAAGAAATGATACAGGTACAAGCTCCTGGGTAAAAGCTCTTGACGCTAATTAAATCCATCACTGTTTAGATATTTAAATATTTAAGTTCAGAGAGTTCTACACGGGAAACACATCCCACTTGCAGAGCCTTACCGATGCTACGTTCAGGAGCCTCCTTAGCCCTTATTTTCTCTCTTAGGAGAGTGGTGACAGTTCCGCTGAAAAAGTCATTGATTTCTTTTTTTTAGAATGGGACACCTAGTATAATAGTTGTTTTACTTGTACTATCGCTTTTTTGTCAGATTTTTAAGACCTATCGCCTCTAGGGTATCGTGTCCTGGCGTCTTTCGATTTGGTAATCCCATTATGTTCTTCTTCACTTCTTTAGGGGAGGTAAAGAATGCGTATCGTATTGGCATACACCCTGTTTCCCTAAATTTTTTTCATGGTCTCGTTAATGTGTTCTTGTTCGTTATCATTGTTGAAACTTTCGTATGTTTTCAAAGGATGCTCTCCCTTTGTCTTCATCTGTAAAGTGGCTGATGTCAGTTGTAAATGGTGGTACGTTGGTCATTTGAATTAATGAATTATTTTAAAATTTAAACTACATATTAATATTAATTGTGCACTTATCCTTGTGTATTGTTATACTTTATATTAATATTTAAGTAAATAGTATGCAGGATGGAATACGAATACGTTTGTGTGATTTGTATCCAAGAAACCGATGACACGTAAAATTTATAGCAACTATTTTGGATAAAGGCAAATCAATATAAAAAATAAGAAAAGAACATAATTCAAAATTTTCAGGAACAAGGAACATAAAGACAATGTTCCTATGTGTTGCTTTTGGTGTAGACGTAGCTTAACAGCTACATACAGGGTATTATTTAATTATGCGGAGAAAATTTACAGAGAAACTTATACCCAATATTATTTATTTATATCCGTCTAATTTGTCCAATTGAGAAATTAAAAAATATACTCAACAGTGCTTAGTATCAACTATTTCAGAACATATTCTAGGTCTATGGGCATTATACTGTACATCATGATCAACAAAGCAATGCCCTTCGACGACACAAACGTAAAAAGACTAAACGAACAACAATTAAATCGAAGATGGAAGTTTCGATCAAAAGTAGCAGATTCATTAAGCGAACAAGTGAAGAATTTAGTAACTCGTTTGATGGAACCTGATGTACAAAAACGATATAAAGTAGAACAAATTGTCCAATCAGACTGGATTGGTATGGATCCCAGATTGCTACAATTAAATCCAGCAGAGGAACAAGCGTTAGCGCAAGCACAAGTAGAACGTAGAAATTACATAGATTCTCTGACCAAAAAGAGTATAGGAGACAAGAAACTGGAAGGAATTGAAGATGTTAAAGTTTATAAAACAGACGGAACCAGGACTGGTAGTTCTTCCGCTTTAAACTAAAGTAAGGTATGTATTAAAAACATATTTCAATAAGATTTAAATAAACGATTATTAATTACATAAGAAATAAGGTGAATTAGTTTAATAAAATAATGTAGGTACAGCTATATAAGGGTTGTTCGGTTTGCAAAATTCAAAAAAGTTATCAAACATTTACAAAATGCGCAGAACTGTCTGTGCACTCGTTTGATATTGTGATTGCTTTTTAATTTAGTTCAAAATATAAGACAAACGCGAACGCCTAATATTTTTTTCTGTCTTGGCTACTGCTTGTTGGCAAGTGACAATTGATAAGCAAATATAAGAGGACTAGGAAAAGTAAAAGTCTGTTGTCGGTGTTATTTTGTTTGATTATGTTCAATTGCTGTAACACATTTTTTTAATTTATACTTTGGATAATGGTAGATTTAAACCTGACAATGACTGAAAGTAATCAATTATCAAGCTAAAATGAAAAATTTAATACTGAAACTCGATGAAGAACTTGAAGATATATCATTAAAAGTGCAGTCCCGGACAATTTGGTACAGCCATGGATTGGTTTAAAAAAAAATGCGAATATGATCTAAACTAGTTCAAAAAAGTTCACACACAACGCGAACGCTATATTATATACTGCGCCAACTCTTGACTATTTTGTACCAGTTCTGGTCACAAGTCGAACAAAATAGGTGTTACTTTTACTAAATAGTAGTTCTTTATTCGTCTACTATTAGAGCTAGACTTTTCTAAGTTGAATACTTTAATTAGTGTAATAATAATTAATTAGGCATTTTAAAATCCAAAGTATTAAAGTTTTCCATTATTCAAGCCCCTTTTGGATGTAAAATAAACAAAAAAATGTTATTCATTTATTTTACATTACACAATGGAAATAGCAAATAACTGAGTAATAAAAAACTATAGTCAGGACGAGTTGTGAAGTTCTTCGCTAAATTTTTCTAAGGTAATATCACATACTTGCATTAAATCTTCAAGACCTTTTTTTAACGCATCTATGGCTTTACCATTATGCATTTGAATTCGAAAGTTCATTTTTGACTCAGCTGGATGCGGGACTGTATAACCACAAAATTGTACCTCAGGGCTGAAAAATTAATGAAAAAATAATAATTTTAAACAAATTAGTAATTTTTATAAATAATAGTATATAAAAGAGCACACTAGTGATGATATGTTCTAAGTCAGTCTATACCCATTTTCCTTAAAAACTGATAGTAATGGAATGCTAGGAATGTATAACAGATTTCCCACATTATCTAATATATGGAAGAATCCCTTTCATCAAACAAAATTATGCAACTCAAATCTTTAAAATCCATAATTATTAAATCCATAATTTTCTCGAATGTGGTCAAGTATAATGAGGTAGTAAAACTCTTAATCTAATACCACATGTAATAATTGCTTAATATTATAATATATCATATTTAAGATCATTTGTCTCAGAGGTAATTTACAACACTTAAATTTTAGGGACCTTATTTACATGTTTTTTTATAAAGGCTCCAATATGAAACAGTTATATAAACGTAGTTTACTACACAACAACACTGTTCATCTGTCGTTCATCAGATTGCTAAAGCGTTGCCATGTGTTTTTAAATTTATTTTCTCTCGCATTTTTTGCCATTTAATAAAAGGAGAACATTTGAGTGCTTAGGTATGAGTGGCTTTGGCGGGAACGGGAATTCATGGTAAGTTATTTGATTTTTTTTTGCTGAACTTCTTTAGAAATGAATCAGCAGTTACCCAGCTGAAGCAACACTTTTGCCAAAAGGCATCATTATTCGGAAGCGGAATTTAACTTAATAAAAAACGTATACGACGGTATTCGCGAAAATGTTTCAGGTTATTCAGTGGACCAGGCGGTAAAATTTTGTGAGAAACGAAAGCTTCAGACCGCACAATTTATCGGGCGTTAAAAAAACGAGTGTGAAAAATGAGCGAGCATTTAATAAGAAAAAATAAAAACGGGGATGGAAAATAATAATTTTAGAAGAGATTCGACAAACAATTCATTGTTTTTTTTTCATAATGAAATCACCACTATAAATAAAATCAGTGCTGAGCTACAGAGCGATACGAATTTGCCAAAAATATCGAATAGTCTTAACACGTACACTACATGAAATGAATTTTCATTACTGTAAAAGGAATCGTAACAGTACCCTAGGGGAAAAAGAGGAAATTGTTGTATGGCTCCGAAAATATTTAAAGGAAATTCGTAGATGTAATGAGGAGAAATATTATCATCTGGACTAAACTTGGGTTAATGAAGGGTAAACTGTTACAAGAGTTTCGCAAGATTGAGATATGCTCTGTTACAAGGGCTCTCTACGGGATTGATATCACCTTCGGGTAAAGGGCGTCGCTTAATAATTACGCATATTGACAGTGATACCGGGTTTATTGAAGGTGGGCTCAACGTTTTTGAAACGTGGTTCCAGTCTACTCTTTTGCGTTTAGAACCGGGTTCAGTCATTGTTTTGGATAACGCTTCATACCATACTCATAGCGTAGAAAAACTTCCCACAACGGCATGGAGAAAAGCTGAAGTATTCGCTTGGTTAACATGGACCCAAGTAACAGGCGATGTATTGGTCACGTGATAAAAGCAGATAAAAAATTTGCATTAAATTAAAATGTAAATTTATCGTATACCTATATGTAAAACAATGTTTTATTTGGGAAATTCTGGATAGTTTGCATGAAACTTTTAACTTTAGCGCATCCGACAACAAGTACTCCTCCAAAAAGTTTTCGGACAAGGTTATCAGTTAATTTTTAATATTTTCATGAAACGATTCTGCAAATATCAGATGTGAGGTAATAAATTTTATAATGTTATAACCTTGCCATTTTTGTAGCGTTGGACACGCACCAAAATCCCAAAATATTTTTTTCGCTTTTAAATTAAAAAAAACTTCCGATTGAAAGAAAAACTATGTTTATTTCATTAATTTTCCTTGAGCATTAAAGCAATGAGTTTGCGAGGGACCAGAAAAAAATAGCCCCCCCTTGCTAAAATTTTCCAAATAAAACATTTATCCGACTCGACATAAAGAACATATATAGGTTATCACAAACTTTACGTGTGGGCCAGAGGCCTATTATTATCAGTTTATAAGGAAAATGGGTATAGCTTTGGAATGGAATATAAAGTAGCTCTGCAAGGTGGGATCTTTATATCGAATTAAAATTAAGTGAAGAGGTTAACTAATCAGTTAGAAATGGAGTAGGAAACTTCAAATGCATCTGATTTAAAATTCCTACAGGAAATTTCTCTTATAAAATAAATAATACTAATATAAGAACATATATGACTAATTGGGGCTGCAGTGTAGTGTGTTAGACTTTTGAAAATAATATTTATTTTTATTTATAAATATTTTTTATATTACTTGGGATATCTTAAGAATCTATATATTTATTTATTTATTTACGGGACAGAGGACGAAATTCTTTTAGATATCCCTGCATTACGTTTGTTACAGTCAGTTAATCTTATTCTCCCTGTACTAATTTGTATGAGTTCTTTAATGGCTGTTTGCCAGTCCTCTGGATCCAGTTTTTGGTTTCCATATATTCTTTGTCTTCTGTAATCCAGTGCCTCACAGTTGCACAGTTTGTAGAGGTTGTTACTTTAAGGTAAGTATAAGTATTTAATCCAAAAAATGTCATCAAGCAAAGTGAAATAAAATGATCTGTGAGGTTGGCGATACATATGAGTATTTCTAAACCATATTCTGTATGTCATTCCAAAATTGTAAACCGTGTGGTAAAAGAATATCAAAAAAAGTTTGTGATCATCTGGATGGTCATTTTCTACCTTCTTGTTCGCCGTTTTATGATATTATTTTAACCACACAAATTACAACACCCTAGCAAATGCCGTATGTAAATAAATCCTGAATTTAAATCGAGTCATAAAAATCAGAAAATCTATTTGGGAGCTATTCAAGGTATCTCTATATCTTTTCGGTTTTGAGTTATAAATGCGGATAAACGACCAGACGAGCCGTATTAGAAGACTTTTATCTAAACTTTAGGGTGTAGAAGTCTAAAACGTACAAAAATTTGTCGGACAAACATTACCAAATAATTTTAAGTATTTTTTGAAAACAATTCTCAAAAAATTAGTCATATATGACTCAATTTGTATGACGTCATAACTAAAACATGTTGGGGCGTCGCACACGCCAAGTGACCCAAAATATTTGTCCGATAAAACTTTCTCAAAATTAAAAATTCAAATCAAGAGCTTTCATTGTATGCATCAATATTTTGCTCGCGTTAAAGTCTTTGGGGAGATTTTGGGGGAAAAGCTCATATTCAGAGAACCAACAGTGAAATTTCCGAGGATTTTTTTTTCATAGTTACAAAGCAGTGAATTAATACATACATAACATAAAAAGCATTTACCATGGCATCAAGTGATTTACTTAAGAATGAGTCCCAGTGGATTAGGCCAAAATTATATTCAATCGCATGAAATTCAGCAATTTACAATCATTAAATGTGTTGAATTTGTATAAAGAGTTTGAATATTGTGAATTATAATTCAAATTAAAAGTATTGGTGGATGATGTTCATCGATATTGATTTTAATATAAAAATTACACCTCGCTAAATACATTTTCACATCAATAGTCCAAGTAGAACAAATTTATTGTATTTTGATTACTCAATTCATTTTATTAAAAAAAAAAGTTTTCACTATCAATTCCGACTTTTTCAGCTTTTCCACAAAATTTTTTGGGAGTGGATAAAGATCCGCGAGTTGCGGACCTTTAATATATTTTATAAAGATCCACAAGTTGCGAGAAACGTGATTCGCTTCAATAATATTTAAGCATGCACTCTGGTAGCAACTCGCGGATCTTTATCCACTCCCAATTTTTTTTTCTACAAAATAATTTTTTTTTATATATATAAAGGTCCACAAATCGCGGTTCTTTATCCGCTCCCAATTTTTTTTTCTACAAAATAAAATGCCAAATTAGTACATAGCAAGATAATTATTTTCAAAAAATATTTACTGATAGTATGTTTCGTTAATCCTTACTAAACACCTTATTTAAATTTTATACATAAATTTTAGATAAAAAATGATTTTCAAAACTTATAGACTACATATCTACTTTTAAGATTTGATCATGGGTTTCTTTCTTTTCCTTATTAAATGTTATTTATTTTATGAGAAAACTATCCTATAGGGCAAATAAAAGAGACACAATGAGAATATTAAAAAATAAGGTTTTTTTATCCGAATATATTTTGACCTTTAATTAAAAACGAAATCAGAAATTAAGATATTTACTTACTAACTAGAAATAAGACATCTTAAGGCATTTCCTAAAGTATGTCCTTCATCTTGAAAAACAAATGTTTTTGATTTTGCAGAGTCACTTGTAACATCACTTCCTGACAACTACAATTCAAAAATATCTTTTGCTTATTAAAAAAAATAAACTTTAAACACTGAATTTAACAATTTATTGCTTATTTTTTGTTTTAAAAATTTTACATGTGATGAGGGAGGTTAGAGTTTGTAGTTTTATAATAGCATTGGCTTTTTGTGAATCATATTTCGTGTCTTCAGAAACTCTAGTTGGATCTGGTAATATATCAGGTTGATCAAACATTTTTTGTTGATCATTATTTTTAGGGCTACCCAACATTTTTATATCTTCTTAATTAATATCAGCAATATGTTGATATTTGAAATAATTTCGTAATCTCAGTAGATTCAGCAATTCTTCAGAAACACTTCTGAAATAATTATTTACTTTTATTACTCTTTTTATAATATGATACATAACACTTTTTTATGTATTTTAATGACCTTTTCTGTAAAAAGAATAAAAAATAATTTCTTACTCATATACTGAAAATGTTTATGTGAACAGTTATTTTTAGTACATACAATATAGAGCAAGTTGTGTGTCAATGGTCAATATCGCCGTTGTTAGAAAATATTTAAAAATTTTTACAAACATTGTGGGCAGTCTTATGTTTCTTGTTTTGAAAATATTTTGATCTATACAGGATGATTCATACATAAATGGTGAAGCCTACATTTTTTTTTAATTTGTAAGAAGTCAATTTCATAAACCTATAGAACATATAACTGAAACTGAACAGTTTTGTTCATATAGATAATTGAAAATTAAATTTTTCACCTTCAAGTGATTGTTATGCTACCTAAAATCGGATAAAGCATATTCCTATCTAAACTTTTCAAGTATTTGGTGACATATGAAAAAATTTTGTATATAAAATTATCAAAAGTGAACAAAATTCTGATCACCCTTTTCTCATATGCCAATTAATACTTAAAAAGTTAAAACAGGAACATGAAAATCATTTTATCCCAAAAAACTTACGTTTTCATCATATTTAAATTTAAATCATATTGTATGGATAAAATTTTTTCAAAACAGGAAGCATAAGATTGCCTACAATCTTCTTATTAATCTTTTCTAATAACGAAAATACCGGCCGTTGTCACACTAAAAAATCACTCTACAACTAGCAAATTATTTCAAAATCCAATTTTTTTGTATGTTTAGTTTTAACAGAAATCTTATTTTAAGCTCCCTCTTAACAAAACGCACTTTTTAATGTGTTAAAATTCAAAATTCTCTTTACCTGAGCTATCGGCATTGCTAAATTAAACAGTTTACTTATAAAAACAAAACTTAAGGAATAATTTAGATTTACACTTTTGTAAATTAACAAGAAACAAGAACAGAAGAGATTAACCTTTAATTATTTCTTCTTTTATTGTATTTCAATGGCCTCTTGTTCTCTGATATACAGGCACAGCGTACAGTCAGATTCTTGTACACGTAATTTTAGCTGACGCGTTGTCTGAATTCAGACAACGGCTGACGTTACACATGAACATGCGATGTTGCCACGTGTACCTAGTTTATGTTATGTTTTTGTGAGTTCGTTTTAGCCATCGCGGAGCGGATGAGAGCAGACAGATTTTTTGATCACGTGACCTTCGAGTCATCTGGTTACTCGATAATTTCCGAACGGTATAGAGGTATGAGGTTATCTGTCTTAAACAAAAAACAAATTCGTTATTAGTTTCATACAAAATGGAAGTTGCTGAATTTCTGTGGACAATCTCCACTAACTGTCGACTTTCTGTATTTTCCATTTAAGAACTTACTATTTAACCTTTCCCTCCCATAAACAAAATTTGTGGTTATGTTAATGTTATACTTATGACTTTTTGCAACTGTTATACTGTCATCTGAACGCTCGATCAAAAAGGTCCGTCGAAAACGAGGATGCTCTAAAACATCCGGATGACTAAAACGAACGCAAAATATATTTACCTCAGACTCATCGAAAACAATAAACGAATGCAGTAGAGGCATCAGAGGCGTCCGACGACTAAAACGAACTCACTTTTGTCTGGCGCTTTGATATTTGCCATGTTCACAACATTCTAGGAAAGCGGCTCTCTGTTGGCGCCAAAGTTCGCGTTTTTTCTTCGCGCAGGCATCATCGCCATCTTTTCTGTGTTAATCTTGTACACTCTAATCAAAGAGATTGGAAAAGTTAAAGATAGCGTGAAAGAGACAGACTTATGGGTGTTCAATGTAAAGCCGATGTTCTAAACATCTCGACTCGAAAAACACCTTTTGTTTTGAATAGGGCTCATAAAAATACATTAGGGCCAAATAGTGCTTGTTTTGTCTATTTTTCTGTAGTACATGCGCTAGTTGCCACTTTCTCACAATTGTGCTACATTTGACAACACTGTGAAACAGTAAGGGCAAAATGGCGTCAAGGTTAAATGTCTGTGCCTAAAAAAGAGTCGCCATACTGATAGGTGTACTGTGGTCAATGCTTGTCATTCTTAATATGTCAAACATCAAAATTGTCAATTGTCGTTTATTAGTTTCGCACAGAAACTAATAAAAATTATCCAATTGTAAAATAAAAATTAACAGTGTTTCTTAAATTCCTGTTGTTTATAAAAGTTTGTATTTGCATTATTTTTTGTGTTATTTATTCATTTACTCTGATATATATGAATGATCTTTTACAATTTGTATTATCTGATTACATAACTTTATTTCAGACATAATCATGGCTAGAGGATTTGGCGAATTATACAAGTTAAGAGGTATCGTTACATACAGAATATCACACTTTGAACAAAAAGCTTTATATGGACTGATATCCCATGGATTTCCAAACACTCTCCGTAGAATAATGGAACAAATTCCTTATGTAGTGCCTCGTAAGTGTTATTATTTCATACCCTGTATATCCTACATTACGTCAATAATTTGTAAATGGCACAAGTTTGGAAATTGTTGCTTAGCAGAACTTCCCGAACTCCTTTCAATACAAAGTAGATAATATTTAAAATAGATTAACTGAGGATGTTTAATTTGACAGAATCTTAATTTTAAAAATAACGTTTTAGAGTGAGAATGAAAATTTTGTCTTTTTAGATGGAACCTTGTCAATTTTGTATCCATTTATAAATAAATTGATATGATCCATTCTTTGCAGAGGAAGTTTTGTTTATAAACATTTAAATCATTTGAAGTTTAAAATAAAATTTATAATAAATGTCCTCAAAGTATTCATTTTTAAATTCTAAATTTCGTGCCTTTATCACCTCATCCATAAATGTTGAAACTTGTACTTTTAAGTTAAGCATTCACTTTTAGTTAAAGTCTATCAATTAAAAATCAAAGTACATAATTATTTTTCCTACGACCGCACAGGAAAGTAACATTTATCACACAGATTACAATGGAAAATGTGAATTACTTTTTGCTTGTGTGTGAAAAATACTGCCAAAACTGACATATGCATCATTAATATTTAGAAATTCCTTTCTAACTAGCTTTACTTATGATGTCAAATGCACAATTCTTATTTAGATTTTTTGTATTATTTTATTAAAACAAAAATTATCTTTCTTATCAGTGTAAATTTTACGAATTGCAGCAATAATCAGTTTACTTTTATACCAATTCAAAATCATTAAATTTTTTTCTGTTTTATTTCCTACTTTGTAATTTTTTTAAGTAAACCTCAATTACCAATATTTATGTTTATTTTAATACGGAAGTGATTGTTTATATAAACTAAAAATAAACAAACATAGAACCTGCCAAAAAAACATCAAAATGTCATTAATTGGTAAAAGTATCCCATGGGTTAGGAAAAATAGTGTACATCCTTGTGTGACAGTGAGATTTCCACACACATAATGTAATATATTAACATTTTTAATTTGAATTATTTTATTTTAGCTCTGGCAATTGGTTATATTGTATATGACCAAGTAGAGAAGGAGCACCACAGATTGATGCTAAAAAATCCTGCTGATTATGAAAATGATAAGTGAAATTGTAATTTAATCTTTTGTAGAAACTAGTAAACAAATATATGTAAATATTTCTTATTTTTTATTTCTCATTCCGCATCAAAACTGGTAAAAATATTTGTAGAAAGGAAATCTAAATTATTTTTTATATAAATCAGAAATTAGCAAAACTTTAATTCAGTTATATAACCATATATAATACAACCAGTGGTTTCATTTTTTACAAATATCTTTAATTGTAGGCTACTATGATACATTTTTTTAAATTAAATTTTTATAACCTTTCAAATGAAGTGTCACATGAAAAAAATTGAGGGGGTGGTATTATCATCTAAATACCGAAAGTTTTATACCAGTTGATACTCGAATAAGTGTAAAAATCGACATGTTTGAGCGTTTTTTTTACTCTAAAAAAAAAACGGGTTGACTGGGGAGAGGGTAAGACTATAATCTTCTTCTTCTACTGTATATGTCTGTTCATTTATAAATATATAATTGTATGCAATTTAAGATTTATTCCCTCTTGGGTTGCTCTCTAAATACTATTTATTGTAAGACAAGATGAAGGTCTAATAATTTATATTCATTACTAGAGATTAGAGATAAAAATAGGAAAATAGTAAAAAATGGGGGAAAATAAGAAAAAATAGGAAAAAGATAGATAATAATACGGACAAATAGGGAAAACAGGAAAAAGTAATGAAAAAACGGGAAGAAATGGGAAAAAGAAGCAAAGCTCGTCCAGATACCAGAGACTACGTACCGTAGCAAAACACGGGTATTCAGCTAGTTAGTACATAAATCTTTCATGCGCGAATTAGTAGATCGATTTTTGTTACTGAACTTTTTCTAATCATTATTTACTTTTTAAAAATTTCTAAAACTATCAAAATATTTCTTATACATCACTTACCACTGTCCTTGTAGACATTTTTTTTCACTTCTAATGTCTAACTAACACTCGAATTTAGATAATAATTGCACTACCGTTTGATATTTTTATCACAAGCATTCACGTACGCGCACTTTACGAATAATGTTCCATCGCGTTTTGCTCTTTCAAGCAACATAATTCGCGTTTTCTAAGTCTACTTATACCGGTATAAGTAATAATTAATAATATAATGGTTAAAGCGCCTAGATTGTTATTTGAAAATAAGAATGACATTTGACGTTTGACTTTTCTAGAATGCAAGGCAGTTTTTAGTGACCGACTTGATTCAGTTTGGTTATCTAAAGGAAGCGTATAATAATCGCTGTGGCTACCCGTAAGCGTTGTCTGTATGTAAGGTAACCAGACGAATATTATTCGAAAGGCAATGACGTCACTCATGCAATAGTCTTTGTACGTTAACTTGAAAGTTTAATTATTTATCAATGTAAGCAGTAAAAGTGGCACTTTTGTCTCGTAAATGGGAACTAAAGTACTAGTTTTACTCCCCGCGGTGTTAAAATGTTTTTTACTCACAATTCTCACACTACTTCGATCATTTGTAGCGAATGTTTACTCTCAGATTTTACATTTTCTGGTTATTTTGTATTTTTCGGTAAACGATTTGAATGTGTTTCCAGTAGGTCCATATAGTGCAGGGCCATATCTCTCCGATATAGTGAAAAAGTAGGGTTATGGTTATGTTTTAAATCTTTAGAACGTGTAAATATGATATAAAATATACAGATATTTTGCAAATGAAAATGTCTGTACGTGGTGGTTTTTTAATTAAAAATATTTATAGATCAAATATTATTCAAACTGCATTATTTTCTGTAGTTAATAATGTTAAGTTAAAACACAAAGGTCCGCTACTTATAAGTTGTAAACAAAAACAATTAAATCATTACGCTGAGGTTTATTATGGTAAATTAGATGAGGTACCATTAGCTTCTCGCGGATGGAAACATTCCAAAGCTAAAGATGATTTTTTTACCGTTCATCCTATGGAAGACTCTGAAGAAATAAATCATGCCTTCAGGGAGTTAGATATTCACTCAAATATGATTGATGTATTGAAAAACGAAGGCATTAAGAATTTAACTGAATTTCAATATAGAGCAATTAGCCAAATTCGACAAGGTATATTAATAATTTTAAATAGAATCCACTCAATTTTTACTTTAAATGCAAGGCGGGTTATTAGGCGGGAAAAAACCAGCTCAGATATTCAAATAAAAAATATATATGTACGTTTTTGTATATATGCTGTCTGTGAGTGAATGTCCAAACTAATATCACTAGTTTCCACCACCTCAAAATACCATATACCATGTTTTATTTAAAATTATTTGTCTTAGCACAGAACTTGGATATTACTTTAATAACCGAGAAGGAAAATTGATTTTCAATTTGTATAAAAATTTATTTAAAAACCAGTCATTGGCAAAGAATTAACCTTTATAAACACATTTTTAATTTAACTTTTAATAAATTTGCTTTTGTTTGTTTTGTGCTAGTAAGTTGAACATGTTTTAGAATATAGTTTACATATGTTATTTCCGGCCTAAAACTCCTTAATAAACATGCATATTATATGTAGATGCCTTAAGAAAATAAACTTTTTAAGGATCACATGCATTGTTAGCAGCTGAAACTGGTTGTGGCAAAACATTGGCCTATCTTTTACCGATAATTCAAGATCTTATTGAAAATAAAGCTACATCCCCAAATACCCCTAAAGCAGTGATATTGGTTCCTAACCGAGAACTTGCTTATCAAGTTGGTGATATAGCAAGTTTACTTAGTGACAGTGTTGGAATAAATGTAAAAGTTATTGTCGGTGGAAGAACTAAATCAATAATGATGAATCCTAACTTTGAGGACATTGACATTTTAATAGCTACCCCAGGAGCTTTAGGAAAACTGTCTACAGTAGGAATTTACAAATTGAATGAAGTAAGTAACTATTTGACCATCATTTTACAGGCCTTATTGTAATGAATAAAACATGAGCAACTATTCCTATTTAAAATATGCGTCTATTACAATTTCCAATCAGTGCCAGATTTACAGAATTAAAGGCCCTATGCCATGTTTTCTGTGCAGCCCATTTCCCACTTCCTTGTTCTATGAATATGAAATTATAATTATGTACCTTATAATTTACTTGAGAGACAATAATGAAATCTGCATAAAATGTGGATGGTTGAATAATCACAGTACAAAGAGAGTTTAAACTTTATTATGTCCGTCTTTATATATGGTGACCCTGTGCGGCCCTTGAACTGGCAGTTCAAATAAATCCAGCACTGCTTCTAATATGACCCTGTTCATATACAATCTTAGCCATGCTATATATCCTATTTTACATAAATACCTCTTCTATTTTTTTGAGTGGTCTGTATAATTTCAAGGTTTTTCTGATTAAGGTTACTTTTATTACTAATTAATAATAAAAAATATTTTCAATTTTATGTATTCACTATAAAAAATGAAGTACAATGGAAATACAGCTTATTTTTCAACCCATTGATCAGTGAGTTTTATCATACATTATTAAATTCTGGAGAGTTTTTTTTTGGAATCTTATTTTTCCATTATTTTTTCTTTTAACAAGCAAAATTATTATATTATTATTATACCGATCAATCGGTTAAGAAATCTTTCTCTGTTGCCCATATACATTGAAATAAAAATTATTGACCTCATTTTAATAAATTTTAAACAAGAAATGCATACCTAAAAATGTCACCATGTATAAAGCACTACAAAAAAAAATTAATACAATAAAAAACATAAAACAAAGATACATAATAGTTATTTATGATGCAAGTGCGTGAAGTAATGTTTTTGCGCACCTGTTGTATTTGAATGCACTCGCCTGCGGCTCATGCCTAAAAATACAACGTATGTGCAAAAACATGTTCACGCACGTGTGTTATATAAAATTTTATCTACGACTTCTCTAATATTTGTAATTCGTTGATGGAAAAGTACCTTTATACACAGACCAGATTAGATAAACAATAGCGTCTCAAAGACTAGCTTAATTATCCAATTTATCACGTGCTTTTCCTTTCTTTTTTGATGTTTTTCACTAACTATAGCTTAATTAATCCATTCATTACGTGTTGTTTCCATTATATTTGATAACCAAATAATTAAAATGAGCTGTGAAACTAAATGACGGTAAAAGTGAAACAAATGACTATTGTCAATGGCAACTGACAAACAACTAGCTTAAATAATGGGTCAAGTGCGTGTCGGACTTCGCACATTTAGGGTTTTCGTACCAAATGTAGAATATAAGCCAGATGTGCAGAGGCAGGGTTATTAAAGGACTTTAAAATTTTAATCGAACTAAAAAGTCAAAAATACTATGTAAAAAAATTTAAAGAACTGAAAAGAAAAATAACCTAGCGAATGAGTGTTTGACGAAAAAAAAATTATGAGACGAAAAATGCGTTTTTTAACAAAACTAATACGATTGCACAGATAAAAATAATAAAATATGGAATATCACAATTCGCATATATACGAAGGTACGGAACCCTAAAAATGAGGGAATGTTAACGAAAAAATCATATTTATTACTATATTGGTATTTGTTGATAAAATATACGTAACAATAAACATTATCACCAAATTTCAAGTTCATAGGTCAATGGAAAGTTAATTAATTCACTATCATTATCTACTCATTGAGCTCTAAACAACGATCCCTCACTCGATGGGGTAGGCCAATTTTTTTAGACCCCCTTGAAAACATTTAAAAATATTTTTTACAATATATGTGGCTTTGAGAGAATAAGACGCATATACTGTGAAAATATGAAGATTGTAGCACCAACGGTTTCACATAACTAAGTTTGATATTATGGAATACTGGTACAAATGGCAGTTAGTCATATGCCAACTTAATCCGTCTAGAACTAATGTTATCTCTAATATATATTAACACCCCCTCCTCCACGACTTTTGCTACTAGTAAAGTATAATCGATCACACCGAAACAGATTAGTAAATGATTTCATGTTTCATATTTTTGTGCTATTTTAGTTATATGACTGTTTTTCTATTTTTAGACAAAATATACAATATTGGATGAAGCAGACACACTTATTGATGATAGCTTTGTAGACAGAATGGATAGTTTATTGAAAAGGTCACCCCAATCTCAAGTTATACTCGTTTCAGCAACTTTACCAAAAAAACTACCCTCAGTATTGGCTTATGTAGAACCGACATTGAAACATGTTGTATCTCCAAAAATCCACAAACCGCAACTTAATATAACTCAAAAGTTTTTAAGATTAACAAAATCCCAAAAACCTTCTCATTTATTACAATTAGTAAAAAGTAATACTCAACCAATGTTGATTTTTGTCAATAAAAATGAAACTTGTAACTGGTTAGCATTGTTTTTGAGGGAAAATGGAGTAAATTGTGCTAATATTAATGGTGATATGAACTATGCAATTAGAATAGATCAATGGAACCAATTTGTAAGAGGAGAAGCAAAAATATTGTCTTGTACAGACATTGGTAGTAGAGGTTTAAACACGATTCAAGTGAAACATGTTCTCAATTATGATTTTCCTTTGTATGCAGCAGATTATTTACATAGGATAGGGAGAGTAGGGAGATTAGGTAGCCCAGCTTCTTGTAAAGTAACCAATTTTGTGGCTGGCTATCCAGAAATCAAAATGGTTCAACAAATTGAGGTTAGTGATATTTAAAAAAACAATATCTACAATTAGTTTTAAAGCATTAATCTTGGTTTTTATCAGCAAGCACATAAATAACTAGTAGTACTTTTCTGAGACGAACAGCTCTAAAAAATCATTCCTCATTTGTTTAATTATATGTATAACGAGCTGTCCTATTTAAGGTTACTCAAACAATGATTATTTGTTAATTTTAATTAACCTGAAGATGGCTTTTCAGCTGAAACTAGTCGCCGTTTCCTAAAACTTTTTATATTTATGTGGTACATGACTTCGAGTGAAATAAAATTGTGTTGAATCTTTTTTTTATTTCAGCTCTCAATTAGAAAAAATCAGCCCATAGAAAATGTAGATGGTAATATAACAAATCTTGTTCAAAGAAAAATAGCTAGAAGCCAGAGAGAAGCTATGTAAAAATGTATTTATTTGTAAAATAAAAGTTAATTTTATAAACAAACTTTGCTTTTTTTGTTCTTAAAAATAAATAACAAAATATTTCCATTTTGAATTTGACGATTGAAAAAAAGAACCTTACAAATTATCATCACTGTCAGAGTTCGAATTTGAATCACTGCTTTCATCAGTCTCCGCTGTAGGCCTGTTTGTATTCACAAAAAGATCATCACCTTCAGATTTTTCTTCTTTTTCAATATTGAATTCCTTTGGCCACACATTGTCTTTTTTAAAACATTTAATATGTTCATTAGTGAGAACTCTAACCATTTCACCTTTAACTTTATCACCTTCTTCAATGGGTTCTATAAGTACAAAATCGCCGCGTTTAACCCACACATTTTTGCGGAATTTTGTTGGCATGGATATTAGAAAAACTGACTTATTGGCAGCTTCTACTTCGTGTAAATTGTTACCTCTGCTATTGAGTACTCGCACAATTTGTTGGCTTTCTGTTGGTACGGAGAAGTCATCTTGCAGAACTTCTAGCAGTACGTGCTTTCTTTTCGTTGCCCGTGACATCGCTGAAAATAAAATATGAATTGTGTACATTATATAAAAGCTGATAACTAGAGTTTGTAAAACGAGCCGTTGCGACATTAGATTGTAGTTATCATGGAAACTAAGTTATATAGATTTACAAGATAAAAGTGAAATTATGTCTCTCTTGAGATAATTATAGAAGTGCTAGAGAAGTATGTAATGTATTTGATTAAAGACATACAGAAAGACTTACCAAACCAGATCTTCTTCGGATTAGCTGTGGTACGCAAAAATGATATTTAAAAGGAATATGGTACAACGAAGAAATAGTAATGATCAAATTATTTTATAGAAAAGCTCTATTAAGTGGATTATGTGAGTCGGATGAAGAAGCAAATATTTCAGACTCTAACGAGACTAATTCTCCTGTTTTCCAGGATCTAAACACGATGGCGGTGCTTTAAACTCTCAGAGTTAACCGCACCCTCCAAAAACACAAAAAATTCCCCCGAAAGGGGTATAACACAGACACACCGACAAAACCTACGCTCTACCCGCTACCCCCGTTTTCGAGGACGCTGATGATGGTGATACTGGATCTTCACCCCGAATCAAACTAGCACCTCAATCGGTGAAAAACTACCCGCTGATACCAGCTTTTATGAAGTGCACTGGATAAGAGAAGAGTTTTTGGTGATTTGAGGGTATAGTTTGCTTCGGGGAGAAGATCCAGCATCACCAACGTGTTCAGCATCCTTGAAAACTGGGGGTGGAGCAGGTTATGTCGGTATGAGACGGCGCATCGCAGGTTGTCTTTGGCCGTTTAAGGGCGGGGTCAACTCGAAAAAAGGTTAAACCACCATCATCATCGTGTTCAGCATCCTGCTTTCGGGGGCGGTTTTTGCTCTATTTAGGGGATGCGGTTAATTCTGAGTTTAAACCACCGCTATCGTGTTCAGCATTCTCGAAAACCGGGGGTGACGCAGGTTTTGTCGGTATGAGAGGGCGTATCCGCGTTTTACCCATTTCGGGGACGTTTTTTTGTCTTTTTGGGTGGTGCCGTTAACTCGAAGAATTTAAACCGCCACCTCGAAAACCGAGGGGGATTAGTCTCGTTAGGCTTAAATATTTACAATTTCCAAGTTTTTTTCCGACTCGCAGGGTACAAACAAGTATAAGCAAAAATTCCTTTAATAACTGACCTGCATATAGTTAGGTACTGAGCAAGTTGAATTTACCATTATTTAGACAATTTTTCTGAAATATATTCTCTGTTCAGAATCAAATCATTCTGACATTGATTGTTAATAAGAGTTTTGAAGTTTGAACGTTACGCATTTGACATAGACCGTGTGAACCGAAAATAACTCGCATCTCATTTCCACAAATATGTATAGAATGACACAAAATGAATAAAAAGTGTACTACCGTTTTTCGCGATCATTGTAGCAAAGTATGCACATTATTAATAAACGCTAATGTGACATTCAATGATCAATTTTTATAATCAAAATCTTAAAGACAATCAAAATTATGAATGTGTCAGATTGTCTAAGAGATATTTACGTTGGACCGTTTTCAGAATATTTATCGGTTTCAAATAGCCTCGGTGGTTTTATAAAGGAGCAAAGCATACTAGTCAACTGCTTATTCAAGCTAGAAATCAATTTAATACAAATTTTGCATAAATACAAGAAACCAATACATTCTAAAGAGGAAGACATCTTTTTAGAACCTATAACCAAACAAATTAACGTTATTAAGAATTACACGTCGGAAAATGGAGATAATTCCCGATATTTAAACTTTATTAGCGACGCAATTGATATATTTTGCTGGATGAAAGAATCAAATTTAGAAATATTTGTTGATAGATTCAGTGATTACATTATCACATATAAGGATAAATACAGACATTCAAATTTCGGATTGGAATTTTCAAAATGGTTAGAAGCCTGGACTCGGACTTTAGAAGATTTTTCAGAATGTATTCTAAATCATTTTAAAAACGGTATAATGTGGTATGGCAGCGAAAAGTTGCCTGCGCAGGCAGTTTTAGGTGATAAGAATGAGTTCAGAAATTTTGACCACATTGCACTATTTAATGAAATTAATCAAGGTGAAAATATAACTAGGATATTGAGACACAGGACTGAAAACACAGGGACATCAACTACCCCAGAAGTATGACAGAATAAATAAAATAATAATAATAACAACTTTTTAAGTTAATAAAGATAACCTTAATTACGTCTTCCCCAGTTTTGTTTGATACATAAAATATTTTGAAAAAATAGATGCATTTTTTTGACAATTACTAATGTATTGAAGTACCTTTATGCGTTTTTCCATTATTTTGGAAATTGTGCATATTAAAAACTAGTGATCGGCCGATGAGGATTTTTTGCCGATACCGATATATTATGGGTATCGGAACCACATTTTTAAAAGATCTGTAACTAAGTAATATACGTTGATATAACTAAAAATTGTCAGTAGCGGCAACGCTGTAAAGTGAAAAGCATCGGTAAGTCAAATACTGGCCTGGCATCGACGCGGACATAACGTAAACAAATTTCGGTAATTTCCCGGCCGCTCGAGTGATTATCTGTTTTTATGAAAAGAGTACTGTTACTACTGTTCTGCAGTATTCAATTCTTGAATAAAATAGTGCAGAGTGAAGTATTTTCATTTTTTCCGATTCATGTAAAAATATAATGAGGGAAAATAGTGCAAAAAAGTAATAAAATAGTTCATCTTAATTTTGCCGTTTTGTCGATACATCGAAATTTATATCGGTATCAGCCGGCTACTATAATAAAAACACTTTAAAGTTTTAAAATATATCTTGTGTCTCATCAGAAAGGTAAAATTCATTTGGCATATATTAATACTTATGTAAAATTTTCAGGACAACTACCACATTTTTAAAAACACATAAAGGGAACATTCAACACATACTGCTTATTATTTTAATACCTATGCAAGTCAAATAATTTTGACTAATGTCTATGCAGATATGAACACACCAGAATATTCACCTGTTTTTGTCAAATTTCGACTCATACCAACAAGAAAACCTTCCTCCCGCCTTTTCTATTGCCTCGTAAATATCCAAAGCTTCACCGTTTGGTATCCCATACCCCTTAGATAATCCATGTGGATTAGAAGGGGTGACACAGTCTTGTTTAGATTCTTTTCTCAACACTTTGTCGACTTCAACAGAAGAAAAAAATGCTACGGAATGAGGTAAGTCATGCAAACCAAGTTGGTAAGCACAAAATGATCTTGTTAACAGATTTGTAGTATGTAGAGCTAAGGCAGATTGATATCTGTACTCTTCTGGTACTAAATATCGGATTTCATCATGAAAACTTAAACAAAATCTTATTTTGTTTCCCATTATCCACCTCATACATACTAGCATTAAGTGTAGAAAATCTGCAGCTCCACTTTGTACTACCCAATTAACTCTTGTTGGAAGAAATTGATCTTCTACTTTTGATTTTGGTTCTAAAGCTCTACTTAATCTTCCATTTAAAAATGGAGTGGCTGGTTCAAAGCTATTGGCGATTTGTTCTAATCTGTTGAACATTGCAGATTCAGTTCCTCCTATCCACTGTGATTTATGGAACATATTATCGATTATTTTACCACAAGCTTTTGCTAACTCAAAAGCTTGCCATTTTGTGTAAGGTACATCAGCAAAATCTAATAGAAATTCTGGTTTTAAATAGTACATTTTTTTCCCTTTGGTTAGAGCAAACATTTTTTGAGCTTTACTTCTAGCTTCTCTCTCAGACATAATTGGATTAAATTGTTTAAGTAGGCGTTCAGCGAAATTTTGTCCAGCGCCATAAATTCTAGCATAATTAATAACTTTTGCATGATCCCTACTTATTCCCACAGCTTTGGCTGTAACACTATGCATGTCTGTTCCAGCAGACTTGTTTCCACTTAGAGTCATCCAGCCTAAAGGAGTAGCGCCATGCATTTTGGCTTGATGAGTATCGCCGAGAACTGAGGCTATCCAAAGTTCTTGAGAATCCACGTCTGCACCTACTATGTTGTATCCCTGGGGTGCTTGAACCATTGCACGTAATTCAGATCCTATTCTTTCAGATTGGGCATTCGATGCAGTCATCCATGTGGGTTCGACAGCTCTTCGAGTTAGAGTGCCACACACTACTACTTGAGGAAGTATAGCACCGAAAAGGTAGCCTGAAAATAAATAATTGCTTAGTTAAATAACAATAAAAAGATTTGTCGTTTTCATTTTTGAAGATATTTGAATATGCTGAAAATCAGTTACAAAGGCCGTCAGAGCCAATAAATGTGGTATATCCAGAACCGCCTCACTGACCTTTATTTCTGTTTCCCACTGAAACATCCTGTATATTTTTCAAAAATTAAAGTTAATGAAGATTTTTGCTTTAATTTTAATATTAAAATCATTTTTCTGGTCAAGATCTGATATAAAGCTTCCAGAGAAGAAATTAAGTTTGTGGCAATTTGTTATAGAACAATAATAGATCTTCCTAGTATAATCTCACTAACTTAATTTTATAAAGATAAATTAATAATACTTTATTGCTAACCTTTGTCATGGAGAGTTTTTGGTAAATTTTCTTCTTCCAGCCATACAACCATTTGATCAAGTATCCTCTTCCTATTATTCCTCCAATATGATATTTTTTTGGCAATCTCCAATACTTTTTCTGCACTTTCTGTATCGCCGACTAGTACGTTTTCAGAAAATTTATTTAAAAAGTCCTTAGCAAGAGGATTACCCACATTGTTAGAGGGACCGTCCTTATGAGGCAGTTTAAAAAAGTAGCAACAGTTTTCTATCTCAATATTGCACCAAATGCCAGTTCCTTGATATACTCCATCAGTTTTGTCCTTCTTTAACCTCGCATAATAATCTCTTTTTGATAAATTTTGTTCAACAGATTTCTGCAAATTGTGTAGGGTCTCTTGTTGTGGACCTCCAGGTTTGGTTATTAACAAAGGACATCTTTCTAGTAACTGTTTTAATGGAAGTTTCCGTTCTATATCAGTTTCATCAGAAAATGGTATTAAAAATCCCCAACCTTTTTCTCTTATATAGTGCAAAGGGTAACCCTCCCAAGTTAATGACAGTAATTTAGGAGTAATTTGCATTGATGTACTTATTAAAGATGATCCTGGTACCCAAAATGGAGAAGAATCTGGTTTTGTACATAATTTTCTATACCAGTTTGGGTATCCTGGTAGTAAAGTTTTAACAGCAGGTAAGTTTGATTTTGTTTCCCACAAATATTTAAACTTCTCTTCTAGTGAATCTTCTTCTTCATCTTCCGTCTTTTCTTTCTTCTTTTTTTCAGGTAATTCTTCCACTTGCTTATTTTTTTTAGTCGCCATTGTTTTCAATTTAATTTCTTTCACTTGCCAATCTTGATCCCACATCCAGAGGTCTTCTCTATACTTATCATCGTGTAAAAGTTGACAAGCCTGATCTGCTCTGTGTGCAAGAATAATTTTACCAGAGTTTTCTAGGTCTTCATAAGTTTGTTCAGATTCTTCAATGTATCTTGGCCAGTTTGAATTTACTGGAAGGTAAGCGGTGCCAAGCTCTAGCATACCTAGGAAAACATTAAAGTGAATATTAAAAATACGCATCCTACAGAAAATGTGCCAAATCGAAACTTCTATCTCAGAGGGGGCATCTGGTAGTACTAAATTACGCCCAACCCCACATCCATATATGCGGGGCGGGCGGCAAATTAGAAAGCTTAAATATGAATTCCTATTTTTTATCGCAGATTCGGATTCCACGTCGAAGGCTACGTACGATGAGAGGGTGGGCGTAATTTAGTACTACCGGATATTAAAATTTCGATTTGGCACATTTTTCTG